>JAREIK010001229.1:498908-554693 GCA_029783825.1 Sapria himalayana | reverse complement strand
AAAAAATGGATATCAAGCTTGCATACATACCTACTATGCAACATCAACATCCACACAATGAGAATGCATTATATCACACATGCATTAAGTATGATACGAATTAGTGTGTATAAGTAATCCAAGCATACCAAGGTGATTAATGAAGTAGGTGGTATACTATATGGTATAGTGAGGGGATAAGAAAAAATTCAAAAAAAAGTAGAATCCAAACACACACTCTGGCATTAAGAGAATCGATGAAGAGTTAGGGTAGAAAACATACTTAAAATCAATAAGAAACTCACGGCTTGCAGGAATTATCACTTACTCTACTATTAGGTTATATTGTATCGGTGTCGAGAAAGATAGGTGGAGCATTTGGAGAGAGTAGAGTTATCTCTTGGACAACAAGAAAGCATTCTTGAATTAGTAAAATTCCGAAAATGTATTTATTTTTTATTATCAAACATTCAATAAATCATAAATATATAAACAACATAAAGACTCATATTTTTTTTATTATCAAATTATTTTAAAAAGTTCATATGTGTGTAGCAAGTCACACATGAAAACAAACACCTTACAAGTTTAATTATCAAATTAATTAAATAATAAATATATAAACAACTTCAAAATATAGATGTATGGAAAATGGCTACAAAATTTGCAAAATTTCATATAGCAAGGCCAAGTTGAAAATATGATTATTCTTCAGCCGCTCTACTAAAAGTTATAAACACTCTTTATGTTAAAAATATATAAATATATATATTTTATGGTTATAAATTTTAATAATTCATATTAATTTTTATAAAGATAATATGAAATAATTTTAAAAAGCATAAAATTTCATATTAATTGAATAATATATAATTTTTAAAATTCTAAAAATTACTTAAAGTGAGAAATAAAAAAAATTATAATTAATATTTTAATAACGATTGCATATTAAAAGCTATTAATAAAAATATTACTTAATTGTTTAATTCTTCTAAATTTTAGTAGCAGCAAACATCTATATATTTATTTTTAAATAACATTTTTATTTTCTTTTAAATTTAATGAAAAAATTTCCATATTGTATTATAATTCAAGATTTTCAAATTTAGTATTAATTATTTTTTTAAAAGTTTCCTATATTCATAAAATTTTTTTTATACTTATAATAATATAAATATTTACTAGTTTATTCATCAATTAGATATTTTTGTAAATAATTCTATTTAATCATACAATAAATTATTTTATCTTTATATTAGTAGAAATTTTAATGTATGTTCATTTATTTTTTAAAATATCTTTAAATATTATTATAATTATAGAATTAATTATTTAATGTTACTTTAATACAAAATTTTAAGTTTCCTAATTAAATATTTTAGAAAAAATTTTTATATAATTTTTTAAAAATTTTATAATCATACAAATAATTTTTTCATCCTTATTAATATAATTTTTTTTTGTGTTCTTATATTTTTTAAATTATTTATTTATAGTATCATATTTTTATAATTTTATGAGGAGAATGTGTATTTTAAGGATCACTTATCTAGAGCCCATGACATACAATTAATAAACAAAATTGAATAACATTAAAACAAATAATAAATTAAAAAAAAATTAAATCATTAAATTATGGAGATGAAAATTATTCCCAGTGCAAATATCTAGGGAAAAATCCTTAACTAAATGGGTATATTTTGTAAAAAATAAAATTTAAGAAATAGTCATTTGCAATAAAATATAAAATAGTAAAAAAAATTTCAGATAATTATTTAGTGACGGATTTTGTCTCGATATAATTAGCTAGGGAAAATCCATCGCTATATTCGTTGCTAAATTCTTAGTTTTCTTTGCGTGAAAATCTATGAAAATATTAGCGATAGAATTTATCTTGATATAATTAGATAGCGAAATTCCATCGCTAAAACCATGGCTAAATTCCTTGTTTTTTTGTCCGAAAATCTTTGGGGGTGTTGGTGGTGGAATTTATCTCGATATAATTAGCTAGGAAAATTCTGTTGCTAAATCCATCGCTAAATTCATGGTTTAATTAGCTAGGGAAATTCTATCACTAAATTGTCTCTAAATTTTAGTTTTTTTTTGTGCAGAAATTTAAGAAAATATTAGCTAGAGAATTTATATCGATATAATTAGCTAGAAAAATTCTATTGAAAAATCCATCTCTAAATTCCCAGTTTAATTAGATAAAGAAATTCCATCTCTAAATCTTTCACTAATTTTCTCAGTTTTTTGCACGAAATCTATGAAAATAGTAGCGACGAAATATTTCCAATCAGATATTTTCGTCAATAATCCATTGCTAATCCATCACTAATCCGTTGATAGTATTTATTTCAATGTAAAATCAAAAATCTCTTGTTATTAACTAGCTAATCCCTTGCTATTTAGCTAGGGATTGTTCCCTAGCTAAATTTTCCTAGCTAAATCAATATTTTTTATAGTGATATAAATAGACAGATAGATAGGCATAAAATAGACAAATAGATATATAGTTAGATACACAAATATATAGACAGATAGATATATAGATAGATAGACTATTAGATACTTAGTAAGACAAATAGCTAGATAGATAGATAGACAAACAAATATATAGATAGTTATAGACAGATAGATATTTAGATAGAAAGACAGACTTATAGATAGGCAGGTAGACCAACAGATAAATAGACATATAGACATACATATCGAAAAATAGATATATAGATAGATAGTTGAATAGATAGATAGATATTTTGACAGACCTGTAGACATACAAATAGATAAATAGGTAGATAGATAGACAGATAGACACATAGACATACATATAGATAGACAGACAAATAGATTGATAGATATATAGGTAGATATATAGATAGATAGTAGAAAGATAGATAGACCAATAGATTGGCAAATAGACAGACATATAGAATGACATATAAAAAAATAAATATATAGACAAATAGATAGATGGATATATACATGAATAGATATATGGATAGATAGACAGATAGATAAATATACATAAAGATTGATATATAGATAGATAGATAGTCAAATAGATAGATGAATAGATTTATGGATAAATAGACAGATAGATAGATGGACAAATTGACGGATGGATAGATGAATATTACATGTAAAGATAGATAAATAGATTGATGGATAAATAGATGGGTAGATAGATGGATAGATATAGCGATAGATGGATGGATATATAGATGAATTAATAAATGTATAAATAGATGGATGGAAAGATGGATAGATAGATAGATAAATTTAAAGATATGTGAATAGATAAACAGATAGTTTGATAGATAGAATGACTGATAGATAGAAAAATAGATAGATAGACAGAAAGATAGATAGATAGATAGATAGACAAACAGATAGATAAATAGAAAGATTGATAGATAAAAAAATATATAGATAGATAGATAGATAGAGATATAGATAGACAAATATATAGACATATAGATAGATAGACAGATAGATAAATAAATAAATATAAATATATATATATATATATTGATAGATATATTGTTAGAAAGTTAGATAGATAGATAGATAGATTGACACATAAATAGATAGATAGATTGATTGATTGATATACAAATTAATAGACAGATTAATAAGCAAATTGATAGACAAATTGATAAAAATAAAAAAAAGATAGATAGACACATATATTGTTATACAAATAAATATATAGATAGATAGATAGGAAAATATGCAGATAGATTGATAGATAAATAAACAGATAAACTTAATGACATATAAATAGAATTGAAATATATAGATACATAGATGGATTGATATATAGACTGACAGATAGTTAGATAGTTAGTAAGATAAACAGATAAAAAGATAGATAGAAAGAAAAATAAATAGATAGATAGACACTTAGATATATAAAGAGATAGACATATAGACAGATATATAGATAGTTAGATTTTAATATAGATAGAAAGATAGATAGACAAATAGATCGATATATAGGAAGATAGACATATAGAGAGATATACATATAGATACATTGCAAATAAATAGACAGATAGATATATAGATAGACAGATAAATAGCTAGATAGATAGATAGATAGATATATAGACACAGAGATAGATAAAGAGATAGACAAATATATTGATACAAAGATAGCCAAATAAATATTTAGACAAATAGATTGATATACAAATAGAAAGATAGAAAGATAGAAAGATAGAAAGATAGAAAGATAGAAAGATAGATAATAGATAATTAGACAAATAGATATAAAGATAATCAAATAGATAGGAAAATAGATATACAAATTGATAGATAGATAGTTAAACACATATACAAATAGACACATAAATACATAGATAGATAAATAGATAGATAAATAAATAGATACAAAGATATAAGACAAATAGAAGAAAAGATTGACAAATAGTTAGATAGACAGATTAACAGGAAACTATATAGATAGATAGGCAAATAGAATGATAGACAGACAGATAGATAGATAAATAGGTAAATAGAGAGACAAATTATAGATAGAAAGATTAACATATAGATAGATAGATACTTAAAAAGAAAGTCTGATAGATAGATAATTAGATAGCAAGATAGCTAGATAGATCAATATACAAATATATAGATAGACAACTATATAGATAGTTAAATAGATAGATATATAGATGGATATATATATATATACACACATAGAAAAATATATAAATATAGAGATAGAAAGATAGGTAGATAGAGAGATAGGCATAATTATAGATAGATATATAGATAGAAGGATAGATAGGTAGATAGACTAATAGATTGATAGGTAGTTAAATAGATTGATAGCTACATAGATAGATAGACAAATAGATAAATTGACAGATAGATTAATAGACAATAGATAGATACATAATATATAATAGAACAAAAGATAGATAGATAGATAGATAGACAAATCATTTAGATATACATATAGATAGATAATAAGTATATATATTGACAAATAGATAGATATAAAGACAAATAGAGAGAAAGAAATATAGATAGATACACTCATAGACATCTAAATAGTTAATTAGATAAATAAATAGATAAACACATAAGAAAATAAAATTATTGACATATAGGCCTATACAAAGATAGCCAAATAAATATATAGACATGTAGGCAAAAAGATAGTTAAATAGAAGAAAAGAAAGAAAGAAAGAAAGAAAGAAAGAAAGCAAGATAGATAGATAGATAGACATATTTAATGAAAGTTAGATAGACAGATAGATAAATAGCAAATAGATAGATAGATGAATACATGGACAAACAAATAGACAAATAGACATACACAACTATAGACAGATAGATAGATATACAGATAAATAGAAATAGATAGACAAATAGATAGGTATATTGACAGACATAGAGAAAGGCAAATTGGTAGGAAATAGAAAAATAGATAGATGATAGATAGACAAACAAATATACTAACATTTAGAAATATAGATAGAAAGATAGATAGAAATACAAATATTTTGATAGATAGAAAGTTTGATATACAGATAGATAAACAATTTGATAAATAGATCATTAGTCAGTTAGTTTGATATATCAGATAGATAGATAGACAGAAAAATAGACAGATAGATAGACAGACATATAGATAGATAGATAATTAGTTAGATAGATATACAGAAAGATATATAGACAATTAGTTAAATAAATAGATAGACAAATAGATAGATAGGCAAATAGATCTATAGATCGATAGATAGATAGATATATAGATAGATAGATAGATAGATTAATAGATACATAGATAGACAGACAAACAGATAGATCGATTGTTTGATATACAAATTAATAGACATATAGATAAAGAGATAGATAGATAAATAGATAGATAGATTGAATTATAGGTTGTTAGATAGATTGATAAACAAATTCATAGAAAAATTGATAAACATATAAATAATAAATAGATAGAGAGATATATAGATATACAAATAGATTGACTGATAGATATATAGTAAGATAAATAGGCAAATAGATAAATAGATAGACTGATATTTTGATAGATAGATTGATTGATTGAAAAATAGATAGAAAGATATATAGAAAATAGATAGATAGATATATAGATAAATAAATAGATAGATAGATAAATAGATAAATATACACATAGATATGTACATAGACATATAGAGAGATAGATAGATAGCTAGATTGTCTTATAGATAGATAGATAGATAGACAAATAAATAGATAAAGAGATACATAGATATATATATATATATATATAGATCGATAGGTAGATAGATATATAGGTAGATATATAGAGAGATAAATAGATAGATAGATCGTCAAATAGATAGGTAGATAGATAGACATATTAATAGATCATAAATAGGCAAATATACATATAGATAGATAGACAAAAAGATAGATCGATTAATAGACATAGATATATAAAGAGAGACATATAGACTGATACATAAAAAGCCAATAAACATATAGACATATATATATATATATATATATATATATACAATTAGAAAGATAAATAGATTGTTAGATTGATAGATTGATAGAAAAATAGATAGATAGATAGATAGATAGACCGATAGATAGATAGACTAATAGATAGGGGGATTGATAGATAGACACATAGACAAATAGAAACATAAACTCATAGATAGATAAATAGTCAGATAGACAGATAGACAGATAGAATATTGATAGATTGTAAAATAAAGAGAGCGACAGTTAGATAGATAGATAGATAGGTAAATAGAGATATAGACAAATATAATGATGGATAAATAGATAAATAAACAGATAGATAGATAGATAAAAATATAGATACATTTATTATAGACTGATAGATAGATAAAATATATATCCAAATAGATAGATAGTTCGATATAAAGATAGATATATAGATAGACAACTATATAGTTAGATAGATAGATAGACAGATGGATATTTAAATAAATAGATAGATAGATAGAAAGATAGACATAGAGATAGAAAGATAGACATAAAGATAAAGAAAGATAGAAAGTTATATAGATAGATAGATAGATGTATTTATAGATAGAATGATAGACATATTAATAGATAGACAAATATATAGAGAGATAGATAGGTAGATAGTCTTATAGATGAATAGAAAAAAGATAGAAAGATAGATAGATAGATCATCAAATAAACAGATAGATACATATACCATAGATAGATATAAATACAAATAAATATATAGATAGATAGACATATAGACAAATAAAGATATAGATATATAAAAATATACAAATATAGCCAGATAAACATATATACGGAAAGAAAAATAGACAGATAGATAGACAAATAGATAGGTATATATATAGATAAATATATAGATAAACAAATAGATAGATAAATACATAGATAGATAGATAGATAGACAGATAGATAGATAGATAACATATAAAAAGATAGATAGATAGACAAATAGACAGATAAAAAGATATAAAGCCACATAGACAGATAGAAAAAGAAATGGATATATAGATACATAGACATATATATAGATTGACAGATAGAAAGATAAATAGATAGAAAAATAGATAGATAGATAGACAGATAGACAAATAGACTTATAGTTAGATAGATAGATAGCAAATAGGCAGATAAAAATATCTTTAGATAGATAGATAATCAGATAGATAAATAGACATATAGATAGATAGACAAATAGACAGATAAATAAATAGATAGATAGTTAGACAAATACACAATTAAATAAATATATAGATAAATAGATAGATATAAAGTTAGTTAGATAGATAGATAAAAATATATAGAGATAGGTATATAGATAAATAAAAATCTAGATAGATAGATAGATAGATAAACAAATATATAAATAACAAAAAGACACATAAAGGCATAAACAAATAAACTTTTTTATAAATACAAAGATAGATAGAAAAACATAAGAATAGATATACAAATAGATCGATAGATAGATAGACAGATAGATTGATAGGCAAATAAAGAAATAGAAAGATAGATAGATAGGAAAATAGAGAGATGGACTAATATAAATTTATACAGATATATAGATAGGCTGATAGGAAAAAAAGATAGATAGATAAACAAATAGACTGATAGATCATTAGACATATAGATAGTTAGATAGATAGATAGCTAGATATACAGATAGATAGTTAAATAGTAGAAAGCTATAAAGATATATAGATAGATATAAAAAAAGTTACATTTATAGATACATAGATATTTAAATAGACTAATAGACATATAGATACATAGATAGATAGATAGAGAAATAGACAAATAGATAGATAGTTAGATAGATATATAGACATATAGATAGATAAACATATAGATAGATAGAAAGATAGATATACATTTAGATATATAAACAAATAGATATATAAACAGATAGATTGATAGACTGAAAGATAAATATATTGATATATATATATATATATATATATATAGATATATAAATATATAGATAGATTAATATATAGATATATAGATATAAAGCAGGCAAATAGATCAATATGCAAATATACAAATTGTGTTCTAAAAAGATATAAAAATAATTTGATAGATTGATAGATAGATGGATAGTTTGATTGATTGAAAAATAGCTAAATAAATAGATAGATAGTTATATAGATTGATAGATTTCTATAAAGATTTGCATTTAAATACATAAAGACGTATATACATAGACACGTAGACATATACACATATTGACACATAGATGGATATACAAATAGACATATATAATGATAGATAAATAGACATATAGATAAATAGATAAATAGATAGATAGATAGGAAAATAGAGAGATAGATAGCTATACATATAGATAGATAGACACAATGATAGATAGATGGAAAGAAAAGAAGATAGACTAAAAGATATATATAGATAGATAGATAGATATATATATATATATATATATATATATATATATATATATATATAGATGGATAATTAGACAAATTGATAAATAGGCTAATAGATAGATATATTGTAAGGTAGACAAATAGACATATAGACAAATAGGTTTATAGGAAGATTAGTTCATAAACATATATATGATAGACAAATAGATAGATAAACATATAAATAGATAGATAGACAAATAGATAGATAGATAGATTGACAAATAGAAAGATAAATAGATTGATTGATTCATTGACAAATATATAGATCGGCTGAAAGGTAATTAAATAGATATATTAATCAACATGTCGATAGATATATATATATATATATATATATATATATATATATATATATATATATATATATATATATATATTGATAAGTAAATTAATAGATAAATAGATAGACAAATATTCATATATTTAGATAAATAGATAGTCACATAGACACATAGATTGGAAATAATATAGATAGATAGATGATAGATAAATAGATAGATAGATAAATAGATAGATAAATTAATAAATAGACAGATAGATTAATAGATCATAGATATATAGATAGATAGATTAACTGATAGATAGAAAGATAGTTAGTTAGTTAGTTAGATAGAAATATAAATATTAGATAGTTATATGGATAAATTGATCTACATATAGACAATTAAATAAAAATATATATTTTGAATGATAGATTGGTAAATAGAAAAATAGACAAATAGATAGATACAAATGTTGATGGATAGAAAGATAGATGATAGAAAAATAGATAAAAAGATACATAGATAGTTAGATATTTTAATAGATAGACAGCAATAAATATAAACAAATAGACTGATAGATTGATAGACTAATAGACTAATAGATGGATAGACATATAGACATATTGATAGATACACTAATAAACACATAGATAGATAGACATATTGTCTAATATAGTGATAGATAAAATGATAGTTACTTAATTTGATAGAATGATAGTTAGAAAATTAAACGGATAGATATATATATAGATAGATAGATAGATAGATAGATAGATAGATAGATAAATAGATAGACAAATAGATAGACAGATAGGTAGATCAATAAATTTATAGATAGACATATATATATATATATAGTAAGATAAATAAATAGATAGATCAATAGATATTTAAATTGATAGATATACTAATAGAGAGATATGTAGATAGATATACATATATATAAATATAAAGATTGATAGATAGATAGGTTGACAGAAATATAGATATATATATATAGACAGATAGATATATAATATGATATTCATATAAATATATAGAGACATAAACACATTGAAAGATATATAAACATATAGCTAGATAGCTAGAATGATAGATAGACATATATACAATTATATTAAAATATAGATAGATTGATATATAGAAAGATAGATAATAGATATATAGATAGATAGATAGCTAGCCAGATAAAAAGATACAAAAATAGAAAGTTATATAGACAAATTGATAATTAGATAGATAGAGAGAGACAGATAGATTAATTGATAGAGATATATAGATATATAGATATATAGAGATATATATATATATAGATTGAAAGATATATAGATAGATAGATAGATAACCAGAGAGATAGATAGATTGATTGATAGATAGACATATAGAAAAGTAGACAAATAGAAACATGGAGAGATAGATAGACAAACAAAAATACATAAGATAGAAATACATATAGATAGATTTACAGATAGACATATAGATAGACATATAGATAGACAAATAGATAGATAGATAGATATATAGGTAGAAAGATAGATATATACATTGAAAGATAGAGAGTTTGACAGGTATATAGATAAAAAAATAGATAGATAGAAAGATAGACACATAGTAGATAGACAAATAGACAAATAGAAAGATAGAATATAAATAGATAGAGTGAAATATTATATGATAAAGTGATAGAGAGACAGATAGATAGATAAATAGATAGATAGATAGATAGATCGATAGACACATAAATATATAAGTAGATAGACAAATAGATAGATTGTTATTTATAAAGATAGTCACAAAGCCAGATAGATGGATATGAAAATAGACAGATAGATTGTTTGACAATTATATAGATATACAAAAAGAACTATAGACATATAAACATTTTGATATATAAGAACATATACATATTAATAATTAGTCAAATAGACAAATAGAGAGAAACGCTGATAGATACATAGTCAAATAAATAGATATAGAAATAGATAGATAGATAGATGTAAAGATAGATAGATAGATATAGACACAAATAGAGAGATAGACTAAAAGATATATATATATATATATGTATGTATTTATTTATTTATTTATTTAGTTAGACTATTATATAGTTAGATAGATACAAAGATAGATAGATAGGTAAACAAATAGACATATTGATAGATTAATAGATAGACTGATAAAAATATAGATAGATTGATAGAAAGAAAATAGATAGATAAATAGATAGACAAATAGAGAGTTAGAATCATTTAAAATAGATAGATACATAGAAAGACATATAGATAGATAGATAGATTGACAGTTAGATATATTGATAGATTGATAGATAGACATATAGATAGGCATATAGATAGATAGATAGATTCATATACATATAGATAGGTAGATAGATAGGTATATTGATAGATAAATAGATACATAGACACCTTTAATAATTGATAGATAGACATATAGATAGATAGATAGATAGACATATAGATACATTGATAGATAAACATATATACTGATAGATAGATATATAGATAGATAGATAGACAGATATATAGATAGCCTGATTCATAGATATATAGATAGACAGATAGATAGACAGATTGATTGATTGAAATTGAGATTGATATATAGATAAATAGATAGAAAGATAGATAGTTATAAGACCATACCAATAGAAAGATAGATAGATTGACAGTTATATAGATACACAGATAGATAGATAGATAGATAGATAGAGTGATATATAGATTGACATATATATACATAGCTAGATATAAAGATTGACAAATAAAAAGATATATAGAGAGACAAAATAGATAATTAGACAAATACAAAGAATATAGATATAGAGATATATAAATTGATAGATAAATAGATAGATAGATAGATAGACAAATATATACATAGATAGAAAGAAGATAGCCAACTTAACAAATAGATAATTAGAGTGATAGACTAAAAGACAACTAGAGAAAAATATATATATATATATATATATATATATATATATATATATATATATATATAGACAAATATATACATAGACAGACAAATAGATAGATATATTGACTGACAGATAGATAGATAGATATAAAAATAGACAGATTGATAGATAAACAAATAGATAGACTAATAGATAGATAGATAAATAAATAGATAGATAGTTAGATAGTGATAAGTATAGTTAGATAGATAAATAGATAGATAGAAATATAAAAAAATAGATAGACAAATAGACTAATAGAAAGATAGATAGACAGACAAATAGATAGAAAGATAAATAGACATAGTGACAAATGGACATATAGATAGATTGACATATATATAGATTGATAGACAGATAAATAGATCGATAGATAGTGAAACAAATAGACTAATAGATAGATAGATCGCAAACAAACAGATAGAATGATCGACAGACAGATAGATATATAGATCGATAGATAAATAGATAGATATATATATTGATAGAAAATAGATAGATAGACAAATAGATAGAAAGATAGATAGATAGATAGAACGATAGATAGATAGGTAGGTAGATATATAGATAAACAAATAGATAGATAAACATATAGATAGATAAATATATAGATATATAGATTTAAAAATCTAAAGATAGATTTTTAGATAGATAGATAAATAAATATATAAATAAACATAAAGAAAGATATTTAGATATCCAATTTGACAAATATACTTATACGTAGATAGATAGATAGTTACATAAATAAATAAATAAATAAATATATATATATATATAAAGATAACTAGAAAGTTAGATAAATAGACAAATTGATATATAAATAGATACAAAGATAAACACTTAGACACAAAGACAAAAATTCAAATAGACACATAGACACTTAGACAAATAGACTAATAAATGGTTACAAAGATTGATAAACAAACATAAGAATACATATACAATTACAGAGATAGACAGATGGACAAATAGATAGATAGAAAAAAATAGAGATAGAGAGATAGATTGATAGATAGATAGGCAAATAGAAAGATATACCAATAAATAGACAAATACACATTGATAGACAAATAGATATATATATATATAAATTGATAGAGAGCTAGACCTATTGATATATAGACAAATAGACAAAAAGACACATACACACAAAGACACACAAAAATACTAATAAATAGATACAAATATATAAAAACAAACATAAGAATAGATAGACAGATAGATAGATAGACAGATAGATAAATAGATGGCTATAAAAATAATGAGATACAAAGATAGATAGATAGGCACATAGATAGATAGACTAATATACAGATAGATAGATTGATAGATAGATAGACAAATAGAAAGATAAACAAATATAAAGATGGATAGAAAGACTGATAGATTAATACATATATAGACTCAAAGATAGTTAGATAGATAGATAGATATACAGATAGACAAGTAGATAGATATAAAGCTATATCGGTAGAAAGATAGATAGATAATTATAGATTGATAGATCGATAGATCGATAGATAGATAGATAGACAAATAGATAGATAGTAAAATAGTAATAGAGATAGACAGATAAATAGATATATAGATAGATTGATAGATATACATATAGATAAATAGAGATAAAGATAGACAGATAGATATATAGATAAATAAATTCAAATATTGATAGAAAAAAAATAAAAAAATATATAGAGATTTAGATATAAAGATAAATAATTATATAGATAGACTAATTTAAAGATATATAGATAAATAAATAGGTAGATAGACATATATCAAAATATACAAATAAATGTATAAAAAGATAGACAAATTTTAGATAGACTGGTAGCTAGATAGATTGATTGATTGATTGATAAATAAATAGAGAAATAGATAGATAGATAGATTGATTGATAAATAAATAGAGAAATAGATAGATATATATATATATAAATACATTTAGATATATAGAGAGAAAGATTTTTAGACACAAGGACACGTATACACAAACATATTGACACAAAGACAAATACACATAGGCATATGCAATATTGACAGATAAATTGACAAATAGATATATAGATAGATATATAAATAGACATATAGACAAATAAATAGATAGACAAGTATATAGATATGTAGAAAGAAAAATAAAGAGATAGATAGATATACAACAAGATAAATACACATATAGATAGATATATGGAAAGAAAGACAAATAGAAAGATGTATTAAAAGATATATAGATAGATAGATTGATAGATAACTAAATATATAGCTAGATAGATTAATAGATAGAAAGATATATAGATAGATATATTGATTGATTGATACACACACACACACACACATAGATAGATAGATAGATACTCTGATAGATAAAAAATAGAAAAATAGTTAGATAAATAAATAGACAGATAGACTAATAGGTAGATTGGTAGATAGACACATATATAGATAGAAATATAGATAGATAGAGATATATAGAGATCTATAGACATATAGAGAGATAAATAGATTAACACATAGATAGATTGATAGATAGATAAATAGATAGACATATAGATAAATAAACAAATAAGTAGATAGGCATATAGGTAGATAGTTAGATAAATAAATAGACATATAGAAAAATAGACGGATAGTCAGATAGATAGATAGACAGATAGATTGATGAATAGATAGGCAAAGAGACAGATAGATAGATATACAGATAAACAAATAGATTGATAAACAAATAGACAAATTTACAGATAGATTGATAAATAGTTAGCCATATAGAAAATTAGATAGATAGATAGATAAAGAAACAAATAGGCATATTGATAGAATAATAGATAGGTACAAAAATAGATAGACTAATTAACTGATAAAAAAAAGAAAATTAGATAGTTAGAGAGATAGATAGATAGATAAATAGAAAGATCAACAGATAGACAGATAGATAGAATGAAAAAAAGGCATATAAACAGATAGATAAATTGATAGATTGATAGAGAGATTGATGGATAGATAAACAAATAGATAAATATAAATATATATATATATATAAATAAATATATATATATATATATATATATATATATATAAAAGATAGACATATAGATAGAAAGATAGATACACAAATATATAGATAGGAAGATAGATAGATAGCCACATATACACATAGACAGATATATTTATAGATAGATAAACAAATAAATAGATAGAAAAGATAGACAAATAAAGAGATTGATAGATAGATACATTAATAAAATAGTACACATATAGACATATAGATAAATAGATAAAAAGATAGATAGATAGTTAGATAATTATAAAATTATAGAGAAAGACATATAGACAAAAAGATAGATAGATAGATATACAAATAGATAGATTTATAGTTTAAGATAGATATAAAGATATATAGACGAAATGATAGATAGATTGAATAATAGATATATAGATAGATAGATAGATAGAAAGCTAGACACTTAGAAAGAAAGATAGATATATAAAAAAATTGATAGAAGATCAATAGATAGGTAGGTAGATAGATAGATAGACAGATTAACAATAGATTGACAGATTAATTGATATAGAGAAATACACAGAAATAGATAGATAGATATATAGACACATATAAAGATAGAAAGTGAGAAATATAGACAAATCGACAGATAGATAGATAAATAGATAAATATATAGATAGATATAAAGATAGATATATAAATAAATATATATATATATATATATATATATATATCACTACAAGAAAATATCAATTTAGGTAGGGAATTATATCTAGGGAATTTTAGTTAGGGATCAATCACTAGCTAATTTGCAATGGATTAGCTAGATAATAGCAAGGGAATGATGATTTTTTTAAAAAAAATTGCAATGGATTAGCGAGGGAAAATTTTTCGAAAATTCCACTAAAGAAAAGTGGGGGATTTAGTGATGGATTTAACGACATATTAGCGACGAAAAATTTTCGTAAATTCTGCTAAAGAAAAGTGTGGATTTTAGCGATAGATTTAGCGACTGAAAATTTTCGTAAATTCCGCTAAAGAAAAGCAGAAATTTTAGCGACGGATTAGCAATAGAAAATTTTCATAACTTCCACTCTAGAAAAGTGGAGATTTTAGTGACGAAAATTGTGATAGAATATTTCTCACTAATAAAAGTCTGAAATTAGTCACGGATTTAATGACAGATTTTCTCTAGCTAATTATTAGCAATGGATTTAGTGACTGAATTACCCTTGCTAATAAAATCATTCATTTAGTGACTGATTTAGTGATGGATTTTTACTTGCTAATAAAATCATTTATTTAGTGATGGATTTAGTGACTGATTTTCCCTTGCTAATAAAATCCATGATTTAGCGACGAATTTAGCGACGGACTTTCTCTTGCTAATAAAATCTATGATTTAACGCCAGATTTTTTCTAGCTAATAAAATTAGTAATTTAGCTACGGATTTATTGATGGATTTTCCCTAGCTAATAAAATCTATATTTTAGCTACGGATTTAGCCGATCGAATATCCCTAGCTAATAAAATCTGTATTTTAGCTTCGGATTTAGCCGATCGAATATTCCTAGCTAATAAAATCCATATATTAGTGATAGATTTAGCAATGGAATTTTAGTAGAAAATAAAATTTTTAATTTTGCGATGGCTTTAGGGATGGAATTTCTCTAGCTAATAAAATTTGTAATTTAGTGATGGAATTTCTCGAGCTAATAAATTCCATAATATATTGGTGAATTTTCTCTAGCTTATAAAATCCATAATTTAGCTACCGATTTAGTGATGGTATTTTTCTAGCCAATATTTAATTATATAATTTTTTTATTTATTATTTGTTTTAATATTATATTTATTTTTGTTTATTAAATTTATATTATTGATTTATAAATTAGCAATCCTTGAAACACACATTCTCCTCGTAAAATCAAAAAAAAAATGATATTATATATAATTAATTTAAAATATATAAAAATACAAAAAAAATTATATTAATAAGGTCTAAAATAACTATTTTTATGATATATTAATTTTTAAAAAAATTATATTAAAAAATTTTCTAAAATTTTTAATTACAAAACTAAATAATTTAAATTAAAGTAACATTAAATAATTAATTCAATAAGTATAATAATTTTTTTGATAATTTAAAAATTAAATTAACATATATTTAAATTTATACTAATTTAAGGCAAAACATATTCTTTTTATTGTTTATATATTTATTGTTTAATTAATATTATAATAAAAATTTGTAATGTATTTGTTTTTCATTTGTACCTTACTACACGCACATTAATTTTGTTGAAAAAATTTTGATAGCAAATAAAATTAATGAGTATTTTTGTATTATATATATTTATATATTGTTTATTTAATGTTTTAATAATTAAAAATATAAATATTATCCTAAAATATAATTCTCTCTCTCGACGTGATGCATCTCTAACAGATCCAAATTCCTCATCATTCCACCATTATCTCTCAATGCCGATTCAACTAAAATTAATTTGAGGTTTAAGTTTTAAATATTTATTGATTTAAGGTACGTTCATCGATTATCTTGGATTGCTTAATCGAAGAGTAAGCAATTTTATTTTAATTTGTTTGTTTATTAATTTCTTCTTTAATCACCATACGGTATGCTTGGATTTCATATATAAACATATTCATATAAATTCTTCATGCACCTGTGATATAATGTGTTGTCATTGTGTGGATTTTAATGGTGACCGTATACAAAAACAATATATAAATAGTATATATACTTAGGTTTGCTAACTTGCTATCTACAAAAATAGTATACATCAATATGCACGTGTATTTTATACATAACTAGTATACATACTTAGGTATGTTGACTTGGTATCTGCAAAAATAGTATGCATCAATATGAATGTGTATTTTATACATAACTAGTATACATACTTAGGTATGCCGACTTGATATTTACAAAAAATATTCAAAAATGAGTAATGATTGAATTCAAAAATAAAATAAAATAAAATAAAATATAATATAATAGATAAAATAAATAAAATGAATAAAATAAATAAAATAATAATTTAGCATTTCAAATTAAATTAAATTGATTATACTCGATTGAACCAGTTGGAACTATTCTACCAACTTTTAGAAAACTCAATAATATTCACACATGCAATTGAAAATAATTGAGTAAGAGTTTCTCAATTCACTTTGAAATGTTCTCGTGATATGTGTGGTTGTGTTCTAAGAACCCCAAATAACTTTTATTTATAGGCAAGGTTCCAAGTTTTTTAATTTTTGATGCAACATTTAGTAAACCAACACATAGCTTTCACATGTCAAGTCAATACTTGGCAGGTATACACGTCATCATATAACAAGCACCCTTTCAAGCACTTGGATTAATGCACGAGAACATATAGTAAGCACATAATCAATACTTATCACTCATGTAAGCCAAGACATGGAAATCATACATACTAACATATGATATTCATGCAAGTAAGAATGTGATAAGCTTGTAAGTCAACATATGATATAAAAATAATTATTCTTATTAATTTTTTTATAGAATATATTGTAATTTTTTTACATGATTCATTTATATTCTTATGGTTGCACTTATCTTTAACAAAGATTACCATGGCGCGCGCGCGCGCGTGTGTGTGTGTGTGTGTGTGTGTATAAAGATTAATATTTACCATGTATATAACATTTTATAAATTAAATTTATCTCAAAATTATTTCAAAGATAATAACTTTATATTTATGTTTCTTGAAATAAAACACTTATATGTCTAATAATTTCAATATTCCTTCAATAGATGTCTCATAGTGTGTGATTCCTTGTGACCTCTCTTGTATTAGTGATGAGTGGACTTGTTGAATCAAGTTTAGTAATATTAAAATAATGATTTCATACAAATATAATAAGATCAAGATATAGCAATGTGTCATGGACACTCAAGCTAAGATAGTATAAAATATATGAACCAAGCTTTTTTGTACATAATTACTATAAAGAATAATATTTTTAAAAACAAATAGCATGGTAATGATAATCTGAACCAACAACATGGTAGACTGATCGGAAAAAAGGATAATATTATAAATCTATAATATTTTTGATTTAGATAGAGGATATAGAAATATTAAAATTATTTAGACATTTTTAATGTTTATAATCCCCACAATTTCATGCAACACAATAGATTTTTTTTTACCAAAAAATATTTTATCAACTTCAATTTATGATTTTAGTTATAACTATGTAGTTTATTATTACTCTAACAATTCAACTTCTACCAAATTTATATTAGCTATAAATTATACCATTAACAACTATGGATTATGAAGAGTTTGGGTATCTTTGTAACGTTGATGAATTTCATGTCATACAAGAGTATTCTCCTTAAGACAACATTCGTTAGGATACCCTTTATCCTGCCGTGTTAATAACATCATCTTTTAACACATGGTAATTTATAGTGCTGCAATATGTTTATTTTAAACAATTTAAAAAATTAATAAATAAGAGTAGCAATTGTTATTTGAATGTTGTAGTTATTAGTTGAGTACCATAACTATTAGTTGTAACCTAAAAGCTTGAATCTAAGTTTCATGTTTCACAAAATTTGTGGCAGATGTATCTTGTAAAAAGTAATAAAGAATATAATAAAATATGAGAAGTATTATGGAAATGTATGTGTTATTAATGAAACATTAATTTATAGTACTAGAGAATATATGTGAGTACTTTTTTATAGTTTAATATGATATAAACATATTTTCTAATTATTTTTTAGTCTAGAACATATATTATTAAAAATTATTTCATATCTTAATAAAATAAATATAAATTAATATAATTTCAAGAACATCAAAACAATATAATAAAAAAATAGAAACATATCATAAAAATACAGCAAAATGAATTATAAAGAACATTAATAAGTTGTAAAAAAAAAATTAAAACTATTGAGAATTATATTGTATTTATATATTTTTTTATCTTGAGATACTAGGATGAGTTGATTCATAAATATAATTTAATATAACTATATATATTATATGTATAATGACATATAACTATACATAATTTTATATTATTAATGTATAACCTATATTTAAATATATAATTAACAACATATATTTAATATACATTTTTATATATTAGTATAAAAAATGTATTTTAGTATATCCATACCTATACATTACAATATGTATAAATATATGAAATTATATGAACAAATATATATACATACAAGTATAAATATAAGTTTAACTATATGTGTAACTATATGTATAATCACATGTAACTATATTTATAATTACATGTATAATAACATACAACATCATATTTAATTATATGTGTATAACTATATATAAATATTTGTAAAACTAAATAAAACTCAATATAATTAAATATAATTATATTTTAAACTATTTATACATAAATGTAACTCTATATATTTGTTTATAACATTGTATATATTTATGTATAAATAAATTTAACTACTCGTATGAATATATATATATATAACTAAATGTTTAAAGATTTATAATTTTTTATAACTATATATTTATATGTATACTAACATATAACTATAAATAATTCTATCTTACTATATGTATAACTATAAAAACATTATACATAACTATATTTAAATATATAATTAACAATATATATTTAATATACTTTTTTATAAATTAGTATAAAAATGTATTTTAGTATATCCATACCTATACATAATTATATGTATAAATACATGTAATTATATGAACAAATATATATACATACAAGTATAAATATAAGTTTAACTATACGTGCGACTATATGTATAATCACATGTAACTATATTTATAATTACATGTATAATAACATACAACATCATATTTAATTATATGTGTATAACTATATATAAATATTTGTAAAACTAAATAAAACTTTATATAATTAAATATAACTATAATTTTAACTATTTATACATATATGTAAATCTATATATTTGTTTATAACATAGTATATATTTATGTATATATAAATTTAACTACTCGTATGAATATATATATATATATATATATATAACTAAATGTTTAATGATATATAAATTTTTATAACTATATATATTATATGTATACTAACATATAACTATAAATAATTTTATCCTACTATATGTATAACTATAAAAACTTTAGACATAACTATATTTAAATATATAATTAACAACATATATTTAATATAATTTTTTATATATTAGTATAAAAATATATTTTAGTATATCTATACCTATTCATAATTATATGTATAAATATATGTAATTATATGAACAAATATATATACATACATGTATAAATATAAGTTTAACTATACGTGCGACTATATGTATAATCACATGTAACTATATTTATAATTACATGTATAATAACATACAACATCATATTTAATTATATGTGTATAACTATATATAAATATTTGTAAAACTAAATAAAACATTATATAATTAAATATAACTATATTTTTAACTATCTATGCATATATGTATACATATATGTAAATCTATATACTTGTTTACAACTTTGTATATATTTATGTATAACTAAATATAACTACTCATAAGAATATATATATATATATATATATATATATATATATATATATATATATATATAAAACTAAATATTTAATGATATATAATTTTTTATAACTATATGTATTATATGTATAATAACATATAACTATACATAATTTTATATTATTAATTTATAACCTAAATTTAAATATATAATTAACAACATATATTTAATATACTTTTTTATATATAAGTATAAAAATATATTTTAGTATATCCACACCTATACATAACTTATATGTATAAATATATGAAATTATATGAACAAATATGTATACATACATGTATAAATATAAGTTTAACTATACGTGTAACTATATCTATAACTACTTGTATCAATATTTATAATTATATGTATAAAAACATACAACACAATGTTTAACTATATGTGTAAAACTATATATAAATATTTTTATAACTATGAATACCTCTATATAAATAAATATAACTTTATTTTTAATTATGTATACATATATGTATACATATATGTATATCTATATAATTGTTTATAACTTTGTATACATTTATTTATATTTACTTATAACTTGTATGCATATATCTATATAGAAATATATGTTTAACTTTATGTAACTATTTATAACTACATTTACTATATATCCTAACATATAATTATACATGGGATTATATTAATTTGTTTAACTAATTTGAAATTAAATGGCCTAAGATATAATATCAACAATATGTAAACACGTAGAATGAGTGTTTGTTGATTAGGCTTATATATGGTATAATACAAATAAGGGTCATACTCTTACCTAATCCCATTCTTTGGTCCTCAGGCTCAAATATGAACTTATGTATTACAATAGGTGTAATATTTGATAGGTTTATACAGAAAAAATTTTATTTTCTTTTATATAATTTTTCATTCCAACACTGCATTCTCAATGTGTCACTCTCTCTCTCTCTCCCTATCTAATTATTCTAGTCACTCTATTCCTCTTTTTCTTTATATGTCACAAACACACACTCTCTCTTGTTATTTTCTTTCTCGCTCTCCTTTCTTGCTTATTCTCTCTCTCTCTCCCCCCATCTCTCTCCCTCTTTCTCCCTCTTTCTCTCTCTCCCCCTCTCTTCATCTCTCTCTTCCTCTCTCTCTCTCTTTCCCTCTCTCTCCCTTTCACCAGTTCTCTTCCTCTCTCTCTCCATCCATCTCTTTCTCCTTCTCTCTCTCTCTCTCCCTCTGTCTCCCCATTTCTCTGCCCCTCTCTCTCTTTCTACGCCTTATCTCTTTCTCTCTCCACCTTATCTCTCTCTCTCTCTCTCTCTACACCTTATCTCTCTCTCTCTCTCCCTTCTCTCCTCCTTCAAACATTAAATGTCTTTTTTTTGCTTCTTTCTTGTGCATTATTGTACTTTTCACCCTTTATCTAGTATAACTGTGACATCTATTAATCTTTATCGTGCTAAAAATTACTTTATCTATTAATGTAGATTCTACAAATGCATTGCCTCAATATTCACGAAATTTAATTTTTAAATATTCATCTGCAAGTAATTTTATTTAATTATTTGTATATTTTGAATTTATAGAATGTTTTATTTATAATAATGATTGGGCATTATTTTTTGTAAATAAAACATGGAAAAATGAGCTTAGATCATCCGTGGATGTACAGAAGGGATATTAATGGATTTTTTAATAAAGAATTTTTGACTGGGCTTGAAACTTTCATCAATTTTGCATGTAGTCAATTGAGATTGATGGATGGTAAAAAAATTAAGTGACCATGCAATCATTTATATATCTGTCTATGTATATGTCTATCTATCTATCTATCTCTCAAAATATGTACCTAGCTATATATCTATCAATCAATCTATTTATCTATCTATCTATTTGACTATATATATATATATATATATATATCTATATATGTATCTATTTGTCTATATAAATGTCTATCTATCTATCTATCTATTAATCTATATTTTTGTCTATCTATATGTATATATAACTATCTATCTTTCTATCGGCATATCTTTATGTCTTTCTACCTATTTATATTTTTGTTTATCTATCTGTATAACAATGTGTACATCTATTTAACTATCAATCTTTCAATCATTTTTTCAATCGATTTGCCTATTAATCTATCTATTAATCTATTTATAAATGTAATTATCAATCTATCAATCAATCTATCTATCTAACTATCTATATGTTTATATATCTTCCAATCTATCTATCTAATTATATATGTATATATCGATCTATCAGATTGTCTATCTATCCATCTATCTTATAGACTATCAATCCATCTTTCTATCAATCTAAACCTCCTATCTATTTGTCTATCTATCCATCTATATATCCAACTATCAATTCATCTTTCTATCATCTATATTTGTGTCTATCTATCTGTTTTTTTATCTCACTTTATATTTATCTATATGTGAGTCTATTTGTATGTCTATTTGTCTATCTATCGATCTATATATATATATATATATCTCTATCTTTCTCTCTATTTGTTTATATGTCTCACTATCTATCTTTCTATCTATCTATCCATCTATCTATTTATCTATATGTCTATCAAGCAATCTATCTATCTATCTGTATATATGTCTGTCATTATGTCTATCCATCTAATTGTTTAATTATCTATATATATATATATATATATGTATCTATCTATATATATATTTATCTATCTATCTATGTATCTATCTATCAGCATGTCTATATATGTGTATATCTCTCTATCTATTAGTCTATCTATATATGTATATATCTTTATGTCTCATTCTTTGTATATCTATATGTTTGTCTATCTTTCTATTTATCTCTCTATCTATTTATCTATCTAACTCCTTATATATTTTTTTATCTATCTATCTATATATCTATCTTTCTATCATTCTATCTATCAATCTTACTATCTATCTGTCTAACTATCAACTATCTATCTATCTATTTATATTTCTACCTATCTATCTATCTGTTTATCTATCTATCTATTATCTATCTATCAATTTATATGTCTATCTATCTGGCTATGTATTTGTCTATATATATATATATATGTCTATAAATTTGTTTATCTATCTATCTATCTATTTGGATATATATATATATATATATATATATATATCTATCTATCTATGAATCTTTATATCTATATATTCATATGGCCTTCTTTTCTAATAATCTATTTGTCTATCTATCTATCTATTTGTCTATCTATATGTCTAACTATCTATTTATCCATCTATTTATCCATCTATTTATCCATCTATTTATCTCTCTATCAATCAATTTGTCTATATATATGTCTATTTATCAATATATTTATCTATATATCTATCAATCTATTTATGTATATATATAAATCTATCTATCAATTTGTCTATGAATCTATCTAGCAATTTGTCAATTAATCTATCTATCAATTTGTCTATCTATCTTTCTATCAATCTATCAATCAATCAATCTATTAATCTTTTTATCAATCTATTTATCTATCTATATAACTATCTATTTGTCTGTCTATCTATCCATCTACCTATCTATTTATCCGTGTAAATATGTAACTATCTGACTATCTATATATTTGTCTATCTTTCTATTTATCTATTAGTCTATCTATGAATCTATCTATGTATCTTTCTATTCATCTATCTTTCTATTTATCTATCAGTCTATCTATACGTCTATCTTTGCATTTATTTATATGTATATCTATACATATATCTTTGTCTATATCTATCTTTCTATCAATCTTTCTTTTTATTTGTGTGTCTATATGTTTATCTTTCTATCTTTTTATATATCTTTTTATCTTCCTTTCTATCTGTGTATATATTTATGTATCTATCTGTCTATCTGTTAGTCTATCTATCTATTTATCTATCTTTCTATCTCAATGTCAATCAGTATGACTATATTTATGTCTATCTGTCTACCTATTTTTCTATCAAAATGAAAGTATATCATTCTATCTATCTATCTCTTTATCTTTCTTTCATTCTTTTAATCTTTCTATCATTTTATATATTATCTATCTTTCTATGTGTCTTTGTATCTATCTTTCTATCTATGTATATATCTATTTATCTATCTGTGTATCTATCTGTCTATTTATCTATCTTTCTATATATCTATTTGCCTGTCTATCTATCTATCTCACTATCTATCAATCTAGTTATCTTTTTGGCTATCTATCTATCTATCTATCTATTTGTCTGTCTATAGGATAGTCTATCTTTCTATCTATCTATATGTCTACAGTCTATCTATATGTATACTATCTATATCTGTCTATTTATCTATTTATCTATAGTCTATCTATTTGTCTTTAAATCTATCTACATATCTATCTTTCTATCTATCTCTGTATGTCTATCTGTTTGTCTATCAATTTGTCTATCTATCTATCTATTTGTCTATCTATCTATATGTTTATCTAGCTATCGATCTATCTATTTATCTATTAGTATGTCTTTATATCTATCTATATGTATGTATTTCTATCTATCTATCTTTCTATATATCTATCTATCTTTCTTTCTTTCTATATATCTGTCTATCTATCTATCTTTCTATATATATGTCTATCAATCTATCTTTCTATCTTTCTATTTATTTTTTGTATCTATCTATCTATCTATTTAATTATCTATCAATCTATTTATCTAATCATCTATCTATTTATCAGTCTGTGTATCTATCTATTTATCTATTTTGTCTATTATCATTTTATCAATCATTCTATCAATCTGTCTATGTATTTATCTATCTTTGTCTATTTATCTATCTTTCTGTCTATTTATCTATATATCTATCAATCTTAATATCTATCAATCTAGATAACTATTTATCTGTCAATATATCTATCTTGCTATCTATCTATATATCTCTCTATATCTCTATCTATGTATATTTCTATCTATCTAGCTATCTATTTGTCTATCTTTCTATCTATCTATTATATATATATATATCTATCTATGTGTTTATATATCTGTCTTACTATATCTATATCTATTTGTCTATCTATATATCAATCTGTCTATTTATCTATATATTTGTTTATCTAACTATCTATCGAAATATTTGTCTATCTATCTATATGTTTGTCTGTCAATCTATTTATCTGTTTGTCTGTCTATCTATTTATCTGTTTGTTTGTCTATATATCTATATATCTATCTATCTATATATCACTCAATCAATCAGTCTATCTATCTATTTATCTATCTATCTTATCTTTTTATGTACGTATCTATCTCTCAATCAGTTTGTCTGTTTATTTATCTATCTATCATTATGTCTATCAATCTCTCTATCAATTTTTCAATCATTCTGTCAATAAAATTTGTATATCAATCTATAAATAAATAAATAAATAAATAAATCTATCTATCTATCAATACGTCTATGTATCTTTGTATAAATATGTATATTAATCTCTCTTTATATCTATCTATCTATCTATCTATGTTTATATCTATTTTTCTATCTATCAGTCTAATAATCTATCTATATATCTGGCTATATATACGACTATTTATCTCTCTATCTATATACCTTTCTAAATGTCTATCTATCTATCTATCTTTTTATCTATCTATTTATCTATCAATCAATCAATCTATCTATTAATTAATCTATCTATCTATCTATCTATAATATAGCTATCTGTTTATCTATCTATCTTTATATACATTTATTTATCTATCTATTTATCTATCTATATTTATGTCTATCTATCTATCTATCTATATAGCTTCCTACCTACTTATCTATCTATCTATTTGTCTTTCTAATTATTAATTTATCTATCTCTCTATCTGTCTTCTATCTATCTACCTCTCTATCAATCTATCAGTCTATCAGTTTATTAGTCAATTAGTCTATCTATCAGTCTGACTATCAATCTATCTTTCTGTCTATTTGAAGATCTATGTATCTATCTATATGTTTATCTATATGTTTGTCTATCTGTTTATCCGTCTATCTATCTATTTTATGTCGAAATGTTTATATGACAATCTATATATCTATGTAACTATCTAACTATTATATTTATCAATTAATCTATATATCTTCTTCCTATTTTTCTATCTTTCTAACTATCTAACTATCTTTCTATTTATGAGCCTATTTGTCAATCTATATATATATATATCATCTAATTATCAATCATTCTATCTATTTACCTTTATATTTGTCAGTTTAACTAAATGTCTATCTAACAAATAGGAAATCATGTTATTCTCAACAATTGGATTTGGAGGTTTACGTTGTGCATTATGATGCACCATTGGGCGAAGTTACTATTGATGATAATAATGAATTTAATAAATAGTAAAAATTTTGCAGACAATATCAACATGTCAAAAGAGGTGTTCTCAATTCTCATACATAGTGTTTTGCAAGAATTGTCTAGAAGAATTCATATTTTGTAGATAGTAATGACTACATATGAAGGAAAAGTTAAAATAAAAAAATTTTATGGAACAAAATTTGGATTCTAGAAAATAAAGATGGAAGATTATATATACTAGAAAAATCTATATCAACCCCTTCTGTGGAAAATGATAGAGTCTATGAAGAAATAAGAGCACATATTAGCACTTGAAATCATCTGAAATATGATATCTTACCAACTTACTTTCAATAGAAAAAATGACAAGAGCGGAGTAAGGCTTACGATGGCTTTTGCAAGTAAATATGAAAACTAATTGATGCTACAAAAGTGCACATGATGAGGTGTTTTTTTCAATCTGAATTTGACAGAAAGCACATCAGTGACCTAACAACTCAATGAAGTCAACACAATCAAAATCTAATTAAGTTTGTTTGGAATTGAAGTCAATGATGAAGTATGTGTATTGATCTTTCTGTGTTCTCTATCAAAAATTAAATGTATTACAATTATAGTTGTGCATAGTTCATCAAGAACTAATAAATTGAAATTTGATGATGTTCATGATTTAATTCTAAGCAAGGAGATTCAAAAGAGATAGACAAGTGAAATATCAACCTCTTTAGAATTATATACAAAGTTAATTGTAAGAAATTCAACCAAGAGAAAATATCAAACCAAATCAAAAAAACAAGAGGTCTAAATCTAAGAATCATTGTAATTATAATAACTCAAAGACCATTAAGTATTGAAATTATAGAGAGAAAAGACACTACAAAAATCAATGTAAGTGTTAGCTATTTTATAGCACGGTAAAATATATCACAAGTATATGAGTTTAACAAGTAATATAGTTAACTCTATGAATCTGGATTATCATTTACTAGATATTGATTATTTGGATTAATTATCAAAGTTTCTTCATTATCTAATCTTACAATAAGTAAATAGTTTATAGTGTTTACTCAAGTAAACAATTCTATGGCTAGCTTACAATAAGTAAGCAGTATCAAGTCCATGGGTATACAATTTATGAGTTAATGGCTATAGTGGTGATAAAATATGTGAGATCTACTCATCCATATAGGTGGAACTTCTCAAACCCATCAAAAAGTCATCAGCATCAATTCATGTAGGAAATAATGTATGTTAGATGAAATAGATATCTTATATATTTTAATCCAATATGAATCATATTGATAGTCAATAGGGTATTTATAAGGGAGCCTATGCGGCATTTAATTAAACATAGTAATTAAAATATAGTCAAATATATAAATGTATTTAAATGTCTTGTAAATTAGTATTAGTATACATAAAGCCTATTACATCTTTATTTGAACTAATTGAAAACTGGTCAATAAATATTTGCATATATTAATTTGACATTAACAGATATTAATGTGACTATACTTTAAATTTACAAATATTAAATACTCTTACATTTTTATAAGAGTGTTTTTCCTTATACATAAAGCCATGTATAAAATATAGTCTACAAATATTAATATAATTATACTTATTGGATAGGCAAGGTATTATGGAATAATAGATATTTTCATAATGCAAATTTATTAGACTTGTATTTTATAATGATGACTTACAAAATTCAAATATACATTATTAAAATCTTATCATTAAGTCAATATATCTTTATTTGTGTAAAATATGTATATAATGTTATATGTATAATACTAATTATATCTGAAATACACATGTATATTGAATGTATCATATATAAAATTATGATAGATATATATATATATATATATATATATATATATTAAATATATGTTTTTATATGTATATATAGTTATGTTTATGTAAACTATTTTTATAGTTATAAATATAATAAAATACACTTATATATTTATGTGCTATATACACACTGCTCATCACAACACACCCATTTTGTGTTATATACGATTAAGTTTATATAAGCAATCCAAGTATAATTAAATTAACATAATATGTATTTAAAAAAAGTATAATTAAATTAACAGAATATGTATTAAAAAAAGTATAATTAAATTAAGTTTATATTAGCATACCTACTGCCCAACACAACACAAATGCATTAGGTATGTATCACAATAAGTATAATTAAATTAATGTATATGATTAAAGAAGAAGAATTTTGGAAAAAAAAATTAATAAAATCAATACGAATTAAGATAATCGATGAAGAATTAGGGTAGAAAAAGTACCTCAAATCAATAACAAATTATAGCTTAATTCAAATATGTTTATGTTGCGTTGGTGTCAATAGAAGGATGGAGGATTGCGGAGGAGTTGCGTCGCTTATTCTTTGAAAATGTCGAGAGAAAGATGGGGGACTTAGTCTCGACAAAATAAACATTAAATATATTTCCAAAATAAACAAATTATATATATTTCCAAAATATTTTTATTTTTAATTATAAAAACATTAAATAAATAATATAGTATATATATATATATATATATATATATAATATAAAAAGACTCATTTATTTTATTTACTATCAAAATTTTTTCAAATAAATTAATGTGTGTGTAGTAAGGTATAAATTAAAAATATACACCTTACAATTTTTTATTATAATATTAATTAAATAATAAATATATAAATAATTTAATAAAATGTATGTTTAGCCTTATAAAAAAAATATCAAATTGCTACAAATTTAACAAATTTCATATAATAAGGCATACATGAAAAGATGATTTGTCCTCTAGTCATACTCATAAGTGTTATAAAATACTTTTTATGTTAAAAAATATATAAAAAATTATATTTGATGGTTATAAATTATTTAAGAATTCATCATATTAATTTTTATGAAGATAATAAATAATAATTTTAAAGGAATAAAATTTCATATTATTTGATACCATTATAATTTTTGAAATTCAAAAAATTACTTAAAGTGATAAGATAATTAAAAAAGTTATATTAATTATTTTAATAAAGACCGAATGTTAAAAGCTAATAGAAAAAAGATTACTTAATTATTTAATTCTTATAAATTTTAGTAGGGGCAAACATATATTATTTAATTTTAAATATTAATTTATTTTCTTTTAACTTTAATGAAAAAATTTATATTTTTATTATATTTCAAAAATTTCAAAGTTTGTATTAATTATATTTTTTAAATGTTTCCTATAATCATATAATTTTTTTATACTAATAATCATAATAATATTTACTAGTTTATTCGTCAATTCAGATATTTTTTAAAATATTTTATACTTTATAATACAATGAATTAATATACATTTATATTAGTAGAAATTTTAAAGTATGTTGATTTAATTTTTAAAATATCAAAATAAATTATTATACTTATTGAATTAATTATTTTATATTACTTTAATACAAATTTTTATGTTTCTTAATTATAAATTTTAGAAAAATTTTATGTATATTTTTTAAAAAAATTAATACATCATAAAAATAGATATGTTAGTCTTTATTAATATAATTTTTTTGTATTTTTATATTTTTAAAATTATTTATTTATAATATCATTTTTTATGATTTTATGAGGATAATGTAACTCTCAAGGATCTCTCATCTATAGACCATTAACATAATTTAATAAACAAAATTAAATAAAATATTAAGACTAATAATAAATTACAAAAATTTAATAATTAAATATTGGCTAGGAAAATTTCATAGATATGTTTTGGATTTAATTAGCTAGAAAAGTTCAGTCACTAAATCCGTCAGTATATTCCAGATTTAATTAGCTAGAGAAGTTCCCTTGCTAAATCCATCGATATAATTTAGATTTTATTAGTTAGTTGAGTTACATCACTAAAATCAGTCACTATATTCAGGAAGTAATTGGCTAGGGAAGTTCCGTCGATAAAATCCATCGCTATATTAAGTATGTAATTAGAAAGCAAAATTTCATCACTAAATCCTGTAGTTATATTCTCGAGATGTAATTAGCTAGGAAAATTACATCGCTAAAAGGTATCACTATGTTAAGTGTGCAATTAGCTGGGGAACTCCGTAGATCAAATCTTTCGATATGTTACGGATGTAATTTGCTAGAAAAATTATATTGCTAAATCCATAGCTAAATTACAGATTTTAATAGCTAGAGAAATTCTGTCGCTAAATCTATTGCTAATTTCCAGATTTTATTAGTTAGGGAAATTCCATCATTAAATCCATCGCTAATTTCTAGATTTTATTAGCTAGGAAAATTTCATTGCTAAATTCATTGCTAATTTCTAGATTTTATTAGATAGAGAAATTCTAACGTTAATCCGTCGCTAAATTAAAAATTTTATTAGGTAGGAAAATTTCATTGCTAAATCCATCGCTAAATTCCAGATTTTATTAGCTAGGGAAATTACATCGCTAAATCAGTCGCTAAAATCCCTATTTTATTAGGAAGGAAAATTCTGTTGCTAAATCCAATGCTAAATACTAGATTTAATTAGCTAGGGAAATTCTATCACTAAATCCGTCGCTAAATTCTGGATTTTATTAGCTAGGGAAATTCCATCGCTAATTCCATCGCTATATTTCCTACTTTTCTTGAGCATAATTTATGAAAATATTTCGTTGCTAATCTATTACTAAATTCCCCACTTTTTTCTGATGTGGAATTTATGAAATTATTCCATCACTAATCCATCTCTATCCTATTGCTAATTCATTGCAAATTTTTATTTTAATGAAAAAACATAAATCTCTTGCTAATCCCTAGCTATACTCTCGCAATTTAGCTAGGGATTGATCACTAGCTAAAATTTCCTAGCTAAAATTTCCTAGCTAAATAAATATTGTAGTGTATCTTTCTATCTATATATCTATCTTTTTATCTATCTAACTATCTATCTATTTTTCTATCTATCAATCTATCTATCAATCTATCTATGAATCTATCTATCAATCTATCTATCTATATATCTATGTTTCTATTTATCTATTTCTTTATCTCTCTATCTATCTATTTATCCATCTAATTATCTATCTATCTATCAGTCTATCTATCTATCTGTATATCAATCTATCTGTCTATCTATATATCTATCTATTTGTAAACCTATATATCTTTATCTATTTATATATCTATATATGTAATAGTTTATATTTTTGTCTATTCATCTGTATATATGTAATATGTCTATTTATCTATCTATCTACCTTTTTATATGTCTATCTATCTATCCATCTATTTGTCTAACTATTTATCTATCTCGTTGTCTATCTATTTATCTGTCAATCAAACTATAAATATTTCTATCTATCTATCTATCTATTTGTCAAATTGTTTATCACTATATATGCCTATCTTTTTATCAATATATATATATATATATATATATATATATATATATATATATTTATTTATTTATCTATCTAGCTATCTATCAATATATTTGTCTATCTATCATATATCTATCTATCTATCAAACTATATATATATATAAATCTATCTATCTCTTTATCTATCTATCTGTGTATCTATTTATGTAGAAATCAATCTATCTATATGTCTTTGTATCTATCTATCTATCTATCAATCTTTATCTCTCTCTTTCTGTCTATCTATCTATTTGTCAATATTTATATTTATCAATCTATATATCTATCTATATCTATATAATTATCTATCTTTCTGTCTATCTGTCTGCCTATCTATCTATCTATCTAAATATCTAACTATGTTTCTATCAATCAATCAATCTATCTATCTATATGTTTATATGTGTTTCTGTCTATCTGCCAATCTATTTATTGATCTATCTAATTATATATATAACTATATATCTATCTATCTATCTATCCATCTGTCCATCTGTCTATCTATCTACCTATCTACCTATTTATCTAGCAATCTATCTATCTATTTGTCTATCTCTCTATATATCTATTTTCCTATCTCTCTATCTATCTTTCTATTTTCCTATCTATATATCAATTTGTCTATCTTTCTTTCTATATATTTGCCTATTTGTCTATCTATCTATGTATCTAAATATTTATCTATCTATCTATCTATCTGTCGATCTACCTATCTTTCTAATTATCTAACTATGTTTCTATCTATTAGCTCATCTATCTATCTTTCTATATGTTTATATGTGTATCTATCTATTTGCCAATCTATTTATTTTCCAATGTAATTATCTATCTTACTATATATATATATATATATATGTCTATCCTTTTATCTACCTATCTACCTATTTGTCAATCAATCTATCTATCTATTTGCATACCAATCTATCTATCTATTTGCCTATATATCTATCTATTTGTCTATCTTTCTTTTTATATATTTGCCTATTTGTCTATCTATCTATCTATCCATCTAAATATTTATTTTTCTATCTATTAATATGCATATTTATATATTTTTCTATCTATCTTACTATCTATCTATCTGTCAATTTGTCTTTCGATATATCTATCTTTCTGTGTATATGTCATCTTTCTATCAATATATCAACTTTCACTCTATTGGTCTATCTATCTATCTATGTATATACAATCTAACAATCTCTCTTTCTCTCTATCTATTTATCTATCTATTTATCTATCTGTCTATCTCTAAATCAATTTATCAAACTATTAATCTATCTATCTATATTTCTATTAATTATGGGTCTTTCTATCTATCTTTATATCTATTTATTTGTTTATATGTTTATCTATCTATCTGTCTTTCTATTTATATGTATATATTTCTATTTGTTTATATGTTTATCAATCTGCATATATATATATATATATATATATATGTCTATATGTAAATATATCTATCTAAATATCTATTTGTCTATCTATCTATCTGTATTTTTATCAATCTATATTTTTATGTGTTTATATATCTCTCTGTCTATCTATTTATAAATTTATATGTCTATCTATTTATCTATTTATATGTCTATCTATCTATATGTGTAAATTTCTATATGTCTATCTATCTGTCTATCTATGAATTTATCTATTAATCTATCAATCTATCTAACTATCTAACCATCAATCTATCTAACTAATTATCTATTTAACTCGATATCTATCTAACTATCTTTAGATCAATAAATTTTTCTATCTATCAGTCTATTAGCCTATATATCTATATATCTATCTATCTATCTGACTATCTATTTTTCTATGTGTTTATTTATCTATCTATCTGCATATCTATCTATTTGTTTATATGTCTATATGACTATTTGTCTATCTATCTTATCTTTCTATCTATTCATTTCTCTATCTGCCAATCATCCTATATGTATATTTGTCCATTTGTCTATCTATCTATCTATCTATCTTTTTATCTATTTATTTGTCTGTCTATCTATCTATCTATCTATCTATCTAACTGTATAACTTTGTGATTATCTATCTATTTATTTATCAATCAATCAATTTATCTTTCTAACTATCCTTCTATCTATTAGTCTATTATTCTATCAGTCTATAAGTTTATCTATCTATGTATCTATTTGTCTATATTTCTATCTATCTTTCTATCTATTTGTCTATCTATATTTCTATCTATCTATCTATCTAAATATCTATCTGCCAATCTATCTATTTGTCTATTTGTCTATCTAACTAAATATCTATCTATCTATTTTCTTATCTACCTATCTACTAATCTTACTATTTGTATATCTATCTATTTTTATATCTACCTATCTACTTCTCTATTGATTTGTCTATTTGTCTCTCTCTATCTCTTTATTTTTCTATCTTCCTATCTATCTATCTTTCTATATATCTATCCATCTCTCTTTTTGTATATCAATCTATCTTTATATCTAAATATCTATTTATCTATCTGGCTATCTATATATCTTTCTATTTATCTTTTTATATTTCTTTCTACATATTTGTCTATATGTCAATCAATCAATCAATCAATCTGTCTACCTTTCTATCTATCTATTTGTTGATCTATCTATCACTTTATCAGTCTATAAATCAATTTGTTTATTTATATATCTATCTTTCTTTCTATATGTATATCTATCTATTTAACTATCAATATTTCTATTTGTCTATCTATTTATCTAACTATCTATATATCTATCTATCTGTCTGTCTTTCTATCTGTCTATATCTATATATATATTTTTCACTCTCTATCTATCTGTTTATCTATCTATCCATCGATATGTGTATGTGTCTATTTATCTATCTTTCTATCTATCTATTTGTTTATTTGTTTATCTGTCAATTTTTCTATCATTCTATCTATCTTTCTATTTGAATATTGATCTTTCTACTTGTTTATCTATCATTATATATATATGAATATTGACCTGTCTGCATGTCTATTTATTTATCTATATATCTATCTATTTATTTATTTGTCCATCTATCTATCTACCTATCTACTTATATATATACCTATTTATATGTCTATATATCTACCTATTTATATGTCTATATATCTATCTGTATTTCTATCCATCTATCTATATATCTATCTATCTAACTATCTTTATTTCTATATGCATATCTTGTTATGGTTGCAGTAAATTTCATATCTGAATCTTGTTTAGGACTAGGAACCAACTATCGATCCAAGTGAATATAATTAAACAAAGTACAAGGATGTTTCTTATTGTAGTGTAAGAAAAAATACTTTCGATTCTGAATGGTTCAGTTGAAACCTAGCACAGTCAAAAGTTCGTGCCTCTAGCAGTATCCACATAAATGTTTCTTTGGTATTTCTCTTGTTTTAACTCTCCCATTTTATAAAACCTTTTGGTTTTTTTTTCCCCGAATTTTTTAAAAGGATGTGTAGTTTAGTAAAAGGATGTATCAATAATGACACACATATCTAAAATGTAACATCGGCACATCAATCTATATGTTTCTTGATCTTTAAGTAAATTGACTTAAACAAATAAGCTATAATCTCATATTGACTTATTTCAGCATGGTCATGTAATTTAGTAGTCCTACTCAATCAAGGAGCCAACGGATATCATTGTTGTTATATAGAATAGACAAATTCCATCTACATAAATCACATCCCTCTAAACAATTAATTGTATACTTAGTAAACAACCCTATGACCATCCTTGTTATAAGTAGTATTTACTGAAACTAAAGTATACACCTCCTTATGTAGAAAACTATAGTGACTTCATGTCAATGGACAATTCATTCTAATATTCACTATGAGAATGTATATGACACTTATATAACAATCCAAGAAACATTATCAAAGCGGGCCAGTTCAGTATATGTTCTCCAACAAATACTCAAGTGTTAAATTAATATCTATATTAGTAAACCTTCATTTTAGTCTTAATGTATTAATATTACCCTTGAATATTAATACTTGACTTGGAATAAATTAGAGTAGTATTCCATAGAATATATGACTCTAGGTATTAATCTAATATTTGCGCAGATCTAAATAAATATAATAATCATAAAATTATGTCTATTTAAATATAAGAAATGATACAAAAGTGCCAAAAGAATGATCACCACAAGAAAAATCTCATATAGCTAGGGACATTTCCCTAGCTAAATGGGCATTTTTCATAGCTAAATGAGATATAGCGTTGGATTAATGACGGAACCGTCCCAATCTAAAGTCCTCATTGCTAAAAAGTGGTGAGGGAAAGAGTTCCTAGCTAAAATTTTAGTGACGGAAATATCCCTAGCTAAAATATTAATTTTCCTAGCTAAATTAGTATGTGAAAATTCCCTAGCTAAATTAGCAAGGGAAAATTCCCTAGCTAACTGGGGCTTTTCCGTCGCTAAACTTATATGATGACAAAAGCATTCCTAATCTAAAGTGCTCGTCACTAAATTAGTAATATCTCTAGCTAAAATAATAATCTTTCTAGCTAAATTAGCAAAGGAAAATTCTCTAGCTAAATTAGCAAGGGAAAATTCCCTAGCTAAATTAGCAAGGGAAAATTCCCTAGCTAAATTAGCAATAGAAAATTCCCTAGCTATTTTCATTCCGAAACTATTTTTAGAAATTTTTTTATTTTCAAAATATTTAATTAAAAAATTTAATATTTTTATATTAAATTGAATTAAAACTGAAACTATAAACAATAATTTATAATTAACAAAAAATAAAATCATTTAATTAATTATTCTGATTCAATAATTTACATAAATCAAACAAAAACATAACAAAATTGTATTTCATTTTATTCATCAATGTATATACCGACAATGCATAAAATATAATCTATCCGTGCATTGACGTAGCTTTATTTCTCTCTGCTCCTTTGATTACCATCTTTCTACTACGAAAAAGCTGTCCGAGTCATGGTTCATCATGTCTAATGAAAAATCTTTTCACTTATATAAGTTTCATATAGGGAACAATGCAGTATCATATCTATTCAAAATTTAAACAAGCCAATAAAATCAAAATATATAAATAAAAAAAATTATGTTTTGATAAATATATAATACTGGAGTATATATGTACATATATACAAACATTTCACTAGTTACATATATTATTACAGTATATCTACATATATACTGTAGTATTATATGTACATATATACTGAGTACTTATATACTCTATATATATGTACATTTAATAATACAATAGTATATGTACATATAATACTATAGTATTATATGTACATATACTACAGTATATATGTGCGTATATACTGAGTATATACCTAGTATATAAGGACGTATATACCAAGTATATATTTATATATATACAGAGTATATAATACATATATACAAAGTATATAGTATGTTTATACTGAGTATAAAGTACATATATACCGAGTATATAGTATGTATATAATAAGTATATAGTACTTATATACCGAGTATATATGTATGTATGTACTCAGTATATACGTATGTATATACCTAGTATATAGTATGTATATACCTAGTATATAGTATGTATATACCGAGTATATACACACGTATATACTGAGTATATATGCATGTATATACAAAATTTATATGCACGTATATACTGAGTATAAATATACATATATACTAAGTATATATTTACATATAATACTATAGTATTATATGTACATATACTATAGTATATACATACATATATACTATAGTATATATGTACGTATAAACTTAGTATATATGTACTTATATACTACAGCATATATGTGTGTATATACTGAGTATATATGTATGTATATATCGTGTATATACTTACGTATGTACCAATTATATATGTATGTATATATTGAGTTTATAGTACGTATATACTAAGTTTATACATACATATATACCAAGTATATATGCCCGTATATACTAAGTATATATGCCCGTATATACTAAGTATATATGCACGTATATAATAAGTATATACGTACTCGATATATACGTACATATATACTTAGTAGATACGTACGTATATACTCGATATATACGTACGTATATACTCAGTATATATGCACTATATACTACAGTATATATGTTTGTATATACTGTAGTATTATATGTATATATATATAATCACATAACCTTATATGACACAAAACTACAACAAATTAGTATTATCCCATTTATACTTCACAAAGATGACACAAAACTGCAACAAATTAGTATTATCCCATTTATACATCACAAAGATGACAGAAAACTTCGCTATCAACATAAATATGAAATACAAAGATCATTTAAATTTTAGAAAATATCTCTGAAAACTATTAGAGAAAAACCTGGAAGACGAGCCACGAGCCAAGCTTTATGCATCGAAGTTCGCATCTTGCCTCCCTGCAACCAGAATTCTCTTTAAGTCCCAAGGATTATAAGTGGGTTGCTCTGCCCCGCCATGACTGAGTTGACAAGCTAACAAAGAACTGGCAGATGAAATAGAGACTGATTATCAGTAGTAGTAACCATTAACAAATAAATAAGAAACTTGAACTTAGAAAAATGGAGCACTCAACCATGCTAATGTGCAACACAAAATGATGAATAGATTAATAGAATAATAAATTTTAATAACTACAATCTAAGCAACCATTGTCTTACATATTTAAAACAAAGACATAACAAAATTTTATTCCATCTTATTCATCAATGTATCTACTAATAGTGCATAAAGTATAATTTATCAGTGTATTGATGTTGCTTTCTCTTCCTCAACTCCTCTGATCACCATCTTTCTACTGTACAAAGCTGTTCGAGTCGCAGTGCATCATGTCTAATAAAAAATCCCTCACTTATACAAACTTCATATGGAGATCAATGAGGTACCATATCTGTACGAAATTTAAATCAATGAATAAAATAAAAAAAAACAAATAAAAAAGTTATGTTTTGATAAATATATAATACTGTAGTATATATGTTCATATATACTATAGTGTATATGATCATATATTACAGTAGTATTATATGTACATATATACTGTGCACGTATATACTTAGTATATATGTACATATAATACTATAGTATTATATGTACAAATACTGTAGTAATATATGTGCGTATATACGTACATATCTACAACATTTGCTACTGCTACTGCCGCCGCTGCTACTATTACTCCTGCTGCTGCTGCTGTAGCCACTACTGCTTTCACCGCCACTACTGCTGCCGCTGATGCTACTGCTACTACTACACCTACTGCTACTACTGTCGCTGCTACTGTTGCCACTACTTGTGCCACTACCCCTGCTATAGTCGCCGCCACTACTGCTGCCGCTGATGCTACTGCTACTACTACACCTACTGCTACTACTGTCACTGCTACTGCTACCATTACTCATTCCACTACCCCTACTATAGTCGCCGCCACTACAGCTGCTGCCGGCCCTGCTGCTGCTGCTGCTGCTGCCGCTGCCACTGCCACTGCCACTGCTACTACTACTACTATCACTGCCGCTGCCACTAACACTGCCACTGCCGTTGCTTCCACTGATAATAAAAGTGAGGCTAGGGATGATGCTCGATTTATAAACTTCCATACCAACCACTTATTTTGAGATTGAGTGAGTTTTTTACATGGCAGTGAGCTGCTTCTCCCTTAACAGTACCTGATATTCCTCTTGGAAATTGCGGCCTGTAAAAATCATGTAATGATACATTTTTCCGTCCAATTGAATACAGTTTTGTGAGATGTAATAAAATTACACGACACTACATGAGCATCATTATCATCATCCTAAGACATTGTTCAATTATAACTAATCATTGCAGTGCCTACAGCAAGAAAACTTATTTCCTCATACATACGCATTGTACCATGTGATAATTGCATATCTACACAAGTACTAAAAGATTTAAGATCAACCTATGTTTGCCAGGCTGACCTAGATAAGAAATATCTTCATTCCATAATTTGGGAAAGGTTTAATATTCATGACTTTTATGACCTGCATCGGTAAGCAATGCATGATGATGACTAGACCGACCCGAGCAATTATATATTCAAACATGTGTGTGTGTGTGTGAATGGGCATATATGTATGACAATATATACATGTCTACAAATAAATATATGCACCCACTTATGTACATACTCATTATATACCTACATATATACACATTAAATACGTTCGTATATACCAAGTATATTCATACGTATATACTTGTACATATACAGTGCATGTCATGTGCCACATGACTAAAAAGAAAGATCAGCACACCACAAGAGCTAGCACATGAGGCCATGTATTGCATTGCGAGAACATCCAACTCTACATGGTAAGTAGAAACCTAGTATCATTAACAAATTTCACAGGCTTCAGACTTTATGAAAACTAATTGACAAATAGAAAATAAAAAAAGTCGCCCAGTGAAAATCAGAACAGTACATATCCAGACAAACAGAATTTTTATCTTCCAAAACATAACAAAAAAATAACACGTGCCAAAAGAAAATAATACAATCTCCAATGACCTTGATGCTAATTCAATCACAACATGCTTTCTATCTTGTAAATCAAACATGCTCTTGAAGATAAATTTTCATCATGTATTTCTTCTTCTGTGTGGCATTGTACTTTGTCTCTTTTATAGGTTTGGTTGCATTAAGAATCAGACACCTAAACGCATGTATTTGTATTATTGAACATGATATAAAACGGGAGAAATAAAATTGATAATACCACCATCACCACCAACATTTCAGCTAACATTTTGGAGACTGCCCCAAGACACCTAATGTTTATTTTTAAAGAACAAAAGTAAAAGTGGTTGGAGCATGCCATCAATATAAGCACTACACTACATAGACTAGATACAAGTGAAATAAAAATACATAAATTAAAATTGTGCAATAAATATAATGAATATTATATATATTCATCACCTCAAACGTCATAGAAAAAAGAAATTAAGATACTCCAAATAGTTCTCATGAAAATATTTGCCAAGAATTGTGATGAGAATGGTTATTGTCTGACCCGGCACGTGCCCAACCTAGAATATCCTGGGTCTGAACTAGGACAGCCAAGCATGACCTAGTCAGGGCCTGTCCATTGCACCTGGTCCACCTCACAAGGGCCCAGGCCCTGGACCCTGGACCACTATAGGCCATGTCCCCTGGATATTGTGTTCAGGCGGCAAGTGCTTAGCATGATGGCAGCATTATATCAATATATTATACATAACATAGATGTGTTAATTGTTATGTTGATCTATATATACACATAATATAATTATTGTGTATTATAATATACAAAATACATACATAATGTATATAGAATGTACATACAATGTGTATATACACTCATATTGAATATATACATATACACATTGTATATAGATAGAAATTATTGTGTAGATACATGTATACATAATGTAAATACAAAATATATACACACATACCTAGTATATAAAAAATTTATAATTATTAATAAAAAAAACATTTAAAAAATTATTTAAATTAAAATTATAATTAATACTTATTAAAATAAAATATGGTACATAATCTTTCAAAATAAAACAAAAACATAAAAAATATTACAAATCATTAAGTCATAATATGATAAAAATTATAACATCATTTTCAATCTAACTGTTATGATCTGTACAACTTTAATTTTATCATATACATCATCATATGTATTTTTTTTGTAATGTATGAATTTGATTTTCAAGACTAATCTATGTATTATATTAATCTTTCTATCATAACAAATTTTCAATAATATTAATTATAATTTGTTTTTCCTATCTAAAATAATATTCACAATTATAAATATGGTAGATTTTAATATACACTAAACACAGTAAAGATCGGAAAATCCCAAGACAATTTAGATATCATAAAAAATTGTATATAATTTTTGTAAACTCAATGCATCTAGATTCTTTATATCTATTTGTCTATCTACCTAATAGTATATCTGTAAATCTATTTATCTAATTATTTGTATATCTTTATATCTACCTAAATTTCTACATATCTATATATCTATATAAAAATCTATTTTTCTATTTGACTATCTACCTATATATCTTTTTATCTATCTATCTATCTATCAATGTATCTATCTTTCTGTCTATCTGTATGTCTATCTATCTATCTATCTATCTATTTGTATATCTTTTTATCTATCTATGTATTTTTCTGTCTATTTGTCAAATTCTTTATCTATTTAACTATCTATCTATCTTCATGTATATATATATATATATATATCTATCTATTTTTGTATTTGTTTATTTGTCTATTTGTTTGAATCTCTAATTACCTATTTTTATATCTTTGTAATTGTATAATTGTATATCTTTCTATTTGTATATCTTTCTAACTATCTAATTTTGTTTCTGTCATCAGTCTTTTAGTTGATATATATATCTTTTTATCTACATATCTATGTATTTGTCTATCTATCTACCTATCTATTTGTCTACCTATTTCTCTATCTATTTGCAAATTTGTCTATATGTCTATCTGTCTATTTGTCTATATATCTATTTTACTAACTATCTATTAATTTAGCTATTAATCGAACTATAACTCTATTAGTCTATCTATTAATCTATCATTATATCTATCTTCCTATCTATCTATTTATCTGTCCGTTGTTTATCTATCTATCTATCTTACTAGCTAGCTATCTATCTATCTATATATCTATTTTTTTTGGTTATCAATCGATTGATCTATATATCTATATATATTACTATTTTTCTATATGTATATCTGCATTTATATCCATCTCTCTATCTACTTATTTTTTTATCTAACTAACTTTATTTTTTTATTTTTCTATCTATTTATCTTTCTATCTATCTTTTTCACTTTCTATTTGTCTATTTATCTTTATATCTATCTATCCACGTATTTATCTATTTCTTTGTCTAAATGTCTATAATTATATTTGTCTATCTATCCATCAACTTATCTATCTATTTTCCTATCTATATAGCTATCTATCTATCTATCTAATATATCTATTTGTATAACTATCTAACTATCTAACTTTTTAACTATTAATCAGACTTTTAGTATATATGTCATTATATTTAACTTTTTATGAATCTATCTATCTATCTATCTAATTATCTATCTAGCTATATATCAATTTCTCTATCAGACTATCTAACTATATGTCAATCTATATATCTATTTTTGTATCTATCTATCTACATTTTTATATGTCTTTTTATCAGGGAATTTATCTATCTATCTATCTGTCTGTCTATCTATATGTCTATCTATCTATCTGTTTTACTATCTCTATCTATCTATTTGTCTAAGTGTATATCTTGTGATTTGTTTATTTGTCTATTTGGAATTCTATCTATGTGTCAATTTATATATCTATCTATCTATCTAAATGTCTATCTTACTATCTATCTATCTATTTATTTATTTATCTATTCATCTATCAATCTCTCTCTCTCTATCAATATATTTGTTTAGCTGTCTATCTTCTCATTTATCTATTTGTATATCTATCTATATGATTATCTATCTATCTATCTGACTATCTTTCAATCTATTTATAAGACTATGTGTCTATATATATATAAATATATATCAAACTATCTATATCTTTATATGATTATCCTCCAATCTACTTTTTTTTCTATCTATATATATGTTTATTTGTCATTCTATAAATCTATCTATCTGTCTATTTTTTTAATAGTCTATCTATCTATCTAGCTATCTATATGTTAATATGTCTAACTTTCTAATTATATATCTATTTGTCTATCTATCTATCTATCTATATATATATTTATCTATCTATCTATCTAACTAACTATATATATGTCTATCTATCTATCTATCAATAAAATTTTTTATTTGTCTATATGTTTATAAGTCTATTTGTTTATCTGTTTATCTATCTATCTATCTATCTATCTGTATGTCTATCTATCTACCCATCTAACTCTCTACCTATCTTTATATCTATTTGTGTATTTATCTATGTGTCTATTTGTCTATATATTTATTTATCTATCTGACTATTTTACAATCAATAGAACTATCAGTCTATTAGTAAATCTATGTATCTATTTATCTATCCATATATCTTTCTCTTATCAATTTATCCATCTATCTATCTATCTATCTGTCTGTCTATCTATCTAACTATTTGTCTATCTATATATCTGCCTTTCTACTCTTCAACCTATCTACATATTTGTTGATCAGTCTATCTTTCTATTTATCTATCGATCTATTAATGTATCTATATATTCATCTTTCTATTAGTCTATTTGTCAATCTATGTATCTATCTATCTATTTATCTATCTATCTATCTATATGTCTATCATTATATTTTTTTATATGTATATCAATCAATCTATTTTTCTATCTCTATGGCTATCTATCTATCTTTTTATCTATTTTTCAATATATCTATTTGTGTAACTATATATATATCTAACTCTATAACTATCAATCAATCTATCTATCTATCTATCTGTTTATAATTCTTTATATCTATCTATCTATCTTTGAATCTATATTTTTATTAGGATATTTGTCTATCTATTTATCAATCTATCTATCAATCTATCTTTCTTTCTATATTTTTATCTATATATATGTCTATTTATCTAACTAACTATCTACTTATTTGTCTATCTACCTATGTCTCTATTTGTCAAAATGGATATCTATCTATCTGCTAATTTATATATATACCGATCAATCAATCAATCAATCTATTTATCTATCCTACTATCTATCAATATTTCTATCTGTCTATCTATTTATTTATCTAACTATCTATTTATCAATCAATCTATCTATCTATCTATCTATTTGTCTATCTTTCCATTTATCAATTAGATGATTTATCTATCTAACTTACTAACTATCTATCTATCTAGTAGCCTATCTTTATATCTATGTATCTATCTAACTATATGCATATATATATATATATATATATATATATATATATATATATTAAACTATCTATATTTTTATTTGCTTATCCTCGTATTTGCTTTTTTGACTATCTATCTAAATTTTTTAATGTCAATCTATAAATTGATTTATCTGTCTATTTATTTAATAGTCTATCTATCTATCTAGCTATCTATATGCTAATATGTCTAACTATCTAATTATATATCTATTTTTCTATCAATCAATTTATCTATTTATCTATCAATCTATCGATCAATCAATCTGTCTATCTGTCTATCTATTATTTTATCTATCTAGCAATCATCCTATCTATCTATCTGCTACCTATCTATATAGCTATTTTTGTATCTATTTATCTGTCTATCTACAGATCTATCTATCTATATATCAATTTGTCTATTTATTTATTTTTATTATCTATCTATTTATCTATTTATCTTTCTATTTCTTTATCTATGTATGTATATATATATATATATATATATATATATATCTATCTATCTATCTATCTATCTGTCTGTCTTTCTGTCTGTTTGTCTGTCTATCTGTTTGTCTGTCTGTCTAACTGTCTATATGTCTATTTATCTATGTGTCTATGTATATAATAGTCTATCTGTCTATCTATCTATCTATTTAAGTTTCTATCTATCTATCTATCTCTATATCGATCTATCTATCTATTTATCTATCTCTATATTTGTTTATCCATCTATCAATTTATATGTATATCTGTGTATCTCTGTATCTATGTATCTATCTATAAATCTATCTTTCAGTCTATTTATCAATCTGTCTATGTAAATACTATATATATATATATATGATTATCTATTTATCTCTCTAACTTTCAATTTGTCTATCTTTCTATCTGTCAATTTATATTTCTTTTTATCTATATATGACTATTTCTCTATTAGTTTTTCTATCTATCTCTCTATCTCACTATATTTCTATTTGTCTATTTGTTTGTATATCTTACTATCTTTTGATATGTCTATCTATCTATTTATCTTTATATTTATTTGTTTATCAGTCTTTCTATAAAATTATGTATTTGTCTATATGTATAACTATATATATGAATATCTATTAATTTGTCTTTCTATTTATGTGTATGAATCTATCTGTCTATATTTCTATCTATCCATCTGTATCTATCAATCTTTCTATTTGAAAAATATTTATTTGTCTATCTATCTATCTATCTATCTAGATATCTATCTATTTTTATATCTGTGTATCTCTCTAAATAACTATTTGTCTATCCCTCTAGCTATCGATATTTTTATCTTTCTATCTTTTTATATGTTTAACTATTTATCTATCTATCAATATATCTCTTTTTATGTATATTTGTTTATCAATCTATCTACCTTTTGGTTTATCTATCAATCTATATATCTATCTATCTATCTATTTATCTGGCTATATGAAAATATTTGTATCTATATATCTATCTATCTATTTATATTTTTGTTTATCTATCTATCTGACTATTTTTTATCTATCTATTTGTATATATGGCTATTTATGTATTTGTCTATCTGTCTCTTTTGGTAACTATCAATCTGTCAATGTCTTTGTGACAATGTGTCTAGGCGTCTATGTATCTATGTCTCTATGTGTCTAAATGTATATGTGTCTATGAGTCTATGTGTCTATGTGTATATGTGTATATGTGTCTATTTCTCTCTGGGTCTAGGTGTCTATCTGTCTATGTATATATCTACCTATATATATATATATATATCTATCTATCTATCAAACTTTCTACATATATATATATATATATCTATCTATCTGCCTATCTATTTATTTGTGGCTCTATATATTTGTGTAAGTTTCTATTTATCTTTCTATCTACTTGCCTACTTGAATATCTATTTATTTTTCATATTATCTATTTTTAACCTGTCTATCTAATTATCATTATATCTATCTATCAGTTTATCAATCAATCAATCAATCAATCAATTAGTCTATCTATCTATCTATCTTTATTTATTTATTTCTTTCTATTACTCTATTCATCTATTAGACTATCAATCTATCTATCTATTTGATTAATGATCTAAATGTCTATATTTCTAACTATCTAACTGTCTATCTATCTATTTATCTTTCTATTTGTTTATCTATCTCAATGTATATTTTCTATCAATCGTTTAGTATATAATTCTATTAGTATATGTGTCTATCTATTTATCTGTTTATCTATCGATCAATCTATCTATCTATCTAAAAGTCTCATTGTCTATCTGTTTACCTATCTATCTATTTATCTAACTATCTTTCTTTCAATCACTCTATTAATCTATTAGACTATTAGTCTATCTATCTATTTATCTAACTATCTAAATTTCTATATCTCTGACTATCTATCTATCTGTCTATCTATCTATCTATCTTTCTATTTACCTATCTATCTCAAAGTATTTTTCTTTAACAATCTTTTAGTATATAATTCTATTAGTATATGTGTCTATCTATTTATATGTCTATCTATCGATCAAAATATCTACCTACCTGTCTATATGTCTACTTGTCTATCTGTTTACCTTTCTATCTATCTATCTATTTATCTATCTATCTTCATATCTATCTATCTTTATGTCTATCTATATGTGTTTCTGTATTTGTATATATCAATCATTCTATCTATATGTATCTATGTTTCTATCTATTTATCTATCAATATATATGTTTATCAACCAATCAATCAATCTGCCTATATATATATATATATATATATATCAATTTGTGAATCTATTTATATGTCTATCTATCTATCATTTTATCTATGTATTTGTTGATTTGTGTCTCTATTTATCTATCTATCTATGTGTCTATGTAACTTTTTATTTTTCTATCTATGTATTTATTTGTCCATCTTTCTATCTATATATTTATCTATAATCAGATGTATTTATCTGTATATCTATCTATTATCTATCTATCTATCTTTCTATCTATCTTTCATGTATTTCTTTATATTTTTCTATCTATTTTTCTATGAATCTATCTATCTATCTATTAGTATGTCTGTCAGTCAAACTATCTATCTATCTATTAGTCTGTCAGTCAGTCAAACTATCTATCTATCTATTTGTCTATATATCTATCTTACTAATTGTAGCTTTATCTATCTGTCCATCTATCTATGTAGCTATCTATCTATCTATCTGTATATTTGTCGAACTGTCTATCTGTAAATCAATCAATTTATCTATCTATCTATCTATTTGTCTATTTGTCAATCTGCCTATTTCTATATCTATCTATTTGTATATCTATCTATCTAACTATCTATTGAATTTTAAATCTATCTATCTATCTATCTATATATCTATCGATGTATATATCTATGTATATATATGTGTGTCTGTCTATCTATCTATATATTTTTCTAACTGTCTATATGTCTATCTTTCTATACGTATACTTTTAATTATATCTATTTGTCTATTTATCATCTCTTTATCTATATGTTAATCTATCTATCTATATATCTATCTTTCTCTCTCACTATCTTTCTATATATCTATATATCTTTCGATCTATCTATATGACAACCTATATATATGTTTATTTGTTAATCTATCTATTTATCTATCTGTATGTATATCTATTTATTTGAATTTCTTTATTTCTATCTTTTATCTATATATCTATCTATCTATCTAAGTGTCTATTTATCTATCTATATTTATGTCTATTTATATTTTTTCCTTTTTGTCGATCCATTTATCTATATAACTATCTTTTTGTCTATCAGTAAATCTATCTTTATATCTATCTGTCTATCTAATAGTCTATCTATCTATCTATTTATCTATATATCTATATCTGTATGTATATATTTATCTATCTATCTTTCTATATATAGATATAAATATAAATATAAATAAATAAATAAATAAATAAATAAATATATATATATATATATATATCAATTTGTCTATTTGCCTATTTGTGTGTGTGTGTGTGTATCTATCTATACATCTATATTTATATCTATCTACTTGCCTATCTATCTGTCTATTTGTTTATCTGTCTAACTTTCTACTTTCTATATGATTTTTTTCTATCTATATATCTATCTAAAAATGTATCCACCTATCCATATATTTGTCTAACTGTCTATGTAGTTTTTTATCTATCTATCAATCTTTTGTTCTATCTATCTATATATTTTTATATTTGTCTATCTATTTATCTATCTATTTGTTTATCTATCATTTTGTTTATTTATCTATCTTCGATCTCTCTATATATCTATCTATCTAATTGTTTAATTGTATTTTTCTCTATTAGTCATTCATTAAATATGTCTATCTATCTATATATCTACCTATGTATTTATCTATCTATATTTATATTTATCTATCTAACTATCCAAATGTTTTTCTATCTATCTATTGATATGTCTGTCTATCTATTTGCTATCTATTTATATATCTATATATGTATTTATCTATCCATCTATATATCAATCTGTGTCTATTTGTCTATATATCTTTCTATCTCATTAACTACCTATCTATATATTTATATCTCTTTCTATCTATCTATCCATCTAATTATTTGTCTAATTGATTATATGTCTATCTAACTATATTTGTAACTATCAAACTATCTATCTTGATATCTATCAAAGTGTCTATCTTTAATCTATCTATCTATCTATCTATCTATCTAATTGTCTAAATATCTTTTCTATGTATTAGAATATCAGTAGATCTATATATTTGTCTATCTCTCTATATATCTATGTACTATCAATCAATCTATCTTTTATATATCTATCTATCTATCTATATATATGTCTTAATTATATCTCTAACTATCTATTAGTCTATCAATATATTAGTCAATCAATTAATCTGTCTAATTATCTATCTGTCTATTTAGCTATCTGTTTAGGTAACTATATTTCTATTTGTCAAACTATTTATATGTCAATTATTAATCTATGTACATGTCTATATATCTATCAATTTTTATAACTATCTAACTATCTATCTATTTATATGTCTATCTATCTGTATTTATATATATCTTTCTTTCTATTAGTCTATCTATCTATCTATTTATATTTTTGTTAATCTATTTATCTATATATTTATTTTTCTATATATATATATCTATCTATCTAATCGTCTATCTAGCTAGTTATCTATCTATCTGTCTATCTATCTCTTTTGTCTATCAGTCTATTTATCTATCTATCTAACTATCTGTCTATCTGTATATTTGAATATATGTATATTTATCAATCTATCAATATATATTTGTCTATCTCACAATCTATATATCTAGCTATCTATCTATCTAACTGTCTATAAATCTATCTTTCTATCTATCTATTTGTTTATCTTTATATTTATCTATTTATCTATTTAACTATCTCTCTATCTACTTATGTATCTATTTTTCTATCTGTATGTGTCTCTCTTTGTATCTATCAATCTATCTTTATCTATATGTCTACGTTTCTATGTTTCTATATTTCTATGTGTCTATTTGTCTATCTCTCTATGTGTCAATGTGTCTATGTGTTAATGTATCTATGTGTCTATGTATCTATTTATTTATCTATCAATCTATCTATTTAATTGTCAATCTATATATCTATTTATTTTTCTATCTATCTATCTATCTACCTATTTGTCTATTGGTCCATCAATATATGTCTATATTTCTAATTATCTATCTATCTACATGTTTATATATCTATTTATTTATTTAATTTTCTATCTATCTATCTTTCTATCTGTCTATCTGTCTATTTGCCTTTCTATCTAGGGTTGTATCTGTCGATTTATCTATCTGTCTGTTGGTCTATCTGTCTATCTATATATCTTTCAATCTATCTTTTCACTATCTTTGTATTCATCTATTAAACTATCTATCTATCTATTTATCTATGTATCAATCTATATATCTATATGTCTATCTATCTAACTCTTTATCTATATATCTATCTTTCTATCTTTTTTTTTATTTGTCTATATGTGTCTTTATATATATATATATATATATATATATTAATATATAAGTCTATTAGACTATGTAGAAATTTATCTATCTATCTATCTATTGATCAATCAATCTATCTGTCTAATTATCGATTTGTTTATCTATCTATAGTTTATCTCATTATCTTTCTATGAATTTACTATCTATCTATCTATTTGTCTATCTGACTATCTATTTATCTGTGTATCTATTTATTTATCTATATGTCTATCTAAATATCTATATATATGTCTACCTATCTAATTGTATATATGTCTATATGTCAATCAATCTATCTAGGTAACTATCTATCTGTCTATCTATCTAACCACCTAACTATCTAACTATCTTTTTGTCTATAAGTCTTTCACTTTATCAGTCATTCTACCTATATATATATATACACACACACACATATATATATATATATATATATATATATATATATACATATATATATATTTACATATATATATATACATATATATATACATACATATATATATATACATATATATATATATACATATATATATATATATATATATACATATATATATATGTACATATATATACATATATATATATATACATATATATATATATATACATATATATATATATATACATATATATATATATATACGTATATATATACATACTTACATATATATATATATATATATATATATATCTATCTATTTATTAGTCTATCTAATTGTTTATTTTCATATATCTATCTATTTAACTATCAAATTATCTATCAGTCTATTAGTTTATCAGTCTATCAGTTTATAAGTCTTCTTGTTTTTTTATCTATCTATCTATCTTTATATTTTTTTATCTATCTACCTATCTATTTGTCAATCAATCAATCAATCTGTCTATCTATCTATCTATATATCTATCAATTTATATACATATTTATCTATCTATTTATCTGTCTAACTGACTATTTGTCCAATAGACTTTCTGACTATTTGTTGATCATTCTTTATGTCTATCTATGTATTTTCTATATGTCTATTTTTTTATCTATCCATCTATTTATCTATCTATTTATCTGTGTCTAACAATTTATCTGTCTATATGGCTATCTATCTATATCTCTAACAATAAAACTATATATTTTTTTATCAGTCTAATAGTCTATCTATCTATCGATCTGACTATCTATATATGTGTTTATATGTATATCTATCTTATTATCTATCTATCTATTTGTCTATCTGTCTATCTATCTTTATATCTATCTAATATGTATCTTTTAATATATATATCTATTATATATATATATATATATATATATATATATATCTACCTATTTATATATCTATGTATTTGTCTATATGTCAATCTTCCTATCTCTCTATTTACCTTTATGTTTATCTGTCTATAAGTTTATGTGTCTATATATCTATTTATCTATCTAACTAATTATCTATATGTCTATCTGTCTAAATGTCTATCTATCTATCTTTCTGCCAATCTATCTATCTATAATTCTATCTATATTTTATATATCTATCTATCAATATGTTTATCTATATATCTATCGATCAGCCTATCTATCTATAAGTCTATCTATCTATCTATTTATCTATATATCTAATTGTCTATGTAACAATCTATATAACTATCCAACTATTTTTCATTTTATCTATCTATCTGCCTAACTATCTAACTCTCTTTCTATCTTTCAGTATATCAGTCAATCTATATATATATATATATATATATATATATATATATATATATATATATATATATATATATATCCTTCTAACAATCTCTATATGTATCAATTTGTCTGTCTGTCTATCTATCTATATATCTGCCCTTCTATCTAGGAATCTATTTATCTATATGTCTATCTATCTATCTTTCTATTTATCTATCTATCTATCTATGTGACTATCTATCTATCTATCTATGATTCTATGTATCTATATATTTGTCTATCTATCTATCTATCTATTTGTCTATCTATTTATTTGTCTACTATCTATCCTTCAATCTGTCTATCTATCTATATTATCTCACTTTATCTATCTTTTTGTATATCAGTCTATAAGTCAATGTGTCTATCTTTCTATCTGTCTGTCAATCTCTCTATATCTTTATATATCTATTTGCCTAACTATTTATATGTCAATATTTTTATCTATATATCAATAAATCTATTTATCTTTTTATCTATATATTTGTCTATATGTATAACTTTATATTTTACTATTTTTTATTTGTCTATGAATCTATTTATCTATCAATAAATCTATCAATTTATAAATTTATCTATATGTTTATCTTTATAACTGACTATTTCACTAAATAACTAAAAATCTATATGTCTATCTATCTATCTACCTATTTATCTATCTGCCTATCTATTTAACTTTTTTAACCTATCAGTCTATATTCTATCTATCTTTATATCTATCTATATATCTATTTACCGATGTATTTGAGTATCTGACTATCTATTTATTTATTTATATGTCTATATATCTATTTGTCAATCTATCAATCTATGTATGTATGTATGTATGTATCTCTCTATCTATTTTTCAATCTATATATTAATCAATCTTTCTTTCTTTATATCTCTATGTGTATATGTCTATTTATTTTTTTATATATGTATAAATCTATATATATATATGTCTATATGTCTATATGTCTATCTATATGTCTATTTAATTGACTTTCTGTCTATCTATTAAATTATCTACCTATTAATTTATCTATGTGTCTATCTATCAAACTATTTAGCTGCCTATTAGTCTATTAGTTTAATTCTCTATCTATCTTTTTGTCTATATATTTTTATCTTTGTGTCTATGTGTCTATCTATCTATCTATCTAATTTTTTATTTATCTATAATTTTATCTTATATTTGTTTATGTATCTATTTTTCTATCTATCTATGTATGTATCTATCTGTCTATTTGTGTCTTTGTCTAACTATCTATGTTTCTATGTGTCTATCTAGCTATCTACTTGCCTAACTATGTATGTATCTATCTGTCTGTCTATCTGTTTGCCTATCTGTCTCTCTATCTTTTTGTATATCTATTTATCTATCTATCTATATATGTATTTGTATATCTATATATATGTATATTTATCTATCTGTCTATATATCCATCTATTAATCTATTTTACTATCTATCTATCTATATATCTATCTATCTATCTGTCTATCTATCTTTCTATTTATTAGTCTATATGCATATCTATCTATCTATCTATATGTTTGTTATATGTTTACCTATCTAT
>JAREIK010001229.1:461508-495908 GCA_029783825.1 Sapria himalayana | reverse complement strand
TTTAGCTATCGATCTGTCTATTAATCTTTCCATTAAATTTGCCTATCTATTTATCTAAAATCATTTATCTATGCATTTATCGATCTATCTTTCAATCTATATATCTATCTATCTATTTGTCTATCTTTCTATCTATTTATATATATGACTATCTATCTGTCAATCTATTTGTGTATTTATCTATCTATATATCTAGAAGTCTATTATTTGTCTATCAATTTGTTTATTTATTAGTCTTTTAATCTATGTATCAATCTTTATATATCCAAACTATATATATTTATTTATCTATTTGTCTATTTCTCTTATGTGTCTTAAATTATCTATTTGTTTGTATATCCATTTTTGTTTATCTACCTACGAGCCTGAATGCCTGCTACCGTTTTTCTATCTCTCTATCTGTATGTATGTTATATCATCTATCTTTCTTTCTGTCTATCTATTAGTTTGTTATATATATTTTATATTTGTAGTAGTGTCTATCTGGATGCTAATCAATTTATATATTAATCTATCAATCAACTTGCCTAGCAATCTATCTATTAATCTGGCAATCATTCTATCTACAATATGTGTATTTTATCTATCGATATATTTCTCTATCTATCTATTTAATTGTCTTTCTATCGATTTATTTATCTAACTATATATCAATCAATATATATGTGTATCTATTTATCTAACTATTTGTCATTATCTGGCAATCAATAGGTTTATAATCCATATCACACTATCTATACATCATCTATTTCCTCTTATCGATCTTTCTTTATTTGTTTGTATGTATATCTATCTATATGTATGTATGTGTGTATCCTTGTCTGACTAAAATTAGCCTGCCTGTATATATAGATTATATATATATATATATAATATTATATATATCTATTTATTAGTATTATCTCTATTTCGATTTATTTGTTTATCTTTCTATCTATTGATCTATTCTATCTATCTATTTGTCAATCTATCTATGTATCTATCTATCTATATGTCAATCTTATGTTTACCTAGTGTTCTATCCTATCTATCTATTTCAAAATATCTTTATATCTCTCTATTTGTCATCTCTAGTCACTATTTTCTTCTATCTTTATATCTATCTATTTATCTATCTGCCTTTCTATTTGTCTATCTGTCTGTCTATTTATTTGTCTATTCTTATCTATATATCGATTTAAACTATTGACTATCTATCTGTCTATCTATCTAGCAATCAATAGGTCTATTAATCTATCTATCAAAACTATCTTAAATCTATCTATTTCATTCTCTATCTATCTATTTGTTTTTTTTGTGTATGTATATTTATCTATATATGTATGTGTGTATCCTTGTCTGACTAAATGTCAGCCTGCCTATATATTATATATATATATCTATCTATCTATCTATCTATTTTTGTTAATCTATTTATTTGTCTCAATTTCTTTTATTTGTTTATATTTCTATCTTTGATCTATCTATCTATCTATTTTCAATCTATCTATGTATGTATCTATCTATTATATGTCTATGTATGTCTATCTATATGTCTATCTATCTATCTATCTAATTTTCGAAATATCTTTATATCCTCTATCTATCTATTTTTCTTTCTATCTCTCTATCTATCTATTTATCTATCTGCCTATCTATTTGTCTATCTATCAATCTATCTATCTATTTGTCTATCAATTTATCTTTCTAACTATATATCTATCTGTGTATCTATTTTTTTATCAGACTATCTATCTATGCATCTATCAATTTTTTATCAATATGTCTATCAATTTTCTATCTATTGGTGTATCAATCTATCTTTTAACCTATCTATCAAACTATATATCTATAGGTCTATCTATCTATTTATTTGTTTGTTTGTCTATCTGTGTGCCTTTCTATTTGTATATATATACCTACCTGACTATCCATCTATCTATTTATTTTTCTATTTTTCTATTTATCTATTTGTCTTTTTATTTTTTTGTTTGTATCTCTATCTATCTATCTACTTGTATATCTATATGACTATCAATCGATCAATCAATCAATCAATCTATCTATCTATCTATTTATCTCTCTCTATAATAATATTTCTCTATGAATCAATCAATCTATCTATATATCTATCTATCTTTCGATTTATGTGTTTATTTGTCTATCAGTTTATTTGTCTATTTGTCTATCTACATCTCTATAGACTGACTACCTACCTAACTCTCTATCTCTATATTAGTCTCTCTCTCAACCTCTTTGTGTATCTAAATTTTTATTTATCTATCTGTTTATTTGTTTGTATTTTTTCTATTTGTCTATCAATCTATCTATCGATTTAGAAATAAATCTATCTATCAATTTGTCTATCAATCTATCGATCATTCTATCTATCAATCAATCAATCTATCTATTTATTTGTCTATCTTTATTTCTATATAACTATCTATCTATCTATATATCTATTTGTCTATCTTTGAATTTATTTATCTATCTGACTATCTATCTATCAATCTATTTGTCTATCTATCTATCTATCAATTTTATATCAATCAGTCTATTAATCATTGTATTAATCTATCTATCAAACTATCTTTCTATCTGTCTATATATCTATTTGTCTTCTTATCAAAGTGTCTATTTGTCTATCAGTTAGAATGTCTATTTGTCTATATTCTTACCTACCTGACTATCAGCCTGCTTGAGTATCTATATCTCTATTTGTCTGCCTATCTATCAATGTGTCTATCTCTCTTTCTGTCTATCTATCTATTTATCTATCTATTTGTATATCTTTATGTTTGTCTATCGGTTTATTTATCAATCTGTCTATCAATAAATCTTTCTATCAATATGTTTATCAATCTATCAATAATTTTATATATTAATATGTCTATTTATCTACTTATCTATCTATCTATCAACCTGTCTATATACCTATCTATGTATTTCTATATATTTTCTATTTATCTATATGACTATCTATGTATCTATCTGACTAGCTATCAATCTATCTATTTATATATCTAACTAACTATCTATCTATCTAAAAATCTATTTATGTGTCTATCTATTAATTCATCATTTTGTCTATCAATTTGTCATTCAATCTATCTATCCATCGGTCTATCAATGAATCTTATAATCTATCTATCAAACTATCTATATATTTGTGTATCTATTTGTCTATCAATTTGTTTGCTTATATTTTTATCTGTATATCTATATATCAGTCTGTCAATTTTGTATACATGCCTGACTAACTATCAACCTACATGACTATCTATCTATATGTCTATTTGTCTTTCTATATATCTATTTGTTTTTTTTCTATCTATCTATATATTTGTCTACCCTTCTAATAATTTTAATATCTATCTATATGTCTATATGTCTATCTATCTATCTATCAAACTATCTAACTTTTTGTCTATCTTTTTGTTTATCAATATGTCTATCAATCTATCTTTGAACCTATCTATCAATCTATCACTCAATCTATCTATCAATATGTCTACCAATCTATCTAAATATTTTAAAATTAATTTATTTATAAATCTATCTATCAATCTATATATCAATTTATCTATCAATTAATCTATCTTTATTTCTATTTGTCTATCTATCTGTCGATTATTCTATCTTAAAAACTATTTATCTATTTGTCTATCTATATATCTATCTATCATTCAACTCGTGGGTCTATTTTTTTATCAATTTGTTCGTATGCATGCCTACTCTACTATCTACCTACTTTAATGTATATCCATCTATTTGTCTATTTGTCTTTGTCTCTATTTGTCTATTTTTCTATATATATATATATATATATATATATATATATATATCTGTTTGTCTGTCTATTTGTATATCTATCTATTTATCTGTCAATCTATCAATCTATCAATAATCATGTCAATAAATCCATATATTAATTTATTATCATATGATCATTCTATCTATCTATTTATCTATCTATTTATCTATCTAACTAACTATCTATCTAGCTATATGTCTATATATCTATTTTTCTATCCGAGTTTCTATCTATCTATCTATCTTTGTTTCTATACATATATATATGTATTTATCTATCTATATATTTATCTATCTATCTATCTGTTAGTCTATCTATCTTTTTGTCTATCTTAATATCTATCTATCTATATATCGATCCATGTGTCTGTCTGTCTATCTATCTCTTTACCTATTTATTTATTTATTTTTCTATCTAACTGTCTATCTATCTAACTACCTATCTTTTTGTCTATCATAATATCTATATATTTATCTCTTTACCTATCTATTTATTTATCTAACAATTTATTTGTTTATCTATGTGTCTATCTATCTGTTTATCAATCCTTCAATCTAATCTGTCTATCTATCTTTCTACCTATCTGTATGTCTATTTGTTTGTCTATCAATCTATCTTTCTATTTCTTTGTCTATTTGTTTGTCTATCAATCTATCTTTCTATTTCTTTGTCTATTTGTTTGTTTGTCTTTCTTTTTAACTATCTATCTATCTATCAACATGAAAATCTATCTGACTATGTATCTATCTATAGATCTATCTATGTATCAGTCTATATATATATATATATATATATCTTTTTTTCTATCTATCTATCTATCTTAATATCTCTCTATTTATTTATCTATATATCTATCTATCTCTCTCTCTATCTATCTATGTATATATCTACCTATTTATTTGTCTATTTATTTTTCTATCTATCTATCTATCAATCATTCCATCTGTCAATCTATATATATATATATATATCTATCTATCTAAATGTTTGTTTGTCTGTGTGTCTATATATATTTCTATCTATTTGTCTACCTGTCTTCATGACTATTTGCCTGCCTGTCTGTCGATATGTCAATCTGCGTCTCAGTCAAAATGTCTATTGATCTATTTGGTTGTCTATTTATATATATGCATGTACTTATATCTGCCTATCTATCTTTCTATCAATATATATGTCTATCTACCTACTTAACTCTATCTATCTAATTATATATATATATATATATATATATATATATATATATATATATATATATATATATATATCTATCTATCATTCTATCAAATTAATCTATCTATTTATTTATCAATCTATTTAGCAGTCTTTTTAACATTTTATCTATCTATCAGTCTATCAATTGATCGATCTATCTGCCTATCAATTTGTCTATCAATCTATCTACAATCTGTCTATCAATCTATCTTTCAATCAATCAATCTATCTATCAGCCTCTGTATCTATATATCTATCTATGTATCTATTTGTCTATATTTATCTCATCTCTCTATCTATCTATATGTCTATATATCTATATATATCTCTCTCTATATCTCTATCTATTGTATATTTATCAGTCTAATAATCTATCTATCTATCTCTCTATCTATCGATCTATCAATCAATCTATCTATCTATCAATCTGTTTATTAATTTATTTATCTATCAGTCTATTAATCTATATGGTAATCTATCAATCAAACTATCTATCTATTTATCTCTCTATCCATCTATATTTCTATTTATGTGTCAATTTGTCTATATGTTTGTCTGTCTATTTGTTTGTCTGCCTGCCTGCCTAATTATCTACCTACCTGAGTGTCTTTTGTATTAATTAATAAATCTATCAATCAATCTACATATTTATAAATCTTTCTATCTATTAATATATTTGTCTATCTGTTTGTATATCTATATGTTTGTCTATTCTTCAATCTTTCTAAGACAATTCCGATCAACCTATATATATATATATCAATCTATCTAAATATCAATCAATCAATCTATTATCTATCTATATATCAATTTATCCAACTGTCTATCTATCTATGTATAAATCTATCTATCTATCTATCTATCTATCTCTTTATCTATCTAACTATATATCTATCTATCTATCTATGTCTTTATTTATCTATCTATTTGTCTATCTATTTGTTTATCTATTTGATTATCTATTTGTCTATCTAACTATCTTTCTATCTTTCAATTTGTGAATCAACCTGTCTAACTATCGATATATCAATCTATGTATGAATTTATCTATATAACTATCTATATATCTATATATGTATTTGTCTATCTATCTGTCTATTTATTTATTTGTTAATCTTTTTATCCATGTGTCAATCTGTTTGTCTGCCTATGTGATTGACCGTATGCCACCCTGATTGTTTATTTATCTATTGTTTTTTTGTTTTCCTATCTATTTATTTGTCTATTTGTTTATATGTATGTGTGTCTATTTATCTATGTGTCTATCTATCTGTCTATCTATATGTCTATATATATGTCTCTCTATCAATATATCTATCTATCTCCTTGACTATATATATATATATATCTATTTGTCTAACTATCTTTTATCTATCATTCTATCTATCAATCTATTTATCTATCTATCTATCTGTATATCTATTTGTCTAACTATCTTTTATCTATCATTCTATCTATCAATCTATTTATCTATCTATCTATCTGTATATCTATTTGTCTGTTATCTATCTGTCTATATATATATATATATATATATATATATATATATATATTTGTCTAACTATCTTTTATTTATCTTTCTATGTATCAATCTATCAATCAATCTATCTATCTATCTGTATATATATCTGTCTGTTATCTTTCTATCTGTCTATCTATATGTCTGTCTATCTACTAGCTGTCTATCTATCTCTTTATTTATTTGTTTATCTATCTATCTATCCATAAATCTATCTATCTATATATCTGTCTATGTATCTTTCTATTTTTTTGTCTATCTTTTTGTTTATCTATCTGTCAATCTATCTATCAATCTATCTATCTATGTGTTTATCTATCTATCGATTTATCTATCTACCATTTTTCTATCTATCTATGTATCTATCTATATATCTTTCTATCTATTTGTCTATCTATCTATCTATCTGTCTATCTATCTATCTATATATCTATTTGTCTATCTATCTATCCATATATATATATATATATATCTATACTGTCTATATATCTTTATATCTATATAACTATGTATCTTTCTATCTATCTATATATCTTTTAGTCAATCAATCAATTAATCTATCTATCTATCTATTTATCTATCTATCTATGTATTTGTTTATCTATCTATCTGTCTATCTATTTGTCTATCTATCTATCTATATGTCTATCTATTTGTCTATCTATCTATCTATCTATTTGTCTTTCTATCTATCTATATTTCTTTCTTTTTATCTATCTATCTATATGTCTATTTCACTATAAAAAAATATTTTTTAGCTACAAAATTTAGCTAGGGAAATAATTCCAAGTTATTTATCTAAGCATTAGCTACGGAATATTAAGAGATGTTTTATTTTACATTGAATTATAAATTATCAATGGATTTGTGATAAATTAGATTTCTAAATATTTGATTGAAAATTGTTCCTAGCTAATATTATCGTAAATATTCACACAAAGAATGGTAGCCATTTTAGCAATAACATTAAATTTGGATTTTTTCTTGCCAATTAATTAAAGATAAATCCCTCGCTATATAATATTCTGAAATTTTTTAATGATTTTATATTTATTTTCTAGCGATTACTCCTTAAATGATAATTTTCACAAAATATATGTATTTAGATATAATTTTTTTTCTTTCTATTTTGGCTTGGGATAATTTTCATCGAAAATCTTTAATAAATTAATTTTTTTTATATTAATTTTTTTAATATTTTATGTGATTTCATATATTAAAGGTATGTCATGGTTTATGGATGAGCAATCCTTGAGGGTCACATTCTTCTCATATAATTATAAAAATAAGATATTATAATTAAATAATTTATATTAATATAGATGAGCAATCCTTGATACTAGTCTTTTAAAGTCATTTGTGAGTCAGTTAAAAGTCATAGAATTACTGAGAGGTCTTGTAGGCTCTTCACTCGAGATCAAAGCAGATCAATTCTAAGATCATGAAACTTGCTTTACCAAAGGAACACTCAAAAGGTTACATACAAGACCCACCAATTGTTTTTCTAACCAACGTTGATTGCCACTTTTTCTTTTGAAGGTTTATGCAGTTTGCCAGTGCACCTAAAGTTTTGGAAACTTTTTATGCATTTGATGAGGAGATGTCCTAGCTGGAAGTGGCTTGGAAAATTTACTCTTAGGTAGTATTATTTTTTTTAAAATATAATCTACTTTTTAAAGAGAAGATGATTCGAAATTTTATTCACATGGTAAGTCTCATGGAGTTCTTAACTTTGTATTCAAAGAGCTAGAGAACATTCTTCAGGTATCTTTCCTTCACATCTCTCCACATAATGCACACACTGTCGTACTCTGATTTATATTCAAGCTCAACTAATGGATTCAATGCCATTTTTAATGATATTCCATCGATATTGACTGCTTTGCCTAAATTAAAATTAAAATAGATCATGTTTTTGATGTGATGATACATTTATTCGCTCAAAAGCAATAAGTCTCGGGTTCAAGAGAATTAGATATGACCTCTTTGATATATCAATCCTAAGATTTGTTGAGAGATATATTTATATACCTTTCTCTAACCTTATGTTATCCAAGAAACTTGTGCATTGAGTACACATACATGTTTACACAAACCAAGCTTAATTGATTAATTAAATGTCATTTTTTATTATAGTTATCAACATTGATTGCTTTAAATGAATTGACATTAACATAGATTATATGTGTGTATATAGATATAAAGATATATAGATATATATTTACGTATGTATATAGATATGTATATATGTATGTATATTGATATATATATATATGTAGGTATATAGATATATATGTGTGTGTGTGTGTGTGTAAAAATATATATATATATGTGTATATAGATATATGTGTGTGTGTGTGTAGACAAATATATATATATATATATATATATATGTATATGTGTATATATAGACATATATATGTGTATAGAGACATACATACATACATACATATATATATATATATATATATGTGTGTGTGTGTGTGTGTGTGTGTGTGTGTGTGAATATAGATATATATATATGTGTGTGCGTGGGTGTGGGTGTGTGTGTGTATATATATAACTGGGTGGTATATGACCAAGGGCAATCTACCTAAACCACAAGAGGAAATAATTCTTGGCCAAACAAATGATGATATTGATAGCTAGTTAGGAATTAGGATCGAACTCACAATCTTCAAGTATTTGTGAATTCAATACCCTACCAACCAAACCACCGTGCCGTTATTAGTTGCGATTATATTTTGATTTTAAAGCATTTGCATAAAATTGAAGCCTAATTTAGAATATTTTTAAGTCATATCTTGAATTTATGAATCAAATTAATTAGAAATTTAAAATTTATATGACTAATATATATTATATAATGATTTTGTTTTAATGATGTTTTTTTTGAGATAATTATATTTTTATTTTTTAATGAATTATATTTTATTGTAATACATCGATAGTAATATGACTAGAAATACTTAATTAAATTTGATTTCTCATAGAAAAATGTGAGATCAAATTAATGTAGTTGAAATATATGGATTATATTTTTATTGTCTCTAAAAATATTATAAAAAAATAACAATATATATAAACTTTTATGCGTTTATATAATCATATGAAAATACAAAATAAATGTCCATACTTTAATGAATACAAATGTATAACATTATATATAAACATTGATATGTTTATATAAACATATAATGTTATATATAAATATTTATACATATGTATAAATGTTTATAAATATTTATACAACATTTACATAATACTATCCATTTATATAATTGTTTATATAACATTTATATAACATTTATATAACATATAAAATATGTATACATATTTTAAACATTTATATAACATATAAATTTTATATAAATATATAATATTTATAATGTTTATATAAATGTGATATACATACTATATAATATTTATAAAAGTTTTACATATATACATTTCACTACAAAAAAATGTTTATTTAGCTAAGGGAATAACTAGGGATTAGCAAGGAATTTATGTTTTTCAATGAAATAAAAATTTGCAACGGATTAGCGACAAAATATTTTCCTAAATTCCGCTCAAGAAAAGCGGAGATTTTAGCTACGGATTTAGTGACTGTAATTTACTAGCTAATAAAACCTAGAATATACCGACGAATTTAGTGACGGAATTTCTATAGCTAATAGTACCTGGAATATAGCAACGGAGTTAGAGACAGAAATCCTCTAGCTAATAAAACGTGAAATATAGCCATGTTTTTAGCGACGTAATTTTCCTAGCTAATAAAATCTGGAATATAGCGATGGATTTAACGATAGATTTAGGGACGCATTTCCCTAGCTAATAAAATCTGGAATATAGCGATAGATTTAGCGACGAAATTTCTCTAGCTAATTACATCTAGATTATAGTGATGGATTTTAGCGATGAAATTTTCCTAGCTAATTACATTCAGAATACAATGATGGATTTAGAGATGGAATTTTCTTAACTAATTACATCTAAAATATAGTGACAGATTTAGCGACGGAATTTCACTAGTCAATCTTTAATTATTTAATTTTTATTTAATTTATTATTAGTTTTAATAATTTATTTAATTTTGTTTATTTAATGTATGTAAATGGTCTATAGATGAGTGATCCTTGAAAGATATATCCTCCTCGTAAAATTATAAAAAAAGGATATTATAAATAAATAATATAAAAAATATAAAAATACAAAAAATTCATATTAATAAGGACTAAAATAACTATCTTTATGATGTATAAATTTTTTAAAAAATTATACAATTTTTTTTTTTATAATTTTTAAGTAACTTAAAAATTTGTATTAACCTAACATTAAATAATTAATTCTATAAGTATACTAATTTTTTACGATATTTTAAAAATTAAATTAACATACATTAAAATTTCTACTAATAAAAATATAAAATAAGTCATTGTATGATTAAATAGAATATATTTTCAAAAATATCTGAATTGACGAATAAACTAGTAAATATTAATATTATTATAAGTAAAAAAAATTTATGATTATAGGAAACTATAAAAAAATAATTAATACAAAATTTGAATAAATACATAGATGTTTGCCCATACTAACTTTTTTAAGAATTAAATAATTGAGTAATATTTTTACTATTAGCTTTTAACATTCCGTATTTATTATAATAATAAATATAACTTTTTTTAATTATCTTCTCACTTTAAGTAATTTTTTGAATTTTAAAAATTATTAATGATATCAAATAATATGAAATTTTATTTTTTTAAAATTATTTCATATTATCTTCATAATAATTAATATGCATTTTAAAAATTATAACCATAAAATGTATATAATTCTATTTTTTTAACATTAAGAGTATTTTATAACTCTTAGGAGAGTGGCTAGAAGACAAATCATCTTTTCATGTATGTCTTATTATATAAAGTTTATAAATTTTGTAGCTATTTTACTTTTTTTATAAGGCTAAATATATATTTTTTTAAATTGTTTATATATTTATTATTTAATTAAATTTATAATAAAAAATTAAAAGGTATTTTTTTTTCATGTGTACCTTGCTACACACACATGAATATTGTTGAAAAAATTTTGATAATAAATAAAAAAAATTAGTCCTTTTATATTATATATATATTCTTTATTTAATGTTTTTATAATTAATAATTTAAATATTTTGGTAATATATATAATCACTTGTTGTCGAGATGCGAGAGACAACTCTAACAAGTGAATCAGCTAAGTCCCCCGCAGTCCACCTCTATCTCTCGACACTGACACATCAAAACCTAATCGAAGAGTAATATAAGCGAGATTTCTTATTGATTTAAGGTATGTTTTCTACCATAATTCTTTATTGATTATCTTAATGCAAGAGTGTGCATTTTGATTCTGTTATTTTTTATTCCAAAATTCTTCTTTATTAATCACCATGGTAAGCTTGGATTGATTATATAAACTTATTCATATATATACTTCGTACATTTGTGATATAATGCATTCTCATTGTGTATATGTTGATGGTGCACAATAGGTATGCCAACTTGATATCTACATCAGTATGCATAACTATATATAAACAATATACATAAACAACAAACATAAACATAAGTGTATTTTATATATGTGTATTTACACATAACTATGCATCAATATTCATGTGTGATATAATTCAAATTTCTTATATAAGTGTATTTTACAATATCTATGAATATGTTTGTGCGGCCCCGAATTTTTTGGATAGAGTTTTAGCCTATTATAGGTATGTAAAAGCCTTTTTTGGTACTCCATAGTACTAGGAACAACACCTTAGCTTCTGAAGTTGTGAGATGAACCAAAAAAATTAATTCCATGCAAATGCAAGTTTGTTCTTGACACTCTTATTTTGTGCAGATATATGTCATCGCGGTTCAGATCTGCGACTGCTTGTTATCAGTTATTGGTTTGTAAATGTAGTATGTTATGCTCCATGTGCAGGTGTAACAATGTTCTCTATCTATGTGGTGTACCAAAGAAAAAAGAACTAGATATGCTGACCATGCCTAAGAGACATATATGCATGTTTTTTAAGTCATATATTATTTTCTTCTATTGACTTTGATGTTATGTGTATTTGCATGAAAGTACAAGTGTGTGTGTCATCTAAGGCTATGTGATTATATATACGTACATATAATACTACAGTATGTACGTACATATATACTTGGTATAAATGTATGTATAAACAAAGTATATATCTACATATATACGGAGTATATAAGTATATATATACCGAGTATATATGTTCGTATATACTAAGTATATTTGTACGTATATATTTAGTATATATTTTTGTATGCTGAGTATATTTTTATGTATATACTCAGTATATACATACATATATATTGTAGTATATATGTATGTATATACTATCAGTAATGCATCATATGGTGAGAATGATAATTTAGTTTAAAATTATTATATACCTATGTTATATTTTTGTTTTAACTATGTAACTATTGTATCAAAATAATTTATTAACTACTTTTTCTTTTTTTTTTAATTTAAATAATGGTTTATAGTATATGTTTTTATTCAATTTAATATAAAAATTTAAAAATATGTAATTAAAATATTTTGTAAAAAAATAAAATTATGATGATAGCTTTGGAATGAAAATTGCTAGGGAATTTTCCATAGCTAATTTAGCTAGAGAATTTTTTGTACATTTTCAATTGAAAAATATTAAATATTATTCTTAATTACAATCAAAAATAGCAAAGAAAAATTTATGATTATAATTTTCGTCAATAAAAAATTTGCTAGGGATTTTTCAAGTTAATATTTTATGAAGAGCACTTTTGATTGGTATAATTTTCAACAATAATTTGTCATTATTTTAATTTAGCGATGGGAAAATCACATATAGATAGATAGATAGGTAGGTTGGTAGATCGAAAGATATTTACATAGATAGATAGACAGACAGATAGATAGATAGAAAGATAGATTGATTGATTGATAAAAAGATGTATAGATATATAGATAGACAAATAGATAAACATATAGATAGAAAGATATATAGATAGATAGACATATAGATAAAAAGATATATAGATAGATAGATAGATAGATAAAAATAGATATACAGATAGATAGATAGATAAATAAATTGATTGATTAATTGATTGATAGATAGTTTGATAAAAATATTAATAGACAAATTGATAGACAGAAAGATAGCCATATTGATAGATAGTTAGGTAGATAGAAAGATAGATAAAATGATAGACATATAGATAGACAAAGAAGTAAATAGATAGATAATCAGATAAATAGATATATAAATAGACAAATAGATAGATAGATAGAGAGGTAGAAAGAAAGAAAGATAGATAGAGAGACAAACAGATAGATAGATAGATTTATAGACAGATTGATACAGTGAGTGATAGATAGATTTATATATAGATTGAAAGGTAGATTGATAAATAGAAAGATAAACATATTAATAGATAGATAGGTAGACGTATAGATAGAAAGAAAGATAGATTGGTTGATAGATAGATAGATACACACAATGATAGAAATATTGATATAAAGATTGATAGATTTAGAGATAGATTGATAGATAGATAAATAGATAGATAGGTAGATAGATAGTCATATATATATATATATATATATAGAAAGATAGATAGATAGACATACAGATAGATAGATATATGGATAGATAGATAGACAGATTGATTGATTGATTAATAAGTAGGTAGATAGACAGATAGAAAAACATATAAATAAATATATAAATATATATTAGATAGAGAAATAGATAGACAGATATATAGATATATAGATATATAGATATATAGATAGACAGATTGAAACATAGAAAGATAAATAGATAGATCAACATATATATCGACTGATAGATTGCCAGATAGATAAATAGATAGATAGATAAAAAGTTAAATATTAGATAGATAGCTAGATAGATAGACATATATATAGATAAATATATAGATAGATTGATATACATATAGCTATTTAGATAGATATACAGATACATAGATAGATAGATAAATAGATAGATAAAAAAATTGATTGATAGTTAGATATATAGATAGATAGATAGACATATTGATAGATAGATTAATTGACAGATCGATAGATAGATAGTTGATAGATAGATTGATTGATATAAAGATAGATACACATAGATAGACAGATAAATATACAAATAAATAGAGAGATAAATAGTCATATAGATTCTTAGATAGATAGATAGACAAATATAAAGATAGAAAGAAAGACAAATAAATAGACAAATAGATAGACAAATAGATTGGTAGATAGATAGCTATGTTGATAGATAGACAGATAGATAGATAGACAGATATAAAGAAAGATAGATAGACATATAGATAGCTAGAGTGATAGATAGATAGATAGATAGACAGATAAATATACAAATAAATAGAGAGATAGATAGTCAGATAGATTCTTAGATAGATAGATAGACAAATATAAAGATAGAAAGAAAGACAAATAAATAGACAAATAGATAGACAAATAGATTGGTAGATAGATATCTATGTTGATAGATAGACAGATAGATAGATAGATAGATAGGCAGATATAAAGAAAGATAGATAGACATATAGATAGCTAGAGTGATAGATAGATAGATAGCAAGACAAATTGATAGATAGATAGATAGAGAGACAAATGGATATATATACAGATAGATAGACTGATAGATAGATAGATATATAGATAGATAGACAAATTGATAGATAAATAGATAGATAGATAGATCGATAAATAGATAGATAGACAAATAGATAGATAGACAAATAGCTAGACAGACAGATAGATAGATAGACATATAGATATACAAATAGTTAGATAGATAGATAGATAGACAGATATATAGATAGAAAGATATATAGACAGACAGATAAATAGATAGATAGATATAAAGACTGATAGATAGAGGGACATAATGATATATAAACAGATAGATTGACAGATAAATAAAAAAATAGATAGACCAGATAGATAGATAGAAAGATAGATAGACGGATAGATAGATAGATAGATAGACAGATAGATAGACATATAGATAGTTAGATAGAAAGACAGATTGAAAGTCAAATTTATTGACAAATTGATAGCCAGATAGATAGATAGATAGATAAAAAAAATTATTGATAGATAAGTAGATAGATAGATAAAGACATAGATAGATAGATAAAGACATAGATAGATAGATAAAGACATAGATAGATAGATAGAAATATTGATAGACTGATAGATAGATTGATAGAGAGATTGATAAAAAGATTGATATACAGAATTATAGATAGTTTGATAGACAGATTTATAGACAGATTGATAGATTGAGATAGATAGATAGATTGACAAATATATAGATAGATATATAGATAGATAAATATATACACAGAGATATAAACAAAAATATAAATAGATAGATAGAGATCACTAAAAGAAAAATCCCAAATAGCAAGTAACTAGCTAAATGGAGTTTTTCTGTAGCTAAAGTGGATATAACGATGGATTAACAATGAAACCTTTCCAAATCTAAAGTAAAAGTGTCAAATGAGTCATGCTGAGCCGGCCCTGCATGATTTTTGTAGGCCCAACCATGCTACCATGTCGGGCTAGGCATGGCTACAATAACTATGCCATGCCTAGCCTTGCATAGTTTATTCAAGCAAGGCTCGGCATCGCTCGGTTGGCATGGCTGGTTTTTAGTCGTGCCTGGTCAGGCCTGTACGGGACGCTTTATAAAATGTAATTTTTTTTTATTTTTTTAGAATATTTATGTATTTATAAAATATAAATTAGATAATAATTAAAAATATTTAAATTGTAAATTGTAAATATTTGAATAGTTATAAAGTTTATTTTTTTATGTTATTTGTTTTAATTATGTTTTAATTAGATTATAATTTATTAGAATTATATTTTTTTTAATTTTTAATGAAATTATTAAAAATAAACATAAAATAAATACAAAATTTATTTAACAAAAATAACAAAGTCACACTCGCAAAGCCAAGTGCCAAATAGCCAAACTAAAGTAAATACAATGTAAATAAAAATAAGTACAAAACATCGAAATCAAAAATCAGAATCAAGAATAATTCATAAGGAAAAGCATAACTATAACAAAAGTATCGTTGTCGGCGTGTCGCAATCTTGCAATCGTCAACCATCAAACATCAAGTAGCAACCTCATCAATCATCTATCTTCATATCATTATCATTTTCAACCTCAATATCAATATCACTATCATATGGATCATCAATAGTAATCAACTCCTCCGCATTCACTATAGTCCCATCCCAATCCCAGCATGATCCTTAATGCTAAACCTCAAATCCTTTCAATCCTTCAAGCAAACTAAAGCCTCAACAATATCTTGACATAATCTCGATCTCCTATCCAAAATCACATTCACTGCAAAAAAAAGTAGGCTTCACTGCTACGCTCGACATCGGAGGAGTCAATAGATCTTGTGTCATCTTAGATAGCACAGGAAAGTTGGACTCATATGATTTTCACCACTATAATATATCAAGATTATTAGTATCAGAATATGATAGGATTGAGTAGTGATCGGTATCTAAGTGCTAAGATAGCTCGCTCCTATTCGATGGTCCACCCCGTCATTTTTTCCTAGCTAACTAATTGGAAAAATCGTCATCTCCGAATATGGTATCAATGTCCATACTCACAGCCTCACTACGACTACCACCATACATAGTATCATAGTATGTGAAAATGTCTGTCAACTTCTCATGAATGAACTCTTCAGGCGAGTCTTCTAGGTACAAGCATGAGGAAATATAAGTCAAAATGTTATCTACCCCTTCCACCTTAACCCTAAGGTCCATGCATGTAGCGAGATAATAAAGAGATGGAATGGTAGACCAGTACTTTAAGTAGTAGGTTTCAAAATCTGTAACCATATGGCTATGTTTCGGGCCAGCTCGATACTTCTTAAATATGTTACTAATCTTGCATATGCACCTGAGTGCAATGCAAGTCATGGGTGTATAAACCAACGAACACATATTCATCATGTCATAAAAAATCTTCAGGAATCATAAATTAAATTCATAAAACCCAGTTAGTGTCGTCACAAAAAAGTTCGTAACTCTTACTATTGAAGTAGTCGGATATCACGTGTTTGTATCCAACACATGACTCCAACATTAGGTATGTATAATTCCAATAGTGCCTCACATCCGATTGGAATTTCTTCTTCTTAAGATTCACAGACAAATAGAGACTACCGAGCTCCAATTATCTGTGAGGCATACGAATGTACTTTAGTGAGTTACATATGTTTTCCAAAGTGGGGAAACACACCTTCATCCCCACGTGAAGAATCATGTTAATCACGTGACACATGCATCTGACGTGGAAAATCACTCTTATTGGAGTGTTTCTAATATTCCTAACAAACATGTTAATCATTACTCCAATATTAGATGCATTATCGAATGTGATGCTAAATTTTTTTTAAAAAATTTTATATTCTCTAAAGATCTTTAACATACACTCAAAAATGGCAGGCCTATCATGAGGATGGAGAATCTCGGAGAATCTTAAAATTTTTTTTATTCATAGTCCATTTAGAATCTACATAGAGGGTGGTTAAACATGCATAAGATGCATTATCGTGACTAGTCCAGATATCGGACATCACGGACACCACTCCACTATATACCATAAATTCACTAATTATTAATTGTTTTTCTAACTTATAAGATTTTAGTATATCATTCCAAGAAGTGGACCTAGGAAACCTATGATAAGCAGGCTGAAAATATGTCTGCATGATGCTCACTATCCTTTGATCTTTCAAAAATCTGATCGGAAGATCCATCAATGTGATAAGTACGGTCATGCATTCCCAACCAAACTCGCTATGGTATATGAAGGCGGTAAACTTTAAGACTGAACTAGATCTAGTCTCAAAAACTGTAGAGATAAGTTGGGTTTGCCTAGGATCTAATGCACCATGTGTTTTGGTGCATAATTTGGCATGCCTTTTAAGGTGTCCAGTCCCTAACACACTCTTACAAGTTAAACTTTTCTTACAATATTTGTACAGTGTCATTTCTTATTCCTCACCCCTAATATTTTTTTTTATGTTTTATTATATTAAAATGAGTCCAAACTACCGAAGTCATTGTTTTTTGTGTTTTAGATGTTTGGGCTGAGATGACCGGAGAAACTAAAGTTTCAGTAACCTTAGAACTTTGGCTAAGATTTTTATTTTCTAAATTAAAATTAATTTTATTAGTATTTATATTTGTCATTTTTTTTGGTTTTTATAGACAAGAGGATAGCTTAAAGAGTAGAGAGAAAAAAAATAGAAATACTTGTAAAGTAGAGTAAAGGAAAAGCACATGCACCAAAAATTCAACTTCTTAAGACCAATGCAAACACCAACTAAAGACGAGCCTAAGTTGCGAATCCCGAAAAGTCGAGCCAAAATCCTAAGAGAGAATTTTAGGAGAGAGGTTTGAGAGAGAGAGAATGTGAGATTTTATGTTTTTGAAAAACATAAAAATTAGAGAGAGGGGGTGGGGGGCTTTTATAGAAAAAAAATTAGACTTTTTTTAAAAAGTATTTTTTTTGAATTTTTTAAAAATTCTTTTAGGGTTGAATCATGTGGGCCATCGAATTCTGCCCCATAGCCATTGGAGGCAAGATCCGACGGCAAAATTTCAAATAAATTTTTTTTTAAATATTTGAATCATTGGCAGTAAGCCAATAACTGGCCATTGAAGTTCAGGTTGGTTTAGATTCGGGCTCGCCTAGTTTCAGAATCAATCAGGCTGAGCCTCAGCCTGATGGGGTAGTATGGTAGCGGTACCTCTGCTCGTGCTGAGGTATTGAGCCAACCAGGCCACGGTACCATGTCGTGACAGGCATAGCACGAGGCCCGGTTGGCCTCGGCACTACAAGGCATGGGCACGGGCATAGGAAATTCCAGTGCCATGATGGTCTAGGCACGACACAAATTTGCCCATTTGACACCTTTAATGTAAAGTGCTTGTCGCAAAAATTAAAGAGTAAATATTTTCCCTATCAAAATTAGCAAAAGAAAATTCCCTAGCAAAATTATCGAGGGAAAATTCCCTAGCTAAATTAGCGACGAAAAAATCTCTAGCTTTATTCATTCCAAAATTATTTTCACATTTTTAATTTTTCACATAAAATTTAATTACATATTTTTATAAAAACATAAACCATAAACCATTGTTTATAATTAACAAAAAATAAAACAGTTAATAAAATATTTTGATTTAATATGTTATATAGTTAAAACTAGAGGTGTCAAACGGGCCGGGCCGGCCCGGCCCGGCACGAGGCACGGCACGGTTCGGCCGTGCCTGGGCCGGCCCGGCACGTTCAAAAACCGTGCCCGGGCCCGTGCCGTGCCCGGGCGAAGCAAGGCACGATTCGTGCCGTGCCTAGCCCGGCACGCCGGCACGGGTCCATCCCGTGCCGGTCCCGCAGGCACGCGTGGCACTGGCGGCGTGCCACGCGTGCCGTGGCGTGAGTCGCGACTCACGGTCACGAGTCACGACTCACTGAGTCGTGACTCGAGTCACTCGACACATCAGGCTCAGCCGCTCAGGGCCCCCCCGGTTAAAAGACCGCGGGTCGGGTCCAAACAGACCCGACCCGCGGTATTTTCTGCCGAAAACCGAGAAAATCGATATATCTAACGGGAAAAAAAAAATTTTGAAATTTTGAGCGATTTTCAGCCCTTGGATTCGACTCCAACGGCTAGGGGGCAGAATCCGACGGTCCTCGTGATTCTGCCCCTTAAAAATAATAAAAAAATTCAAAAAAATAATAAAAAAATAATTTTTTTTAAAAAAAAAAACTTTAATCATCCTATAAATTCTACCCCCCTCCCTATAAAATTTATGTTTTTCAAAAACATTAATCCTCTCTATATTTTCTCTCTCTCACATAATCCGTGCTTCTCTCTCTCGGCCCTCGTGTTTTTGATTTCGGCATGGATTTTCGTGAAACTCAACTTGAGTTTTGAACATCAAAGCTTCCTGCGGGCTGCGGTGCATCTTGCACGTGAGTGACCTCATTGCTTTTACCGGGTAATATAATTTGTTTTTTTTTCTCTCTCTAAAGCTTCTCTCTCTAGAAAAAAGTACGAAAAATAAAAAATGACAAATTCACCTAACACAAATTTAAATTTTGAAAATGAAAATGTTAGTGTTACACAAACGTCTGTGGCTCCTGAAACTTTGGTTTCTCCTGTCATCTCAGCCCAAAGTTCTAAAAAACAAAAAACTAGGAGGACTTCTGTAGTTTGGACACATTTTAAAATAATAACACAATTAGATGTTAGGGGTGAGGAACATGAAATGGCATAGTGCAAATATTGTATGCGACTTTTAACATGCAAGAGTACATGTGGGACTGGGCACCTAAAGAGGCATGCTGAAATATGCTCCAAAAAACATGGACCGTTAGATCCTAGGCAAACCCAACTTGGCACTACATTTTTTGAGACTGGATCGAGTTCAGTCTCAAAGATTACTCCCTTCGTATACTCCAGCGAGTTGGGTAGGGACGGCATGGCCAGGCTCATCACATTGATGGGTCTTCCGATCAGATTTTCGGAAGATCCGAGGGTAGTGCGCATCATGCAGACTTATTTTCAGCCATCCTATCGTAGGATTCCTAGGTCCACATCTAGGAGTGACATACTAAAGATATATAAGTTAGAAAAACAAAAAATAATTAAGGAATTTTTGGCATTTAGTGGAGTGGTGTCCGTGACGTCCGATAATGGACATGTCACGATGATTCTTCTTATGCATGTATCACTAGTCATTATGTCGATTCAAACTGGACAATAAATAAAAAAATATTAGGATTCACAGAGATTCTTCATCCTCATGATGGCCCGGCCATTTTTGAGTGTATGATGAAAATATTTAGGGAATATAAAATTCAAAATAAAATTTTTAGTGTCACTTTCGATAATGCTGCGAATAATGGAGTAGCGATCAATATGTTTGTTAGGAATATTAGAGACGCACCTTTAGGAGAGATATTTCATGTCAGATGCATGTGTCATGTTATTAACCTGATAGTTCAAGCGGGTATGAAGGTGTGTTCCCCCGCGTTGGAAAATATACGCAATGCACTCAAGTATATTCGCACTCCTCGCAGACTACAAGAGTTTGGTAATCTCTGTTTGTCTGCGAATCTTAAGAAGAAGAAATTCCAATCTGATGTGAGACATCGTTGGAATTACACGTACCTGATGTTGGAATCATGTGTTGGATACGAACACGTGATATCCGACTACGGCAATAGTAAGAGTGGCGAACTTATTGTTGACGACACTGACTGGGATTCAGGAATTTCATTTATGAAATTCCTGAAGATATTTTATGACACGACGAACATGTGTTCGTCGGTTTATACGCCCACCACTTGGATTGCACTCCGTTGCATATGCAACATTAGTAGCATGTTTAGGATGTATCGAGCGGACCCGACGCTCACCCATATGGTTGCAGAGATGGAGACCAAGTACCTGAAGTACTGGTCCACCATTCCATCTCTTTATTACCTCGCAGCATGCATGGACCCTAGGGCTAAGGTGGATGGGGTTGAAAACACCCTGACTTTCATTTCCTCGTGCATGAACCTGGAAGAGCCACCTGAAGGGTTCATTTACGAGAAGTTGACAGACCTATATACATACTACGATACTAGGTATGGTGGTGGTAGTGTTGAGACTGTGAGTACGGACACTGATACCTTGTTCGGAGATGACGCTTATTCCATTAACCTAGCGAGGGGGAAACGTAGGGGTGGACCTTCACATAGGAGTGAGCTGTCTCGGTACTTAGATACCGATTACTGCTCAATCCTATCACCTTCTGACAATAAGAATCTTGATTTATTACAGTGGTGGAAATCATATGAGTCCGCCTATCCCGTGCTATCTAGGATGGCACGGGATCTACTGACTCCTCCGGTGTCGAGCGTAGCATCGGAGTCTGCTTTTTCTGTTGCAGTGAACATGATTTCGGATAGGAGATCGAGATTACGTCCAGATATGGTTGAGGCTTTGGCATGTTTGAAGGATTGGGAGGAATCGAGATTTAGCATCAGTGATCGTGCTGAAGCTGGGACTATGACAGACACTGCAGTCGCATCCACATCCACTACGATGGCGGAGGAGCTGATTGCCGATGATGATGACCCATATGATACTAATCTTGATGTTGCGGCTGATGATTCTCATTATATGCCGCTTGACGATTGATGCTCATCTGCTCTTTTTTTTCGATATTTTTTTTTATACGCTTTGTTTGTACTTTGTATTATACGTTGTGTTGAAGTTGAAACTTATACTTTTTTTTTCGGAGTTTTGGTTTCAAAAGCATGAATGGTAATTTTTATTTGCGTAGTTTAAATTTTTTTTAATTAAAATTTTTACTAACTTAATGTATTTAATTATTAATTTAAGATTTAAATATTATTTTAAAATTTATTAACTTTAAATCTTAATATTTAATTAATACATTATAATATTAAAAAATGCTAAACTTAATTGAAAAAAAAAATAAATTTTCTAATTTTTTTTTACATACTTACATTTAATTTTAAATGTAATATTTTTTACAAAAAATTTTATTTTTTATTTATTACATAAACTTAAATAAAGATAAACAGAAAAATAATAAAAAAATTTAAAAAAAAAAAAAATTTTTTTTATTCTGCCAAGTCAAAGTGCCAAGTGCCAAGCACGGGCCGTGCGCCCGTGCCCGTGCTTGGCTGTTGCAACACGCAACCGGCAACAGTGTTGCCAGTTGCGTGTTGCTATTGCCTCTTGGCTCCCGGGACCCGGACCCCGGTTGAGCAAACGTGCCCGAGCGGGCCGGGCACGGCACGGCACGGCCGAACCGTGCCCACGGGCCGTGCCGTGCCCTGCACGGCACGGTAGCACGGCGGGGCACGGGAAAAACGGGCCGTGCCGTGCTGGGCCGGCCCGTTTGACACCTCTAGTTAAAACAGAAACATAACAAATCTTGATTACATCTTATTCTTCATCAATGTATCTAATGACAGTGCATAAAGTATAATCTGTCTGTAAAATTGATGTTACTTTCTTGCCGCCACCTCCTCAAGATCAACATACTAATCTTGCACCTGAGCATGTCCCACCATGGCCATCTGCATTACTTCCTTTAGTTCTAGTCTAGATTTCTTCTCCACCTCCAACTCCTTCTTCTTTTTTTCTCCCAATGCCCTTCTTGTATCTAGCTGCTCTTCCAACAATACTTTTTTTTAACCTTGCGATTAGTTGCATGTATGTATACTTGTGCATGTATGTGTATGTGTGTGTGTGTGTGTAAACACAGACACATGTACTTTCATGCTAATACACATACCATCAAAGTCAATAGAAAGAAATAATCTAGAGCTTAAAAACACACATATAGGTCTCTCAGGCATGGTCAGCATTTTCTAGTTCATTGTCATTTGGTACTCCACGCAGATAGAGAACATTGTTACACCTACACATGGAGCATAACATACTATATTTTACAAACCAATAAAGGTCACAACACAATGTCACTAATAAACAGATAGACTAGTACATGCAACACCAACAACTAGTTGCAAGAAATTTCATACAACGAGATAATCATGAGCTTATTTTTAAATTACTAAATCAAGATTTTCCCAAGATTTCTAGTGAACTACCATCAACATATTCTTCTATTCTGCTCATCTTCATGCATCAGTCCATGGTTAATTATAAGAAAGTTAAAAAGGAGTTTTTTATGGAAATGATATGTTTTAAATAAAATTCCAAAATATGGTGCTTGTTTGAAAAATATTACCAAACTAGTGCATCAAGAAATAGCATGGTAATGGGCATCATTGTTAATGACATTCATTGCCATTCTATTGAATTTTAAAAATCAAGATCTTCATCAATGTCTGCCTCACTCGATGATGCCAAATTCGGGCTTGAATTTGGGTTTGACACAAGATCCAGGTTGGATTCATTTTTGCTTTCAATATTGCATCTTGGCCATATAGATTTCTAAGTGAGCAGCCAAGTTAAGTTGGTGGTTTGATCAAGAGATGATGCAGAAACTAAAGATTAAGAAGATGAATTTAACTTGATGGTTTTTTTTGGATTGAAATGGAGAAGCTACTCGTGGCAAGCAATCTATTGATTTGTTGAAGTTGACAGGTTCACTCTAAATCATGATTTAAGAAAAAAAACAAATCATTTAATAAGAGGAAAAGGATATAGATACATTCGAGTATGACAAGGCCATATTTCATATTTAATAAAACAAATAGGCACCTTATCATTGCCCCTCTTTTCTTCTTTATACTGCTTGAGCCACGATAATAAACTCGAGCATGCATAACCAGCAGAAATGAACTCATGGTTTTGAACTTGATATTCTTTGTTGAGGTTAATGGAGCAATTAGGGCTACATGTTGTGCTTTTTTTAAGTAATCTATATTCAATATTTTGCCAGCCAGAGCCACTCTCACATGTAGATGTTTTGCTCCTACACCCATTTTTCTTCTTTTTTAAAACATCGTCAAATGCACGACTAGTGTAATATGAAGTGTTTATGCATGCTTATATACAATAGTTGACACAACATTACATATGAATAAGTGTGTGGGTGTATGTGTTTGTGTGTGCCTTTGTGGGTGTGTAGTTGAGTCATTGATGGATAGCATATATGACTCATATATCACACCAGAGAAATTTGAGAGAAAAAAGAAAAAAAAAAGATTCATTTTGCCCATTGAGATTGAGGCTAAGATTCAGGCTTCTAACTGGAACAATGACTGGATAAAGTTCTCAAATAGTCTTTAGAGAGGGAAAGCCTACTTTACACTTAATGTAAGTTTGGAATGTGGCGATTCCCATGAGCCATACTCTTCCAGCCTCGTCGCCTATTTTGAAGATTAGACTTTGCATCTCTGTGATAATGTACTCTGTAATATTGTTACCTGCTTGCCAATTATAATTTGACCAGATATCAAAGACTCATTTAAGATCACCCACATATAAAACAACTTCTCGACTCGAATAACCATCTACGATGCACTTAAGCTCCATAAATTTTTGGCAAATATCTACTTCTGAATGATTCCTTAAAGAGAATAGAGGAAATGTTACTAATCTAACCATTCCCATTTTATCCCTCACTCCTCTGACTACGCTCTCTATGCTTGCCACACACTCTCCCATAATCACTATGTTTTTTTTCTTCCTCTCCATCACCAGTAAAACTCTCATCACATCTTCAATCTTTATTAGTGTTTTTAATGGTGAGCTTAAGTCCTTCCCTAATGGTTCAAATTGAATAAAAGAAATAAATTGAGGAAGAGATGAGTTGGCTATGGTAAGAGGTTTTATGGCTTCTTTCAGGTATGAATTCAGGAGAACTAGAGTGATATTTGCAATAGCAGCCAAGGTGGTGGATGTACTTCTGGAACAAATATTCACAAATATGGTTTGTTCAACCTTGTTTTTCATTAGGTTGGATTCTACACACTCTCTCATCATTCTCAATGCCTCAATTTAAAAATTTTTAAATTTTAATAGACAGCATTCATAATGCTGACCTTTGATTTTTAAAAATTCAATAGCATGGCTCCTCTGACTATGCTTCTCTGGCTAAGCTCACTCCTCTGACTACACTCTCCTCTGACTATGCTCCTTTGGCATTTAAAAAGTTTCTCACTCACTCCTCTGACTACGCTCTCTATGTTTGCCACACACTCTCCCATAATCACTATGTTTTTTTTCTTCCTCTCCATCACCGGTAAAACCCTCATCACATCTTCAGTCTTTGTCAGTGTTTCTAATGGTGAGCTTAAGTCCTTCCCCAATGTTTCAAATTGACTTAAATAAAGAAATGGAAGATAAGAGTTGGTTGTGGCGAGAGGTTTAATGGATTCTTATGAATTCTCGAGAACTGGAGTGATATTAGCAGTGGCAGTCATAGCGGTGGATGTACTTCTGGAACAAATATCCATGGATACGGCTTGGTCAACCTTGTTTTTCACTAAGTTGGATTCCACACACTCTCCCATTATTCCCAATGCCTACATTTTAAAATTTTTAAAATTTAATAGCCGGCATTCAAAATGCCACCTTTAATTTTTAAAATTAATAGGGTGGCAATGACTATCATTTATAATGACACAAATTTTCACGTTGTTTCCAGATATATTAGTCTGGTAATATTTTTCAAACTAGCATTATATTTTGGATTTTTTATTTAAAATGTATTATTTCCATACAAAACTCATTAGAAAGTGCCAAACAAAAGGAAAATAAAAGTTGAAATACAACAGGCTGCATTGTATTGAATTTTTGTACACTAGTAGGTTCATATAGAAGTCCACCAAAGCAAGGAAACCTAAAAGAAACTAAAAAAATGAGAAAAAAATGCAATGCACAGGAAAAAAACACAAGGTTGCTTACCTTTGTATTCCATTCCCTACTTGAGTCTTACAATGACCGTCTTCCCAGTCACGTTGTTAAGAAAAGGCTTGGGATTAGCAGGGATATTCTGCAACATTCAGTAATAAAAAAACTAATGAATAGTGCTATCATGCACGTATGCATCAGATATTTATCTACATTTACTTAAAAATGGATAGGCATGTATTTATGCAATATACATGCATACAGCATGGATATAGTATAACTATATGTGTCAAAGCACACCCGTGCACATACACACATGCACACACTATTTGCCTATCTTCTCATATTTCTTTATATTGTCCATATATTGCACCTTTCTAGTTGAACCGAACCATTGATGCATGGAAATTGTCATTACCAAAAATCAAATTTTTTTTTCTAATCTACATATCCCACATGATCTAAAATTTATTATTATGTTTTTTGCTTGAGAAAACTATAGGAAAACTTTTTTATGAAAAATAAATGACCATTTGAAAGAATATTTGATGGTTGTAAGCATGAATAGTTAATCTTGCTTTGATGCACGAGAAATTAAAAGCAAGTATTAATAAATTTCATGAAAGAAAAAAATCTATGAATATTACACAAAAAATTGTTAAGAAAGCTGATTACTTCTTCATAGAAAATTTCTCCCAACCTCTCATTATCATCATCAATAAAATCTTATCTCAACACTATTGTGAACAATCATTACTCTAACCATAAGAACATGAGTTCAATCAACAAGAATACCAAATATACTTCTTCAAGATGCTTGTCAAATCACCTATCATGATGTTCAAGTAGATGTCTTACCTGTACTCCATTTCCATTATAATAGCCCATCCAACTTCTATGCACAACTTCATAGTTTCAATGCATTTAGTTTGTCACGATGCAATTTGGTTCGCCTTGATAAGAAGGGTCTACGTCCTATCCAAGCAACCAAATAAAATTAAAAACAAAAAAAACAAAAAAAAAACAAAAAAACAAAAACTTTCACAACTCAATTCTATGTCATGCCTGTTACGAGCACATTGATAAATCAACATCTCAACTCTTGCTTGTATTTTAGGTCACAGAGCATCTGATCCGGCTCATAAAACTCAGATTCAGCAACATCCACCCCTATGGGTCACATATGGCATTGATTAGTAGGAATCAAGGCATAAACCTTGTGAGCAATGATTTCAATAACACACAATGGGAGTGCGATGGTTTTGATAACATACAGTGAGCATGTGAAGATTTGCATAGCACACAATTCATGGGTAATCGTGGTAGCTAGTGCATAGTGGATGCACTCCTTCTAGGGGTTTACAGCTCTTTCCAACACACACACCCCTAGAGTTTAGTTTTCCATGAGGTAGCTTTTGATACCATGAAAAACATTAAATCACACAATATAAAATAAATATAATACACTTGCTGAATAACCTTATACAAATAATGCCCTTATATAACATGTTATTTTAATTAGGGCAACTCACATATAAATAATCTCTATTACACTCTCGAAGTGTACCTGTGTGTGCTAGGCACGCTTCAATGTGTAAGACATGCTCATTCTTTTTCCAAAAATCTATCAATAGAACAATGTATCAATTGATAAAGTAGAGAACATGGCACCCAACAAAACATAAGCAATATCACAAACATCGTACTCATCAATAAGATAGTTATATATAGTATATATGTACATATAATATTATAGTGTATATGTACATATACTTAGTATATATGCACATATATAGTGCAGTATATTTGTACATATATACTTTAGTATATATACATATACACTTCAATATATATGGATGTCTTATAGATATAGAACAACATGTATAGATATAGATATAGAAAAGAAGGTAAAGTATTATCCCATTTATACTTCATAAAGAATGCATAAAACAGCACTATCAACATTAATAAGAAATGTGAATATTATTTAAAATTTTGAAAATATATCTAAAAACTCTTAGTGGGAAACTTGGAAGAAAAGCCACGAGCTAGGCTTGGCGCATCAAAGTTCGCACATTGTCTCCCCACAACCAGAACTCTCTCTTGCTCCCAAGGGCTATAAGGGGGTTGCTCTGCCACGCCATGCCCTGCAGCACCATGCTCCCATGTGGTTTTCTTTGAATGTTTCTTCCCCTTTCTGTGTGCTTGCACCAATGATTTTGATTGCTTAGCTTCATTGTATTAGTCCATCAACCCTGTAGTTTCTGCTGCCATATGGTTCCTCACTTGGTTTAAAGTAAGGGTCGTCACTTCATTGTATGCATCAACATAACTACAGAACAATTCAATATGCACTCCATAAAAATATTTTGCACTCCATAAAAACAATACACATGCAAAGAAAAAAAGAGGAACAAAACATCAAAAATTAGGTGTTTTGTCTTCCAAATATAAAAAAATGCAAATGGCTACAAAATTTGCAAACTTCATATAGCAAGGCACCTTGACTCACCATCCTCCTAACTATTCTCACTCCTCTTCATTTCTTGCTTATTGGCAGGCGATACATCGATGGCTAGTTGTACAACATGCAGATTGGCACCCACCACAACCCCATTGATAGACATAGTTCCTCATGTTCAGCTTGTTGTCTTTCCTGACACTACGAACATGCAAGAAGGGGAGAACAAGCTGAATGAACATATTTAATTGAATTTCATTAGCAATCATTATGCTAATTAAGAATTTAATAGTTTAATTCTATTGATGACCAATAAAAAGCAGTCGTAGATCTAAACAGTGACAATGCAGATCTGTATGAAATAAGAGTGTCAAGAACCAACTTATGTCTACGTGGGACTAGAATTTTTGTGTTAATCTCACAACTTTAGATGCTAACATGCTATTCTAATAACTAGGAGGACCAACCAAGCCTTTATATACCTATAATAGGCTAAAACTCTACAAAAATTATTTGGGTACACACAAACATATTCATAGATATATAAAAATAGTAATTATAGACATGAACAAACACGAATCTGAGTTGATTGTCATACAACTTCAAAAAATATCTAAAAGATAGCCAGCAATAATGTTTAGAGAGAGAGAGTGTGTGTGCAATAATAAAATGTTTCAGTAATATTAATCATAATAGAAGCTCAGCCTCCTTTGATCCAGCTGAGATCAGTATAGATGGGACCCATTCATAGGAAGGACAGTGGCAAAGTCTTAAGGCTTTGAATCAGAATTTTTTTATGCCTCTCACATCAAATGTCCTACAAAGATTCATGATTAGGTTAATCGGCAAAGCAAAGTACAAAACCAGAATAATGAAAAATGATACCTCTAAAAAAATCTCATCTTGGTTAGCTATACATTGATAAAAATCAAAAAGTATTCAGAAATAATTCTGATATAAAAGCATCCTGATTATTAGTTGGTGAATTTATGCCAGCCTCTCCTACATAGTTTTGCAGTAGGATCTTGAAATGCTATCTGTTGCATCAATGCCACTAATTGTGATTCCATATATTACATCTGCTGTTGCATTACATTTTTAATTTCTTTCATCTCATCATTCATTTCTTTCATCTCATCATTCATTTCTTTAATTTATTGCATTTTTTCCTTCAAATGATTAATCTGCTCATATATCTCTTTTTTTATTTTCTCCATTTCTTCTTTCAAATGAGATATCTGCTCATCCTTCTCTTTCATTTCGGTCTCCATAACTTCAAAACTTTTATCTGTTTCCATTACTTGTTGTTATACCACGTGATCAACCATTGTGTGACAATTGAATTAGAAGCATGCATGCTACAACAAAATGGCAGTCCCTTCAAGCCGATTCCATACACTCACTACTTCTTATGACCTTGTATGGTCTCCAAATAGATAGGATCAAAGTCAATTGATTGAAGATCCATAAAACCCTCAACATGTTGAGAATTAACTGTCACACTTTCCTCCATAAGTTTTTGTGATAAAATAGAGAAAAATACTATTCTAGATATACATAAAATAAATATAATATTTTGAATTCTAAATAACTTTCAAAATTTACTATAGTATCATAAAATTTCATTAATATAACAGATTCTTACAGTAATAATCGGAGACTTTTTGTCAACAAACTGATAATCCGCTTTCTTTACATGTATCTTCCTGAAAATCTCATAAAAATTGTGATCACGACTCAATTCTCCAACCTATAGTATGTATTTATTAAGTTAAAAAATAATAAATATTAAATAATTTTAACAAAATTAATAAAACCATGTATAGATTTGATTTATTTGGACTATTAAGATAACCACTAAATATATAAATGTTTTAAATTTTAAAATTGTACCAAATATTGAGCATGCTCAATGCTCGACATTGACCCTCCTGTGTGTCAAGACATTTCTGTACTAGTCGTACTAATCTTTAGAGATAAAAAAATATTTTTGGCTCTAAAGATCAGCTTGGATTGGGGGTACTTTAGAGATAAATTTAACTCAATTATTTAGTTCTTATAAATTTCAATAGGGGCAAATATCATTGTATTTATCTTTAAATATCAATTTATTTTCATTTAAATATTATGAAAAATTAGTAATTTTTTTTATAATTTAAAATTTTTAAATTTGTTAGTAATTATTTTTTTAAAATTTTTTTACGCATAATAATATTTTTTATATTTAAAATAATATTAATATTTATTAGTATTTTCGTTAATTTTTATATTTTATTATACAATAAATTATTTAATCTTTTTATTAGTAGAAATTTTAATATATGTTCATTTAGTTTTAAAAATATTTTAAAAATTTTAAAAATTATAAAAATAATAATTTAATGTTATTGTAATCTTTATTAATAGTTATTGTAGTCTTTATTAATAGTATTGTAGTCTTTATTAATATTAAATTTTTTGTATTTATATATTTTTTAAATTATTTGTTTATAATAACCTATTTTTATAATTATACAAAGAGAATGTGACTTTCAAGGATCGCTCATCAATAGACCAATGAATACGTATCTTTAACATACAAAATTAAATTAAAAATTAAAATAAATAATATATAAAAAAAATTAAATCATTAAAGAATAGTGATGAAAATTATCCTCATCCCAAATTGTTAGGGAAAAATCCCTAGCTAAATGGATATATTTTGTGAAAAATAAAATTTAAGGAATAATCAATTGCAATAAAATATAAAAAGTGAATAAAATTAAGATAATTATTTAACGATAGATTTAGTCTCAATCTAATTAGATAGAGATATGCCATCGCTAAATTCCGTGCTTTTTTTAGTGTAGAAATATACGAAAAAATTACAAACAAAATATTTTCAATCGAACATTTCCATAACTAATCCATCACTAATCCGTGACAAAATTTTAATTTAATGAAAAATCAAAAATTATTTATTATTCCCTAGCTAATCCCTCAACAATCAAACATTTCCATTACTAATCTATCACTAATCCATTGCAAAATTTTAATTTAATGTAAAATCAAAAATTATTTGTTATTCCCAAGCTAATCTCTCGATAATTAGGTAGGGATTTTATCCATAGCCAAATCTCCCTAGCTAAATCAATATCTTCTTAAAGTGCATATAGTTATATAGATAGATAGACAAATACATAGATAAATAGATCGATAAAAAAATAGATATATAGATAGATTGATTGATAGTTAGTAGATAGATAGATAGATAAAGATATATATAGATAGATTAACTGATTGATTGATAGACTGATTGATAGACTGATTGATTGTTGATAGATAGATAGATAGATTGATAGAAAGATAGATAAACACATAAATAGACATATAGATATACAAATAGATAGAGAGATAGATAAACAGATAGATAGATAGATAGAAAAATTGAAAGATAGAAAGATAGAAGGATACATAAACATATATATAGACAAATAGATAGGTAGATAGATAGATAGGTCAATAGACAGACAGACAGACAGATAAATAGATAGACAAATAGATAAATATATAGATAGATAGAGAAATAGATAAAAAGATAGATAGACATATAGATAGACAGAGTGACAGAGAAATAGTTAGACAAAAAGATAAATAGATAGTTAGAAAGATATATAAATAGTGAGATAGACAGATAGAAAAATTAATATACAGATAGATAGACTATAAGATAGAAAGATAGACAAATAGATAAACAAATAGATAGATAGTTCGATCGATAGATAGATAGACAAATAGATAGACAAATAGACAAACAAATAGATAGATAGATATATAGAAAGATAGATATACAGATAAATAGAATGACAGATAGATTGAAAAATAGAAAAATAGATAGATAGATTGACAAATAGAAAGATTGACATATAGATAGATAGATAGATATATAAATAAATATAAAGAGTGATAGAAAGAGAGATAGAATGATAGATAAATCAATAGATAGATAGTTAGATAGACAAATAGATAGAAAAATAGATATATAGATATATAATTAGATAGAAAGATAGATTAATAGAAAAATTTATTGACAAATTGATAGAAACATAGATAGACAAATTGATAGATAGAAAAGTAGATAGGTAGATAGATAGACAAATAGATAGATAGATATATAGATAGATTTTTAAAAAGATTGATATATAGAATGATAGATTGATTGATAGATAGATTTATAAACAAATTGATAGACTAATAGATAGATATATCGATAGAAAGATAGAAAATTGATAGAAAGATAGATACAAAGATAGATAGATAAAGATATTAGATTGATAAAGATATATATAGATAGAAAAATATACAGATAAATAGACAAAGAGATAAAGAGACTTAAAGACATATATATACATAAATAGATAGAAAGATAGATAGATAGACAAATAGATAGATAGGTAGACAAATAGATAAACAGACAGATAAATAGATAGATATATAGATAAATAGATAGATAGACATATTAATAGATAGATAGGTAGACAGATAGATTGACAGATAGATATGTAGATAGGTTGAAAGACAAATAGATAGATAGATTGATAGATAGATTAATAGATAGATTGATACATAGATTGATAGTTAGATTTACCGAGAGATTGGAGAAATATAGATAGATAGATAGTTAGATAGATAGATAGAAACATAGATAGATAGATAGATAGATAGATAAATAGATAGACAGGTAGATAAATAGATAGCTAAATAGATAGATAGATAGATAGATAGATATACAAATAAATATATATATAGATGGATAGATAGATAGACAAATAATTATATAGATAGATAGATATATAGATAGATAGACAAATAGATAGACATATAGATATATAGAGAGATACAGAGAAAGAGAGAAAACTAGATAGATAGATA
>JAREIK010001229.1:399008-456508 GCA_029783825.1 Sapria himalayana | reverse complement strand
TGTTAATCAATATAGTAGTATAACTCTTTACCTATCTATCTGTCTATCTCTCTATTTGTCTTTATGACTATCTATCTAGTTGTCTATCTAATATGTACACAAATATATTTATATCTATCTGTCTATTTGTAGGTCTATCTACTTGTCTATCTATTTATATATCTATATATCAATCTATATAATATATAACTATCAATCTATCTAATATGTAATTATCTCTCTATCTATCTTTCTTTCTATATATCTATCTAATTATCTATCTGTCTGTTTTCCTGTCTGTCTATCTATCTATCTACCTATCTATCAATCAATCTATCAATCTATCGATTTATCTATCTATATATCTATCAATCTATATGTCTATCTATCAATCAATCAATCAATCTATCTATCTATCTATCTATTTATCAATCAATCAATCTATCTATCTATGTATTTTTATCCATCTATCTATCTATCTATCTATCTATATTTCTATCTATATCACTATATGACTTTTTATCTAGTTGTTTATATATATATATATCTAATTATGTATCTTACTTTCTATCTTATTAGGGTCCTGTTTATCTATCTTTCTATATATATATATATATTTCTTTTTGTTTCTATCTATTATTCTATGTATATTTCTATATATCTATCTATTTATCTATTTATATATCTATCTATCTTTCATTCTTTCTTTGGATCTATTTATATATCTATCTATATATATGACTATTTATATATTTATCTATCTATATATCTATCCCCCTACCTATCAATCAATCTATCAATTTGTGCATCTATCTATCTTACTATGTTTCTATATATCTATTTGTCTATTTGTCTATCTATCAATCTAACTATCCATCTATTTATATATTTTTCTATCTTTATAACTATTTATTTGTCTTTCTATCTAACTATCTATCTATCTATGTTTCTATTTGTTTATATGTCTATTTGTATATCTATCTAACAATATATCATTCTATTTTTCTTTATATCTATATGTCTATCTATTTTTCTATCACTATATCTATCTCCTTGTTTCTCTATCTATCTATCTACCTCCGTATTTATCTTTCTATCACTCTAACTAACTAACTATCTGTCTATCAATCTATTTTTCTTTATATCTATGTGTCTATCTATGTATCTATTTTTTATCTATCTTTTTATCTATCTATCTATCTATATATATTTATCTATCTATTTTTCTATATATTTACGTATCTTTCTCTCTATCTGCCTATTTGTTTATCTATCTATCTAGTTTTCTATCTGTCTATATGTTTGTCTATTTATCTACATGTATATCTTTCTATCTCTCTATTTATTTTTTTATTTTTTTATCTATATCTCTATTTATCTATGTCTATTTATCTGTCTATCAATCTATCTTTCTATTTACCTATCTATCTATCTATCTATCTGTCTATTTATCTATCTATTTATCTATTTATCTATTTGTCCATCAAATAGTATATCTATCTATCTATTTTTATATATATCTAAAAATCTATTTTTATATCAAGTTGTCTGTCTATAAATCTATCTTTATCAATCAATCAATCTGTATATATGTCTATCTAACTATATTTCTATCTATCTATCTATCTATGTATTTATATATCTATCTATCTATTTATCTATCAAAATGTCTCTATATATGTCTGTCAATCTGACTATCTATCTATTTATAAATCTATTTATCTATCAGCATATCTATCTGTCTATCTATCTAACTATCAATATATTTGTCTAACTATCTATGAATCTATTTGTCTATATATATATATATATATATATATATATATATATATATATATATATATATATATATATATGTCTATCAATCAATCTATTTATCTATCTATGTATCTACCTTTCTATCTATCTGTGTATCTATCTATTTATCTATTTGTTTATCTATCTGTCTATCTTTCTATATATCAAACTCTATATCTATCTGTCTGACTATCAATTTATCAATCAATCTAACTATCTGTATATTTATTTTTCTATCTATCTATCTATCTATCTAATATTCTATCTATCAATATGTCTATCTATCTATCTATCTATTAATGTATCAATATGTCTATCAATCTTTCTATTAATCAGTCTATTAATTTCTCTATCAATCTTTCTATCAATTTGTCTATTAATCTATTAATATATCTATATATCTGCCTATTAATATGTCGATCAATTTTTTTTTAATCTGGCTATCTATATTTATATCTATCTATTTATATAGATGTCTATGAATTTGTCTATTTATCTATCCATCTGTCTTTGTATGTATTTGTCTATCTATCTATCTATCTGTCTGTCTGTCTTTGTATGTATTTGTCTATCTATCTATCTATCTATCTGTCTGTCTGTCTATATATATGTTTATCTATCTATCTATCTGTGTATCTATCTATCTATCTATATGCCTTTCTATCTATCTTTCTGTCAATCTATCTATTTATCTGTATGTCTATCATCTGTCTATCTTAATGTCACTCTATCTATAGATCTCTCAATATATCTATCTATTAATTTTCGATCAATCTATCTAATAATATGTCTATCTTTCTGTCAATCTAATTGACTATTTATCAATTTAATTATTTGCCTTTTATGTGCCTATTTATTTGTCTATCCATCTATCTATCAATCTGTCTATCTTTTTATCTATCAATTTGTCTATCAGACCATCTATCTATCTAACAATATATGTATCTATTTGTGTATGTATTTGTCTCTCTATCAGTCTATCTATCATTCAATTTATATATGTGTCAATCTATATGTCTATCTATCTTTATATATATATATATATCTATATATCTATCTTTCTATCTATGTCTCTATCTATCTATCTATCTATATATCTATCTATATATTTGTCTATCTATCCATCTATTTATCTAATTATATGTCTATCAATCTATATATTAATCTATCAAACAATTTGTTTATCATTATATCTATCAATATGTCCATCACTCTGCATATTAATTTGTCTATAATTCTATTTATCAATCTGTCTATCTATTTATCTATATATCTATCTATCTATCTATGAATATATATATCTAGCTATCTATCTATATATCTATCAATCTGTCTATTTATTTGTCTATCTATCTATATATTTATCAATCTACCTACCTTCCTACCTATCAATCTATATATATGTATATCAAACTATCTATCAATTGATCTATTAATGTGTCTATTAATCTGTCTATCAATATGCCTATCAATTTGTCTTTCTACCTGTTTATCTATCTTTCTATCCATCTATCTATCTATCTATCTACCTATTTATCTTTTTATCTATTTTCCTTTCTTTCTTTCTATCTTTTTTATATCTATCATTCTATCTATCAATCGATCTATCAATTTGTCTATGTATCTCTCTAACAACTTGTCTAGAAACTTTTAAATCAAACTATCTTTTTATCAGTCTATCTGTCAATCTATTTGTATATCTATTTGTCTATTTATGTCTATTTGTCTATCTGTCTATCTATTTATCGTTCTTTCTATATATTTATCTCTCTGTCTATCTGTTTGTCTATCTATCTATCTATCTATTATCCTATCTATCATGATGTCTATCTATCTGTCTATCTATCTGTATATGTATTTGTCAATCTATATGTCTATCTTTCTATCAATCTAACTATCTATCTATTTATATAATGATCTATCTATTTATCTATTTGACTAACTATCTATCTATATATTTGTCTATTTATCTATCTATCTATCTATGTGTCAATTTATCTTTCTAATAATCTATCTATATATATGTCTAACTATATGTCTATCTATTTATCTATCTTTCTTTCAAAAAAACTATATATCTGTCCATTTGTTTATCTATCTCTCTATTAATCTTTCTATATAATAATATATCATTCTAACTATTAAATTGTCCATCAATTTATCTATCAATTTATCTATCAATCTTTCTGTAAATCTATCTATTAATATGTCTATTAATCAAATTATAAATCAATAAATCTATTTATCTATCAATCTATCTATTTGTCTATCTGCCTGTCTAAATTTTTTACATCATCCGGTCAATCAATCTGTCTATGTATCTTTCTATCTATATGTCTATCTATCTATCTATCTACTTGTTTATCTATTTGTTTATCTATATGTATATCTATTGGACTATCTAACTATATATCTATCTATATATCTATCTATATATCTATCTATATATCTATATATCTGTCTATCTATCATCTGTCAAACTATCTATCTATTTTAATGTTTATTTATATATCTATATCTCTATCTAATAATCATTCTATATATCTCACTAATAATCTGTCGATCTATCTATCTATATATATGTCTATCAAAAATTCTATCTATATATATGTCCATCTATCTGTCTATCAAACTATCTACAATTATGTCTATCAATCTTTTTAACAATATATCTAACAAACTAACTATTTATCTTTCTTTCAATGTGTTTATTTATCTATCTGTCTATCTATTGAGTTTAATGTCTATCTATCTCTTTCTCAATCTAATTAGTCTTTCTATCTATCAGTTTAAAAATAAATCTATCTATATTTCTTAATATCTTTTTATCTATCTATCTATCTATATCACTATTTATCTATCTATCAATCTGTCTATCTATCAATTTATCAATCTATCTATCAATCTCTCTATAAAACTGTATATCAATTTCTTTATCAATCTTTCTATCTATCAGACAATCTATATGTCTATCTATCTATTATTATAACTATCTATCTTTCTATATATCTATCTAAATATATATCTATCTCTTTATCAATCAATCAATCTATCTATCTATCTATCTACCTATCTAACTTTCTATCAATCAATCTATTAATCTATCGATCTATCTCTCTATCTATCTATCTATCAATCAACATATCAATCTATCTATCAATATGTCAATAAACCAGTCTATCAATCTCTATATCAAAATGTCTAACAATATATCAATAAATATGTCTATCTATGTGTCTATATCTATCTATTTATTAATTAATTGATCTATCTATCTATCTATTAGTCTATCTATTTGTCTTTAAATTTTTCTATCTATCTACCAATTTGAATTTCTATATATATATATATATATATATCATTTTATTTATCTATCAATCTATATGCCTACCTATATGTCTATCTATCTATGAATCTTTCAGTCTAATAATTTATTGATCTATATGTCTATCTATCTACCTATCAATCTGTTTATCTATCTATCTATCGATCTATCTAACTAACTATCTGTCTGTCTATATATATCTCTATCTTTCTTTCTATTTATCTATTTATATCTATATATTTTTAGATATGTATTTGTCAATCAATCTCTTTATCTATCTCTCTATCTATCTATCTATTTATTTGTGTATCAACATATCAATCTATCTTTCTATCTTTCTATCTTTCTATCTATCTATTTATCTATAAATATATATATATATATCTATTTATCTATCTATTTGTCTATATAAGTATCTATATAATTGTCTAACTATCCCTCTATCTATCTTTCTATTTACCAATCTATCTATTTGTATATTTATATATCATATATATGTCTATCTATCTATCTATTATCATTCAATCAATCAATCAATCAATCTATCTATCTATATGTCTTTCTATCACGTAGATTTAGCTACATATCTATATGTTTATCTTTATATCTATCAATAGGAGTATCAATTTGTTTTTCAATTATCTATCTATATATCTATCTTATGTATTTGTCTCTGTCTATATATATGTTTATTTATCTATATATCCAACTATAAAAGTATCAATCTAATAATCTATTTATTTATCTATCTCTCTTTATGTCTATCTATTTATTTATCTAACTATCTATCTATCTATCTAACGGTCTATATATTTTTCTATTTATCTGTCTAACTATCTATCTATTTGTGTATCTACCTATTTATAGATCTATTTGTTTATTTATTTGTCTATCTTTCTATTTATCTAACTAACTAACTATCTGTCTGTGTATCTATTTGTTTATCTAACTGTCTATATATTTGTCTATTTATTTTCTTTCAATGTATCTAATAATATATCTATCTATTTATCTATCAATCTTTCTATTAAAATGAATATCAATCTATCTATCAATTTTTCTATCAATTTTTCTAACAATCAATCTATCTATCAATCTATCAAATAATTTGTCTATCAATCTATCAAATAATTTGTCTATCAATCTATCTATCTCTATGTCTATAAATATGGTGATCAATTTATCTATAAATTTATCTATATATCTATCTATCTATGTGCTTCTCAATCATTATGTCTATCTATTTGTCTATCTTTTTTTCTATCAATATGTATATCTATCTGTCTTTATATCTTTCTATCTATATGTCTTACTATCTATCTATTTGTCTATCTATTTGTTAATCTATCTATCTATTTTTCTTTCTAGCTATTTATCTATCTTTATATCTTTCTATCTATCTATCTATGTATATATTTATGTATCTATCTATCTATCTATATATCTATCTATCTATGTATCTATATATCTATTTGTCTATATATCTATCTAACTATATGTCTATCTATATATCTATGTATCATAATATCTATCAATCTATCTTTCTATATATCTATATAATAATTTTTATATCTATTAGTCTAATAATCGATTTATTTGTCTGTCTATTTATCTATATATCTATTTTTCTCTCTATATGTCTATCTATCCATCTATAAATATATCTATCTATCTTCCTATCTATCTATATATCAATCTTTTTATCAATCTATCTTTTAATTTGTCTATTAATTTCTATAAATATATCTCTAAATCTATCAATCAATCTGTCTATCAATCTATCTATCATGATGCCTATAAATATATTTTTCAATATGTCAATAAATCTGTCTATTAATATTTTCATCTATCAAACTATCTATATATCTATCTATCTATCTTTTTTTCTATCTATCTATTTATGTATCTATGTTACTATTATTTTCCTATCTATGTATCTATCTATATATCTGCCTATTTATCTAACTAACTATGCTTTAATGTGTATATTTAGTAGTCTATATATATATATATATATATATATATCTCTCTCTCTCTATTTAACTATAAATCTATCTATCTCTCTATCTATCAGTCTATCTATCTATCTCTCTATCTATCAATCAATCAATCTATCTCTCTAACTGTCTATCAATCTAACTATTAAGCCTTTTATCAATCTACATATTTATCTTTCAATCAATATATTTATTAATGTCTATCTATATGTCTATCTATTTGTTTATATATCTATCTTTCTATCAATAAATCTATTAATTTGTCTATTTATCTATCTAACTATCTAACTATCTATCTGTCTGTATATCTATTTATATATCTTTTAGTCTATCTATCTACCTATCTATCTATCTATCTAAATTTCTATATATCTATTTGTCTAACTATATTTTTATATGTCTATCTATCTTTCTATTTAATTATCTAATAACCTTTCTATCTATTCTCTAATAATATGTTTATTAATCTGTCTATCAATTTGGCTATCTATATGTCTATCTTTCAATCAATCTATCAATCTATCAATCTATCTATCTATCTATCATCTATCTTTAAATCTATCTATTAATCTATCTATTAATCTGTCTATCAATCCATCTTTTAATCTATCTATTAATTAATCTATCAATCTATTTATCAATATGTATATCTATCTATCTATGTATGTATTTGTCTATCTGCCTATCTATCTATCTATCTGTCTGCCTATCTATCTATCTATTAGTTTATCTATCTATCAATCTATCTATGTGTCTATCTATTTATATATCTATATTTCTATCTATGTGTCTATATATATATATATGTGTGTGTGTGTATCTGTCTGTTTGTCTATATATCTATCTATTTATATACAAATCTATCTATTTATATAACTGTCTGACTATCTGTATTTCTATATATCATTCTATCTATCTTTATTTCTTTTTTTCTATCTATCTATCTATTAGTCTATCTTTCTGTCTATCTATCTGTTTGTCATTATGTTTGTCTATCTATTTTTATAACTATCTATCTATTTGTCCATGTATGTGTCTATATCTATGTTTATCTATTTTTCTATTATGGGTCTATCTATCTATTTCAATGTCTATCAATCTATCTATAAATCTATCTATTTATATGTTTATATATTTCTTTATCTATTTATCTATCTAAGTATCTATCTATCTACATTTCTATATGTCTATCTATCAATAAGTCTATCTAATTTTCTCTCTATATTTCTATTTATCTATATATCTATTTGTATATCTATCTCTTTATATATCTTTTATCTATATATCTATCAATTTTTCTATCTATATGCCTATCTATATATAATACTATCTATCAATCTATGTATGATAGCATCTATTAATCTATATATCTATATGTTTATCTATATATCTATATATCAATATGTTTATCTATATATCTATATATCAATATGTTTATATATATATCTATATATCTATCAGATAGATATCTATATATCTATCAGATAGATATCTATATATCTATATGATTATCTACCTAATATCTTTCTATCTATTTATCTATCTATTTTTCAATCTATCTATCAATCTACATATAATACTATCTATCAAACTATGTATCTATCTATCTATCTAAATATCTATATATCTATCTATTGATATCTTTATCTATTTGTTTATATATTTTTATATATCTGTCTATATATCTCTCTATCAAACACTTTATGTATCTGTCAATAAATATTCCTAATAATTTGTCTATCATACTATATATCGTAAATCTTAATGTTTGGCTGTTTGTATATTTATGTATATGCCTATCTATCGGTATGGATATCCATCTATCCATTTACCTATCTTTTTATCTATCTATCTAACATTCGATTTATTTGTCGATCTATTTATTTATCTATCTATATATCTATCTGTCTATCTATCTACCTACCTACCTATCTATCTACCTACCTACCTACCTATCTACCTACCTACCTACCTACTTATCTATCTGTCTGCCTATCTCTCAATCTATTTATCTATGCATCTATGTATCTATATATAGCTGTATATCTATCTGTCTATCTATCTATCTTACTAATTATCTATTTGTCAATCAATATGTTTATTAATCTATATATCTAACTATCTATATTTCTGTCTATATACCTATATATCTATCTATTTGTCTATAAATCTTTCTTTCAGTCTGTCTATCAATCTAGCTATAAATCTTTCTATCAATATGTTAACATATCTATCTACCTATATATCTTTCAATCTTTTTATCAATCTATCTGTCAATCTAAATATTTATCTATCTTTTATCTATCTATCTATCTATCTATCTGACTATCTATCTATCTATTTATGTGTCTATTTATCTATTTATTTATTTATTTATCTATCTGTCAGTCTATCTATCTCTCTACATGTCTATCTTTCTATCTATCTATCTTTCTATATATCTATCTATATGTTTATCAATCTATCTATAAATCTATCTATCATTTTATCTATTAATGTGTCTATCAATATGCCTATCAGTCTGTCTATAAATCTATTTATAATTATGTTTATCAATCACTCTATATATGTTTGTATAAATATATATTTATCTATCTCTTTGTCTCTCTATCTCTTTATCTATCTATCTGTCTATTAATATATTTATCAATTTGTCTAACTATCTATCTACATATATGTCTCAATATGTCGATCAATCTATCGATGTTTTGTTTATCCATCCATCTATCTTTCTATAAATCTATCTATATGTGTCTATTAACTATTTATTAATATGTCTACCAATCTATATATCAATTTTTCTATCAATATATCTATCAATCTCTCTATCAATCTATAAATCAATTTGTCTATCAATCTGACTATCAATCTATCTATCACTCTATCAATCACTCTATCTATTAATCTGTAAATCAATCTGCCTATCAATCTCTCTATCAATCTTTCTTTCAATCTGTCTATCAATATTTCTCTCAATCTATCTATCAATATGTATATCAACCTGACTATTAATCTATTGATCAAACTTTCTATATATCTGACTATCTATATATCTTTCTATCTATCTATCTATCTTAATATGTATCATTCTGTCTATATAATTTATTATCTATCTATCTACTTATCTAATTGCCAATCTATCTATCTATCTAACTAACTAACTATATGTCTATCTATCTATCTATATTTGTGTCTATTATTAGTCTAGCTATATGTGTGAATATATAGACAAATATATATATATATATATATATATATATATATATATCTATATCTATATTTCTATCTATGTCTTTATCTATCTATCTATCTATCCATCTATCTACATATATATCAATCTTTCTATCTATATGTCTATCTATCTATCTATTTATCTGACTATTTATACATATATATATGTTTATCAATCTATCTATCAATATATCAATCTATCTATCTATCAATATGACTATCAGTCTATCTATAAATCTATTTATAATTATGTATATCAATCTTTCTATCTATCTGTGTAGATCTATCTATCTGCCTATCTATCTTTTTTTCTTTCTATCTGTGTGTCTATCTCTCTATCTCTCTATCTATCAATCTGTCTATCAATATATTTATCAATTTGTCTAATTATCTGTCTATATATGTGTCTATCAAAATGTCTATCATTCTATCTATGTTTGTCTATCAAGCTATTTAACAATTTGTCTATCAAATTATCTATCTAATAGTCTCTACGTCAGTATATTTGTATATCGATTTGTCTATGTGTCTGTCTAGATATTTGTCTATCTATTTATATATCTATCTATCTATCTATCCAACTATCTATCTTTCTATCTATCTGTATATCAATCAATCTATCTAACTATCTTTCTATCTAATTATCTATTTATCTACCTATCTATCTATTTATTATCTATCTATATAACTTTCAATCTATAATTATGTCTATATATCTATCTAACTAACTATATGCTTATATATCTGTCTTTCTTTCTGCCTATCTAACTATCTATCTATTTATTAGTCTATCTATCTGTCAATCTATATATATAAATAAACTAACTTTTATCTCTCTATCTATCTATATATCAATCTATCTGTCTGTCTTTCAAAATGTCTATCGATCTTGTTATCAATCTATTTATTAATTTGTCTATCAATTTGTCTATTAATCTATCTATTAATATATCTATTAATATATCTATTAATATATCTATCAATCTTTATATCACTCTGTCTATCAATATTTCTATTTATTAATCTTTCTATATATATATATATCTGTCTATTTATCTACCTATTTATTTGTCTATCTATCTATCTATCGCTCTATCAATCTTTCTAGATATGTCTATTAATCTATCTATTAATCTATCTATCAATTGAACTATCAATCTATCTAACAAACAATCTATCTATCTTTCATTCAATTTATCTATCAATCTTTCTATTAATCTTTTTATCAATCAGTCTTTTAATCTGTATATCAATCTACATATTAATCTTTCAATAAATTTATTTTCAATCTCCCAATATATATGTCTATCTATCCATCTATCTATCTTTCAATCTGTCTATCAATTTTCTATCTATCTTTCTATATATCTATCTATATATTTATCAATCTATCTGCACACACACACATATATATATATTTTTCTGGCTATATATCTGCCAATCTATCTATCTGTCAACATATCTATCTATCCTATCTATCTATCTGTCAACATATCTATCTATCCTATCTATCTATCTGTATATCTATCTTTTTATCTATCTATGTATCTATTTGCTTATATATATGTCAAAATATTTATCAATCTATCTGTCTATCTATCTATCTATCAATCTATCAATCTATTTGTCTATCTATCTATCTATCTATCTATTTGTCTATCTATCTATCTTAATGTCTATCTATCTTAATGTCTATCTATCTATATATCTATCTGTATAATAATCTATCTATCTTTCATTCTAATAATCTATGTATTATTCTGTCTATCTATCTATATATTAATCTATCAATCTATCTATCTTTTTGTCTATCAATCAGTCTATCAATGTATCTATCAAAATATCTATCAATCTATCTACCAATCTATTTATTAATTTGTCTATCAAACTGCATATTAATCTATCTATTAATATATCGATCAATCTATCATTTAATATATCTTTAAATCAGTCTATTTATTATTCTACCTATCTTTATGTCTGTCTATCTATCAATCAATCAAAATGCATGTCTATTTGTCTATCTATATTTCTATCTTTCTATCTATATATCTATCGATAAATCTGACTATCTATCTATATTTCTTTATGTCTCTCTATCTACCAATATATCTACCTAACTAACTAACTATCTATCTATCTATATATATATATATCCTATCTATTTATATGTATATGTATTTTTCTATCTTTCTATATATTTATTTGTCTATCTATACGTCTCTATATCTATCTCTCTTTCAGTCTCTATAATCTTCTATTTGTCTATCTTAATTTATATATCTATCTATTTATATATCTATCTAACTAATAATCTTTTTATATATCTATCTAAATATATATCTATCTTTCTATCTATATATTAATCTATAGTTCTATCTATTTGTCTATATATCAATCTATCTATCTTTTTGTCTATCAATCAATCTATCAATGTGTCAATCAATATATCTATCAATCTATTTATTAATCTGTCTATCAATCTGTCTATCAATCTGACTATTAATTTATCTATTAATCTATATATTAATATATATATCAATCTGACTATCAATTTGTCTAACAATCTGTCTATCAATATTTCTATCTATCTATTTATCTTTATATATATCTATCTACCTACCTACATATCTATCAATCATTCTATCAATCTATCTATCTCTCCATCAATCAGTCCATCTATCTGTTTATCTATCTATCTATGTGTCTATCTATCTTTCTATCTATCTGTATATCTATCTATCTATCTATCCACCTATCTACCTATCTACCTAATTATCTATTTATATATCTGTTTCTCTATCAATCAATCAATCTATCTATCAATCATTCTATATGTCTTTCTTACCTATCTATCTAGCTATCAATCTATCTATCTATATTTTGGAGTATATATATATATATATCTATCTATCAATCTTTTTAACTATTTGTATATCTATTTTTCTATCTATATGTTGATATATTTGTCTGTTTATTTCTTTTTTATTTATCTATATATATCTTTTTATCTATTTATCTACTTGTCTATCTCTATGTCTATCTTTTTGTGTATTTATCTGTCTATCTTTTTGTGTATTTATCTGTCTATCTATTTGTTTTTTAATCAATCTATCTATCTATTTATCCACTTTCTAACTGTATTTATATCAATTTATTTATCTATCTTTCTAATTGTTTATCTACTTGTCTATCTATTTGTGTATCTACCAGTATATATATATATATGTCTATCTATTTGCCTTTTATTTCTCTATATATCTAAGTATCTATATGTCTATCTATTTTTTATATATCTATCTATCTTTGTGCATATCTATCTATCTATCTTTTTGTAGATCATTTTATCTTTCTATCTATCTAATTATCTATCAATCTATCTATCTATCAGTCTAATAATCAATTGATTTATCTATATATCTATCTATCTATCTATTTTTTTATCTATCTACCAACATATATATCTATTTATTTATTTATTTTCATATATATATATATATATATATATATATATATCTACCTACCTACCTATCTATCTATCTATTTAACTTTCTATCTATCTATATATCTATTTATCTATCTATCGATCTGTCTATCTGTCTGCCTATCTATCTATCATTCTATCTGTATTTTTATCTATATATCTATCTGTTTATCTATCTATCTATATATTAATTTATCAGTCAATCCACTATCTATCAATCTATTTGTCTATATTTTTGTATATATATTTGTTTATCTATTATACTATCTATCTGTCTATATATATATATATATATATGTCTATATATTTGTCTATTATTTGTATATCCATCTATCTATCTATATGTCTATCTATCTGTTTATCTACCTGTTTTTATCTTTGTTTATCTTTTTATCTATCTATTTTTTATCTATCTACTTATCTTTCTATCTATTTTTCTTTCTATCTTTATATCTATCTATTAATTTATCTCTCTATCTATCTATCTATCTGTATGTATGTTTATCAATTAGTCTATCTATTAGTCTAATAATATGGTATTCATTATATCTAACTATTTGTCAATATATTTGCCTATTTATCTGTCTATCAATATTACTATAAATTTGTCTATAAATTTGTCTATCAATCTAACTATCTATTAATTTATTTATAAACCTATCTATCTATTTGTCTATCTAACTTTTTATCTATCTTATAATATATCTATCAATTTGTCAATTTTTCTTCCAATCTTTCTAACTATCTTTTTGTCTATCTATAAATTTGTCTGTCTATCTATATGAATACCTCTCTTTCTATCTATCTGTCTGTGTATCTATCTGTCTACATAGCTATATGTCTATTTATCCATATATCTTTCTATCTAACTAACTATTTATCTATATGTCTGTCTGTTTGTCTGTTTGTCTATATATCTACCTATCTATCTTTAAATTAATCTATCTATCTATATATCTATCTATCTATCTATTTGTCTATCTATCTTTCTACCTATCTATCTTTAAATTAATCTATCTATCTGTCTATTTATCTATCTATATATTTATCTGTCTACCTATTTCTCTATCAATCTATATATATCTGTCTATTAATCTATCTGTTAATATATCTATGAATCTATCTATAAATCTATCTATCAATCTATCTATAAATCTATATATCAATTTGTCTTTCAAATTATCTATCAATCAATCTATCAATCTTTCTAATAATTTGTATATCAATCTACCTATTAATCTTTCAATCAGTTTGTTTATCAATCTACCTATCTATATGTCTATCTATTGATCTATCGATCTATTTGTCTATATATCTATTTATATATCTATCTATCTATCTACCTATCTATATATATATCTTTCTATACATATATATGCCTATCTATTATTCTATTTATCTATCTTTCTGTCTATCTATATATCTATTTGTCTATCTGTCAATATATCAATCTATCCTAACTATCTATATGTATAAGTATCTATCTATCTTTCTATCTATCTATTTGTCTACCTATATGTATATATATCTATCAATCTATCTATCTTAATGTTTATCTATCTATCTATCTATCTTAATGTTTATCTATCTATCTAATAATCTTTCTATCTATCTCTTTAATTATCTATGTATATCAATTTGTCTATCTAATTTTTTATTTATCTATATATCAATCTATCTATCTTTTTGTCTATCAATCTATTTATCAATTTGTCTATCAAAATGTCTATTAATCTATCTTTTAATCTATCTATTAATCTATCTTTCAATCTATCTTTCAATCTATCTAATAATCTATCTATTAATAGATCAATCAATCTATCTATTAATCAGTCTATCAATCTTTCTATCTATCTACCTATCTATCTAGCCATCTATCTTTCAATTTATATATCTATCTATATATCTGTCTATCTTTTTATCTATCTATCTTTCTATTTATCTATATGACTATCTATCTATTTATTTATTTATCTATCTATATATATGTCTAGATATCTATGTATCTACCTATATATTTATTTGTGTAACTATCTATCTATCTATTTATCTACCTATATGTCTTCCTATCTATTTATATATCTATCTATCTATCATTATATATGTCTTTCTTTCTTTTTATCTATCAATCTATCAATCAATCTATCTATCTATCATTCTCTCTATCTATCTGTCTATCTATCTACCTATCTGTCTGTCTATCTATCTATTTGTAAATCTATTTGTCTATATATTTGTCTATCAATATATCTATCAATTTGTCTATTTTTTGTCTATCTATTTTTTTTTTATGTCTATCTATTTGTTTATCTACATGTTTATCTTTGTGTCTATCTATCTTTCTTTCTTTCTTTTTTTCTATTTATTTTTCTATCTATCTATCTATCTATCTATCCGCCTTTCTATATATCTATTTATTTTTCTATCTTTCAATCTATTCATCTATTTCTCTATTTATTTTTCTATCTATATATATGTCTATCTATTTGACTTTTATTTGTCTTTTTATATGTCAATCTCTTTTTTATCTATATATATCTTTGTGTCTATCTATTTTTTTATCTTTCTATCTAGCTATATATTTTTTATCTATCTATCTATTTTTCTATCTCTCAATCTATTTATATATCATTCTAATAATCTGTTAATCTAAATGTCAATCTATCTGTCTATTTTTTTTCTATTTATCTACCGGTCTATCTATATGACTATCTATTTATATATATATCTATTTATCTATCTATCTATCTATATTTCTCTCTATCTATTTATCTTTTTGTCTATCAATATATCATTCTATCTATCTTTTTATCTATATATCTATCTATCCTTCTATCTATCTGTCTATCCATTTGTCTATATATATATGTGTGAGTGTGTGTGTGTGTGTGTGTTTGTCTATTTATCTATTAATTGTATATTTATCTATCTATATATCTATATGTCTGTCTATCTATTTATCTAAATGTTTATTTTTTTTGTCTATCTATATATCTATATATTTATTTTTTTATCAATCGATCAATTCATCTATCTATCTATCTATCTGTTAATCTATCTATCTATCTTTCTGTCTGTCTATTTATAAATCAGTCTATCTATCAGTCTAATAATCTATTAATCATTCTATCTATCTATTTGTCTATCTATTTATCAATCTATTTTTCTATTTGTCTGTCTATCAATATGCCTATAAATCTCTATATAAATTTGTCTAAAATCTATCAATCAATCAATCTATCTATTAATTTATAAATAAATCTATCTATTTTTTGTCTATCTATCTATCTTTCTGTTTGTCTATCTATCTATCTATCAATATAGCTATAAGCCTATCTATCAATCTGTCTATTTTACTACGAATTTTTCTTTCTTTCTATCTGTCTGCCTATCTATATGTCTATATCTCTATATGTCTATCTTTCTATCTATCTTTCTTGGTCTTGGTTTATTTAGATCTTCAAAGATGCTGCCTTTGTGAAAAGTAATCACATTTTACTTGTTTACACCCATGATCAAATAATAAATGATCTTATTGAATGCTAGTTTATATTCTTTATAAAAAAAATTTTGGTTTTTCTTTTCCTTCTCTATGTTTTGGTTATTCTCTAAGAATAAGATGATGGTTACCAACATATATGTCTCGCACGTGTGTGTGTGTGTGTGTGTGTGTGTTTAACTCTACTAGCATTTAAGTCATAAATGAATTTTATATTATTATATATTTAAAACTCTTTTATATAATAACAATTTAAATTCAAATCTTTATCAAATAAGGAATCAAATTTAAATATTATTATATTTTTAACTCTTTTAAAAAACCCTTTACTGATTATGTTCTTATCCATTAAAAAAATATCACAGATTTATTATTTATTTAAATCAAGAAATTAAACTTTTTCAAAATTTAATAAAAACTAATTGTTATTTATAATTTAAAATAATCTTATCATTTTAAATTAATACAGAGGGTCAAAAATCATAATCATTATTATTAATTCTTAATGTGTTACCCTATAAATTTAATTAATATTGGTAGTAGGCCTAACTCATATTTTGATCCAACAAGTCATAAGTGATCTCTAGCAAAATATTATGACAACCCAAATTAAATGAAAAACTCATGATTCGAGGCAACCTTAATATTGTTAATTACTATCCTTTTGCTTCATGATATCTTGATAGAATATAAGACATGAAAAAAGTAAACCTTATATCATTCTATCTTTGATTACAAAAAACTCAATTAGAGAGACTAAAAAAATGACATTAATCTTCATCAATTTATTTGAGCATAATCATGCAATTCTCAGTCTCAATTGTAGAGGGGCCCCAAAAGTATCTCTCATATAATAAGAGGGACAAATTCTATTTTAATTATTTATATCTCATAGCATAATTCTTATTATGTTCAAGTATAATATTTATAGTCATGTGGTTAAAGACAACGTTGATTATATCAAAGCATAATATTCTTTAAGTTGAGAAATAAAGCAATCTCAAGTCATAGGATTTAATGACACAACTATTAGAGATTAAATTATGACTTTGAACCATGTATTAATTTCAAGATGGGGCTATTCAAAATTTGTTCTAAACAAATATATATATATTTGAATTGTATATTATACACATATTCATCCCATGAATATCAATCAAATTTTATACTAATCTTAATTAATTATTATTCTCATAATAAAAACCAATTTGGAATATTTAGAATAATTAAAAATATCATTCAAAGACATTATATATGTTAAACATGAAAATTAATTAAATAATTAATTCTCACAATAGTTAAAATACCAAGTCCAGACTATATGCCTAGAGCACTATTACCAACAAATATATCTATCTTTATTTCTATGAATCAATCTAATTAACTAACTATCTATCTGTCTATCAATATGATCAATATGTCTATCTATCTATCAATCTACTTATCTATCTATCTATCATTCTGGCTAAGAAACTATCAATCTAACTATCTATCTTTCTGTCTGTTTGTTTATTTGTTTGTATGATTGCCTTTCTAAAAATCTATCAATCTATTTATCAGTTCGTCTTCCCACCTACCTGACTATCTATCTGCCTACCTAACTATTCGCCTACTTGACTATCTGCCTACCTAGTTGTTTGTCTATCTATCTATTTAATGCCTATCTATTTGTCTATCTATTTGTTTATATATCAGTATATTTATCTATCTATCTATCCATCTCTCCTTCTCTATGTGTCTATCTATATGTAATTTATGAGTCTATCAATCTATTTACCTATATATCAATCAATCTATCTATCTATCTATTTATCCATCTATCTTTTTGTCTAACTATTTGTCTATATATATATATTGATATCTATCTGGCTATCTATTTGTCTATCTATCTATCTATATATCTTTTAGCCTATGTATCTATCTAATAATATATCTATCTATTTAATAATCTATGTATTTATCTATCAATCTATATGTCTGTCTATCTATCTATCTATCTATGTAGCTATGTATTTTTATATCTATCTATTTTTTTGGGTATATGTCTATCTATCTATATAGATTTCTATATATCTATATATATATATATATGTATATATATTTGTCAATTTATCTTTCTATCAATCTACTCTCTATCAATCAATCAATCTATTTATCTATCTATCTTTCTGCCTTTAAATATGACTATCTATAAGTCTATCTATCCACCTATCTATATGTAAATATATCTATATATTTATTTGTCTATCTATCTATATACTATCTATCTATCTATTTGTCTTTCTATCTATCAATCTATCCAGCTATCTTTCTATCTATCTATCTATCTACCAATCAATCTATCTATCTATTTATTAAACTATCTATTATTCTATGTATCAATGTGTCTATTAATCGATCTATCAATCTATCTATCAATCTATCAATTAATATATCTATCAATCAATATATCTCTCTATCAATTTATCTATCTATCTAGCTGTGTATCAATATATTTATCTAACTATCTATCTATCTATCAGTCTATCTATCAGTCTATCTATCAGTATATCTACCAATCTATCTATTTATCTATCAAATAGCTTATTGATCTTTCTATCATTCTTTTGAAGTAATTATCAATCTTTCAATCTATTGATCTATCTATTTTCTATTTATCTATTTATAAATCTTTCTATTTATTAGTCTATGTATCTATCTATTTAACTATTTGTAAATCTATTTGTCTATATATTTTTTATCTATCTAACTATTTGTAAATCTATATGTATATCCATCTATCCATCTATCTATCTATATGTCTGTCTATCTGTCTAAATTTCTATATATCTATCTATCTATTAATCTGTCAATCAATTAATCAATCAATCTATCTATCTATCTATCTATCTGTATATCTATTTTTCTATTTATTTATCTACCTTTTTGTCTATTTTCTGTCTATATATATATATATATATGTATATATATGTGTGTGTGTGTGTATATATATATATATATATATATATATATATATTTCTTTCTATTTAATAATCTATTTATTTATATATTCATGTATTTGTCTATCTATCTTTCTATATAATTATCTATCTATCTGTCATTTTATTTGTCTATATATTTAACTATCTATCTATCTTTATATCTATGTCTATCAAAATGTTTATAAATCTATCTATAAATATATTATCAATCTATCTAATGATCTATCTATCAATATGACTATCAATTTGTTAATCATTCTATTTTTCATTCTATCTATCAATCTTTCTATATATTTATCTATATATTTATCTATCTATCTGTCAATCTATTTGTCTATCTATATGTATATCAATCTGTCTATCTCTCTATCTATATATCAATTTATCTATCTATCAATCTTTCTATCTATAATACTATCTTTCAATCAGTCGATAAAACTATCTATCTATCAATATATATGACTATCTACATGTCTATTGGTTTGTCTGTCTGTTTATATATCTATTTTAAGATTTGTTTGTTTCTCTATCTATATGGATGTATGTCTGAAAATCTATCGGCCTATCTATCTACCTGTCTATCTAAGTACCTTTCGGCCTGCTTGTCTACCAACCTTACTGACTAATTGTCTATCTATCTATCTATCGGTTAACTTATCTATCTATTTACCTCTTTATTTATCTATCTATCTATCTATATTTCTATTTGTCTATCTATCTATCTATCTATTTTTCTATCTATTTATCTATCTGTCTATATATTTATCTATCTATCTATTTGTCTGTCTGTCTATCTATCCATTTATCTATCTATCTACCGATCTATCTATCTTTCAACATGTCTATCGATCTTTATATCTATCTATTTTTATATCTATCGATTTATTTATCTATCTGTATTTCTATCTATGTATCTATTTATCAATGTGTCAATCAATCAATCTAGCTCTTGTCTATCAATCTACCTATATAACTATCTATCTATATGTCTATCTATCTATTTGTCTATTTATCTATCTATATATCTATCGAACTATCTGTCTATTTATCTATATATCTATCTATCTGAGTGTCTATATATATGTCTATCCATCTGTATTCTATCTATCTATCTATAGATCTATCTATCTATATATTTTTATATCTATTTGTCTATCTATTTGTCTATCTATCTATCTATCTACTTATATATCTAACAATCTTTCAATCAATCTATCTATCTTATAATCTATGTATCTATACAATAATATCTCCGTCTATTTGTTTATCTATCTATCTATCTATCTTTTTGTGTATCTATCAATATATCTCTTTTTTGATTTTTCAATATATCTATCTTATGTCTATTTAACTATCTATCTATCTATTTATTTGGCAGTCTATCTATCTGACTATATATCTTTCAATGTATCTGTCAAATTATCTGTCTATTAATCTATCTTTCTAGTTGTCTATATATTTGTTCTATCTATCAGTCTATCTGTCTATCTATATTTTTATTTATATATCTGTATATCTATCTATCTATCTATATATCTGTCTATCTATCTATTTGTCTGTCTATCTATCTATCTATCTATCTGTGTGTGTGTGTGTGTGTGTGTGTGTCTATTTATCTATTTACTTGTCTGTCTGTCTATCATTCTAGCTATTTTTATATCTATTTATCTATCTTATGATAATCTATCTGTCTATTTAACTATCTATCAATCAATCAATATATTATTATTTATGTCTGTTTATCTGTCTATCTTTCTTTTTGTGCATCTATCTATCTATCTTTCTATGTATCTATCTAACTATCTGCCTATCTATCTTTATTTATTTATTTCTATCAATCTATATATCTTTATATCTGCCAATCTATCTCTCTATCTATCAATTTGTCTATCTATCTATCTGTCTATCAATCTATAAAAAGTATATATATATATATATATATTTATTTTTCTATCAGTCTATCTACCTATTTGACACTCTATCTATTTTCAATCATTCTATCTATATATATGTCTATCTATTTGTTTATCTATCTATCTATCTATCTGTCAATCTATTTGTCTATATATCTGTCACTTTCTCTATATAACTTTCAATCTATATGTCTATTTATCTATCTATCTATCTATCTATCTATCTATCTTCTTTCTGTATGTCTATCTATCTATTAGTCTATATATCTATATATGAATTTGATATCAATCTGTATATCAATCTATGAATTAATTTGTTGTTTAGTCTGTAAATCAATATGTTTATAGAACTATTTACCAAATTATCTATCTATCTGTCTATCTAACTATTTATTTATCTTTATATCTATCTGTCTATCTATATATCTCGATATATATCTATCCGTATATCTATTTGTCTATCTCACTATCTATCTATCTATTTATCTATCTTTCTATCTATCTGGCTATCTATCTATCTATAAAGTTGTCTATCAATTTTTGTATGAATCTGTCTACCTATCTGTCTATCTATCTATCCATCTATTTATATATCTATCAATCTGTCAATCTATCTGTCAATCTATTTAGCTTTTTTATATCTATTTATATATCTATCTATCTATCTATCTATTTATATACATTTCTATCTATCTATCTATCTATATTTTTATCTATTAATCTGTCTATCAATCTATCTACATATGTGTTTATCAATCAATCAATATATGTGTCTATTTATCTATTGGCCTATCGATCTATCTATCGATCTATTTATCTATCCATCTATGTATATGCCTACCTATTTGTCGAAAGATTTATTTTTCTATCTATCTATATATTTATATATCTATCTTTCTTTCTTTCAATCTGTCTATCTATTTATCTATCTAAATATCTGTCAATCTTTCAATTTATTTGTCTCTCAATCTCTCTATCAATCTGTTTATTAATTTGTCTATAAAAATATCTATGAATCTGTTAATAATTCAATCTTTCTATATCTCTATATATCTATCTATATATCTATACGTCTATCTATCTATATATCTATCTATATGTCTATCCATCTATCTATCTATTTGATTATATAAATAAATGACTAACTAACTGACAATCTATTTGTCTATCTATATATCTATTTGTCTACCTTTTTAAATATTGGCCAACCTGACTTTTTATCTGTCTGTCTCTTTTATGTATGTCTGCTTGTTTACTATTTGCCAACATCATTATCTGACTATATGTTTGTCTAGTTGTTTGTATGAATGCATATCTTTCCGTCTCTTTATATATCTATCTGTCTCTTTATATATCTATCTATCCATCTATCTATCTATTTGTTTATATAAATATCTATCTATCTGTCTGTTTATAAATATCTATCTATCTGTCTATCAATCTATATATATATATATATATATATATATATATATATCAATCTATCATTCTATTTATCTATCTATTTTTATATTTATATACGTATCTATCTATCTATATGTGTGTCTATCTAAATAACTATCTATCTAAATAACTATCTATCTACCTATCTATCTATCTATCTATCTATCTGTGTGTCTAACTATTAGTCTATCTATCTCTCTATCTATCAGTATATCTATCTATGTATCTGTCTGTCTGTCTGGCTATCTATCTATCTATGTGTCTATATATATATATATATATCTATCTATTTGTATATATTTATTTATTATTTTATTTATCTATCTCTCTATCTATCATTCTATATACCTATCTGTCTATCTATTTATCTATTTGTCAATATATCTATCATTCTATTTATTTATCTGTCAGTCAATCAATCAATCTATCTGTCTATCTATCTGTCTATCTATCTATCTATCTATCTAGTGTTCAATATATCAATCCATCTATCTATCTATCTATCTATTTATATATCCATCTATCAGTCTATATATCTATCTATATATTTCTCTATATAACTATCTATTTGTCTATATATCTATCCGTCTATGTATCTTTGTGTCTATGTGTCTATCTATGTGTATAATTATCTATCTATTTATCTGTCTATCTATCTATGTATTTGTCTGTCTATCTACATGTCTATCTAATAGTACATCTATATGTCAATCTATCTGTCTATATATCTATCAATATTTCTTTCTTTCTAAATGTCTATTTTTCTTTTTATCCATTTTAGTTAATCTATCTACCTATCAATATATCTTTCAATCTATCTACCTATTTATCTATCTATCTGTCTGTCTATATATTTATCATTCTATCTATAAATCCATTGATCTATCTATCTATCTATTGATTTATATTTCCATCAATCTATCTATGTATCTATCTATATAACACTCTATTTAACAATCTATTTTTTTGTATATCTATCTATCTATATATTTTTCTATCTATATGTCTATCTATCTGTCTATCTATCTATCTTCTTCCTATTTGTCTATCTATCTGTATATCTACATGACTATATTTCTACTATCTATTTGTTTATATATCTATATATTCATCTATTTTTCTATCTGTATATGTATTTTTTCTATTTATATATCTTTCTGTCCATCTATTTGTCTATCTATATCACTCTCAATCTATCTATCAATCTGTCAATAAATCTATCTATCAATATGTCTTTCAATATCTTTATCTACCTCTCTATCAATCTTTATATCTATATTTCTATTAATCTATCTATCTATATATTTATCTATCTGTTAGTTTATCTATCTATCTATCTATATCTATCTATCTATCAATAAATTTATCTATCTATTTTCCTTTCTATCTACCTATCTCTCTATTGATCTATCTATCTATCCATCTTTATATTTGTCTATCTATTTTTTTGTCTATCTTTCTGTCTATCTTATTGTCTATCTATCTATCTATTTATCTATCTATCTATTGATCTATATTTATACCTATCTATCTATTTGTCTGTCTGTCTATCTATGTCTCTATCTATCTTTCTATCTATCTATCTCTCTATCTATATATATTCATATCTATCTTTCTATCTATCTATTTGTCTAACTATCTGTCTTTCTATCAATCTAATGATTAGTGTATCAATCTATCTTTCTATATATCTATTTGTCCATCTATGTGTCTATATATCAGTCTATCTATCTATCTATTTCATTGTCTATTTATCTATCTATTTAACTATCATTCTATTTGTCTATCTATTTTGTATCTATCTATCTTTCTTTCTTTCTATCTATCGATAAATCGATCTGTTTATCTATCTTCCTATCTATTTGTCTATCTGTCTCTTTATCAATCAATCAATCTATCTATCTATATATCTATTTATCAATCAATATATCAATCTATCTTTCAAACTATCTATGTATATATCTATCTATCAATTTATGTCTATATTTCTATGTGTCAGTTAGTAATTCTATCTGTCTATTTATCTGCCCATTTATCTATATGACTGTCTATCTATTAGTTAGTCAGTCTGTTATTTAGTTAGTCGGTCAGTTAGTTGATCTATCTTTCTATCTATTTGTCCATCTATCTACCTACCTGACTATCTACCTACATGAATAAAAGATTTTCTGTCTCTATGTGTATCTTTTAATCTATCTATTTAACTACCTCCTATTTTGTCTCTCTGCCTGACTATCTGACTGTTAATCTATTTGATTATATGTGTATGTGTCTATCTGTCTTTTTATCTATCTGTCTATCTATCTATCAATCTAAAAATATTACAATTTGTTTATCTATCTATCTACCCATATTTCTCTTTATCTATCGATCTATATCTATCTGTCTGTCTTTATGTCTATTTATCTATCTTTCTAACTATCTATCTGTCAAATAATCTATTAATCTATCTGTCTGTCTATTTGTATATCTATCTTTTTTACTGTCTGTCTATTTGTCTATCTATCTTTTTATCTATCTGTCTATCTATATGTCTATCTCTCTGCCTCTCTACCTTTATATCTATCTATTTATTTATTTGTCTATCTATCTATCTATCTATTATCTATCTGTCTATCTATCTATTTAGCTATATACCTATCTATCTATCTGTCTATTTTTCTATCTATCTGTTTATCTATTTATCTATATACCTATCTATTTTTCCCTCTATCTATCTTTCCCTCTATCTATCTGTCAATCTATGGGTCTTTCTATCTGCCTATCTACTTATCTATTTGTCTATCTATTTGTTATTATCTATCTATCTATCTATCTATCTATCTATGTTTATCTATCTATTTATCTATCAATCTATTTTTCTATCTATATATTTATCTATATGTCTATCTCTCTGTCTATTTATTTGTCTATCTATCTATCTATCTATTTATCTATCTATCTATTTATCCATTTGTCTATCTATCTATCTATCTATCATTCTATCTACATGTCTATTTGTCAATCAATCAATCTATCTATTTAAATGTCTATCTATCTATCTGTCTGTCTAAATATCTTTCTATCTATCTATCTGTATATATATCTATCTATCTCAATATCTCTCTATATATACGTCTATCTATCTATCTATTTGTCTATCAGTCTATCTATCTTCCTATCTATCTATTTATCTTTCTGACTATATATCTATCTATTTACCTATCTATCTATATGATGAATCTTTCTATATATCTATTTATCTATCTATATTTCAATCTAGCTTTCTATCTATATATCTATTAATCTATCTATTAATTTCTCTATCAATCTATCAATTAATTTGACTATATTTTTGTCTATCAATCTATCTATCATTCGGTCTCTCAAACTATTTGTATAACAATTGATTTATCTATTAGTCAATCATTAATTATTTTAGTTAGTCTACTTTCCATATGTCTGTTAACCTATCTATTTGTTTATCTTTCAGTTAGTCTATCAATTGGTCCATAAGTCATTTAGTCTATCTATTTATCTACCTATTTATTTGTTTATCTATTTGCTCGACTTTCAAACTGCCTGACCAACTTACCATCTATCTGTCTGTCTCACTACAAAAAAAATCCCAAATAGCTTGGAAAAATACCCTAGCTAAATACATTTTTTTCGTTGCTAAATTGGTTATAATGACAGACTAGCGACGGAACCATTCCCAAGCTCAAGTGCTTCTCATAAAAATTAATAAGGAAATATATTCCCTAGAAAATTAGCGAGGAAATATTCCCTATCAAAACTTGCAAGGGAAAATTCCCTAGTTAAATTAGTTAGGGTAAATTCCCTAGCTAAATTAGCAAGGGTAAATTCCCTACCTAAATTAGCAAGGGTAAATTCCCTACCTAAATTAGTGAGGTTAAATTCTCTAGCTATTTTCATTCAAAAATTATTTTCACATTTTTAATTATTTACATAAAATTTAATTACATAATTTAAAATTTTTATATTAAATTTAATAAAAACATAAACTATACACAATTATTTATACTTAACAAAAATTAAATCAATTAATAAAATATTCTAATATAATATGTTACATAGTTAAAATAGAAACATAATAAAACTTGATTACATATTATTCTTAATCAATGTATCTAATAATAGTGCACAAAGCATAATATGTTCTTCAAATTGATGTTGCTTTCTCTCCCCTAGCTCCTCAAAATCTTATACTACTCTAGCAGATAAGCATGTCCCTCCATTTCCATATGTATTGCTTTTTTTAGTTCTAGTCTGCATTTCCTCTCCACCTCCTACTCCTTCCTTGTATCTGCCAATGCCCTTTTTGTATCTAACTGCTCTTCCAACATCATTGTTTTAACCTTGCGATTTGTTTCTTGTATGTATACTTGTTCATGTATGTATGTCCCTTTGTGTGTGTGTGTAAATACTGACACATGTACTTTCATGCAGATACAGATACCATCAAAGATAATAAAAGGTAATAAAATAGGGCTTAAAATACCCATATAATTCTTTTAGGCATGGTCAGCATCTTCTAGTTCTTTGTCCTCTAATACTCCACTCAGATAAAGAACATTATTATACATGCTCATGGAGCATGAGATACTACATTTACAAACCAATAAAGAACACAACACAATGCTACTGATAAATAAATAGTCTAGTGCATGCAAAACCAACTACCATTTGCTAGAAATTTCACACAATGAGATAATCATGAGTTTAATTTTAAATTACTGAATCAAGATTTCTCCAAGATTTCTAATCAACTATCAATCAACATATTCTTCTTTGTTGCCCAGGTTCACGCATTAGTCCATGGTTAATTAAAAGAAAGTTAGAAAGGAGTTTTGTATGAAATTAATATGTTTTAAATAAAAAATCCAAAATATGACACTTGTTTGAAAAATATTACCAAAGTAATGTGTCTGGAAATAGTGCGGCAATGTTCGTCATTGTAAATGATGGTCATTGTCATGCTATTGATTTTTAAAAATCAAGACCTTCACCAATGTATGCCTGACTTGATGATGCCGAATTTTGGCTTGAATTTGGGTTTGACATGAGATCTAGTTTGGATTCATTTCTACTTTCAATATTGCATCTTGGCCATATAGATTTCCAAGTGAGTGGCCAAAGTTTAGTTTGTTGTTTGATAAAGAAATGATGCAAAAATAGAAGATGATGAAGATGAATTTAACTTGATAGTTTTCTCTGGATTAAAATGGAGAACCCACTTGTGGAAAGATCTTTTGATTTGTTGAAGTTGACAGGATCACTCTAAATCATGTTTAAAGAAAAAAAACAAATCATTTAATAGGAAGAACATGATATAGATACATTTGAGTATGACAAGGCCATATTTCATATATATATATATATAAACAAATAGGCACCTTATCATCGCCCCTCTTATCTTCTTTATACCGCTGGAGCCACAATTGTAAACTTGAGAAGCAGAACCTATAGAAATGAACTCATTATTCTGAACTTGAGTTTCTTTGTCTAAGTTAATGGAGCAATTGGGGCTACATGTTGCATTTTTTGTAAGTAATCTAGATTCAATCTTTTGTCATCCATTACCACTCTCACATGTAGATGTTTTGCTCTTGCATCCATTTTTCTTCTTTTTATAACTTAGTCAAATATGCGACTAGTGAAATATGAAGTATGTATGCACACATATATACAAAAGTTGACACGACAATACAAATGAATGAGTGTGTGGGTGTATGTGTAGGTGTGTGTCTTTGTGGGTTTGTATTTGAGTCATTGATGGGTAGAGTAAGTAACTGTTATATTACACTAGTGAAATCTAAGAGAAAAAAAGTAAAAAAAGAAGAGAATCCTTTTACCCGTTGAGATTAAGGCTAAGATTCAGGCTTCCCACTAACAGTGACAAGATAAAGTTCCCAAATAGTCTCCTGAGAGGGAAAGCCTGCTTTACACTTGATGTAAGTTTGGACTGTGGTGATTCCCATGAGCCATACATTTCCAGCCTCACCACCTATTCTATAGATCAGACTTTGTATCTTTGTGATAATGTACTCTGTAATGTTGTTACCTACTTGCCAACAATAATTTGGCTAGATATCATAGACCCATTTAAGAGCACCCACGTATAAAACAACTCTTCTTTTTGAATAACCATCTACGATGCACTTAAACACCATAAATTTCTAGTCAACATCTACTTTTAAATGATTTCTAAAAGAGAACAGAGAAAATGTTACTAATCTAACCATTTCCATTTTCTCACTCACTCTTCTTACTATTCTCTCTATCCTTGCCACACACTCTTCTGTAATCACGATGTTTCTTTTCTTCCTCTCCATCACCTTTAAAACCCTCACCACATCTTTGTTCTTTGATAGTGTTTATAATGGTGAGCTTAAGTCATTCCCCAATGGTTCAAATTGATTGAAAGAAAGAAACGTAGGAGGAGAAGAATTGGCTATGGTGAGAGGTTTTATGGCTTCTTTTAGGTATGAATTTTGAGAATTGGAGTGATATTTGTAGGGGAAACCATGGCGGTGGATGTACTTCCGGAATAAATATCCATGGATATGGCTTGTTCAACCTTGGTTTTCACTAGGTTGGATACCACACACTCTTCTATTATTCCCAATGCCTAGATTTTAAAATTTTTAAAATTTAATAGCCAACATTCACAATGCTTGTCTTTGAATTTTAAAATTCAATAGCATGGTAATGACCTTCATTCACAATGATGCAAATTTCCACACTGTTTTCAAACATATTAGTTTGGTAATATATTACAAACTAGCATTATATTTTCGATTTTTTATTTAAAACATATTATTTCTTTACAAAATTCGTGAGAAAATGACAAACAAAAGGAGAATAAAAGTTGAAAAGACAATAGGCTGCGTGATATTGAATTTTTCCACACCTGTAGGTTCATATAGGAATCCACCAAAGCAAGTAAACCTAAAAGAAACCAAAGAAAAAAAATGAGAAAAAAAAATGTAATGCACGCGAAAGAACACAAGGTAGCTCACCTTTTATTCCATTTCCCACTTGAGTTTTACAATGACCATCTTCCTAGTCAAGTTGTTAAGAAAAGGTTTACAAAATTAACCCATCTTAAATCTTCATTCAAATTATTGATATTTTACTTTGTGTGTGCGTGCAATACTTTGATATTTTTAAATAAATTCATTATAATATGATTATTATATATTTTCTAATAAATACATCTCCATTATAAATTGTGATCATACATGAAACAACAATGTACATAAAATTAAAAAAAAGATAAAAATAATAAAAAAACAATGTAAAAAATGAATGTTCATCTGATATTTTATCTTAATAAAGATAAAATTTACCCTAATTTCATGCATCATACACAATATTTACCTTAAGGTATATATCATGAAGTATGAGATATATTACAAGGTCTTGCACTAGTATGAAAATATGTAATCTTGTCCAAGAATAGAAATTTTTATTATTTTTACTACTTTGTGAATTTTTAGATGTAACAATATAACCTAGATGATTATTAGGGATAAAACTAACAAGATATTAACCTCACAAATCTCAGACCTATGCAAGAGTCTTGTCTGTCAGGCAGTACCTTTAAGCCTTATTTTTTTTTCTTTTGTTATACAATAATTAACCCTAATTTTTAAATGAATGCTCATATTTTTATTATTTTTCTTGCATCTATACATATTTGTGTGTGTGTGTGTGTGTGTTTTTATTTATTTATTTATCATGATTATTGTATTTTTGTTTTTTATTTATTTGAGCACTTAACTTGTAGGATGCCCCAAACCATACCATACACATAATATTGTGTATACTTGTATACATACATACATACATACATACATATACATATATATATATATATATATATATATATATATATATGAATATATATATATATATATATATATATATATATATCATGATTATTAAGTATTTACTTTAGTTTTTTTTTATTTACTTGGGAGCATTTGACTTATGGGGTACCACAAGGCACAAACTTATAAAATAATACTTTTTATTATTATTTTTCTTACATCTATACACTTCAATACACACACACACACACACACACACACACACACACATGCCTAAGATTGTATATTCAAAAATCCATTTTTTGATTTTATTAAATTTTTATATATTTTTCTTCTTTTTTCTCCCCTCTTTTTGTCTCTCTCTCTCTCTCTCTCCTATTATTCATGGAAATCCTAAACCAAAACATAATGTTCATAAGAAACTTCAAAAAATTTAAGGTTTTTTAGATCCTACAAGAAATTGACAGTGGTGTTTGTAACACCCATCATGTTAGAATTTCAATTAGAAAATATGATGTCATACCTTACAAGTACGGACAATAACTCTGTCACATCCTCGATGCTACTGGAAAATCTACAAGAGATTAAGGTAGAGCATGATTCCTCTAGGCCTCTCCTCCGGTGAAGCTTCAATTCTATCATTACAAAGATAGTCCAGTAGCACAGATATTGATGCCATCCTTAGAGAATATTGCAATCCACCAATTGAAATAACTAATCCTGACACCACTGCCTTACTATAACAAAGAAATTTGAGTAGCTGCACGAAACAAGAATAACATATGGTAGGAACCTATAATGAAGCACGCCCATTGTGAAAAAAAAGAAATAAAACATATCAATAGAATAGTCATCACTAAGGTCTTCTTAGTATATCTATATTGTAGGGAACAATCAGTTATAGTTTATCCCTGAAAGGTATGCACTTGACTAAGGTCTTCTTACTATGCAGGATCCTTTGTAAAGTTCTTGCATCAACCTCGTGTAATCTATCAATCCTTTCCACAGCTTGCTTAGCAATGCCAATCACCACATTGGTTGCCATGTATTCATCAAAGAACGTCACTGTCTCGACGGCTTCCACATTTTCAACTGCTAGATGTGCTTTTGAAGAAGAAGACGATACATCACAGAGAATGTTAAGCACACACCTTGATACCTTCAATGCATGCTTCACGAATCCACTAACCAACACCTCCTCTGTTATCAATAGAATAGTCATCCACAGCTTCAAATTAACTAGCCATTACCTTTTCCTTATTCAGATAATAGATGGGTAAGTGAGAACTAGGAGCCAATCTTTCATGGGCAAGTGTTTGGGACAGAGTGATGAGCCCTCTAATAGCATTCAAGCTTGCTTCGACATCTCTGGTCTCGCTTCACCCTGCACCTTAATCTCACAGAGCTTGAAAACAACCTCTCTCCATTTATGAGCCAATAAACCAAAAGGAAGAATCCTAGGGCTAAAGCAAAGCCCATTCTAATAGTAGTGTTTTGATCAAAAAGTTGTAGGTACTTTGAGGTCACACCGGCTGCATCACCATTATCTACAGGAACCAGGTATGCTCAGAAAAAGTGTTTCAAAGGACTAATAGCTATGTTCTGTGAAATTTAAAGGGGAAGAAGATAAATGGAGCTATAATGATATAATGGGTCATGTTGGACAGAAATTAACTTGCAAGGTGTAGGACAACTTGTATCTGAGGGTTGGGATGCCTCAAGTTCTCATCGAAGTTATCAAGTAGACTGTGTTATCTTCTCAGATATTGGTAAATGACACAATGCAATACATTCTATCAATTGGGAGACAGTGGAGCGCATCATCTCTCCCCCCTTACCTTGATAAAGATAAGCTTTCTCAATTGCACCAACTATGCCAGCTACATCTTTTTGCTTATCTGCAAAAGAGAGTTTTTTTTTCAAATGGCTTCGTTCATTGCTTTATTCCAATAAAAACTAAATATAGTTATAAATACTTTTATATAATGGCATATGATTATATAATTATACAAGTATTTAGATATAATATTTGTGTTTAAAATATTGTTATAAATGTTACTTTTATATAATTATATATATGTAACACTTTTATAAATATTATATAGTATATATATCACATTTATATAAACATTATAAATATTATATATTTATATAAAAATAAATGTGTTATATAAATGTTTACAAAATATAAAACATTTTATATGTTATATAATTGTTATATAAAAAATTATACAAATAGATAGTTTCATGTAAATGTTGTATAGATATTTTTAAACATTAATACATATGTATAAATATTTATATATAACATTATATATTTCTATAAACATATCAGTGTTTATATATAATGTACTACATGTGTGTGTGTGTGTGTGTGTGTATTAAAGTATTGACATTTATATATAATGACATGTGAATATATAAAAGTATAAATGTTTATATATAATGTTATTTGTTTATAATATTATTGGAGACAACAAAATTAGAACCCATAAACATTAAGTTTGTTTTTTCTATAGTTACAGAGGTAGAAAAAATTAAGAATATTTTTTTTTCTTAAGTTACAGAAGCAGAAAACTATATGCAAATATTTAGTATTTGGAATCAATAAAACCCTAAAAATTAAAATAGTAAAAGAACAAAGTTCACACAGACCATTTATTATTTCATTAATGCTGTAGAGTCAAAATCATATAAGTGATATAAAAAGACAAGAAAAAAGAAGGAAAATTGGCGGAAAATTAGAAAAAAATCAAACCCAAATATTCTGTAAAAACCAAACTCCACTAGTGGTAATCAATCTGAGAGAGACAGAGATATGTATATAGTATTCCGAAGAAGAAAATCAATGATAATATTACCGGTAACAAGAAGAGGAAGATTTTATAGGTTGCTCCCATAGTCCAATTTTGATTCTTCTCTCTTCATCATTCATTAAAAAAAATCCCATATAGCTAGGTAAAATTTCCTAGCTAAAAGGTCATTTTAATCACTAAACGGGATATAGCGATGGATTAATGATGGAATCATTCACAGTCTAAAGTGCTCGTCACTAAAATTTGCCATCGGAAAAAATTTAACTAATAATTTTTCATTGCTAAGGACCTTCCCTCCATCCGTATTGAGTTCCATTTAGCCTTTAAAAGGTTTGTTCTAGCATAACCTAGTAAAGATTATGATTTGGGTTTTTGTTACCTTAAGTGCTACTTATCTATATATTCTTTATTTTCTGAATAAGTTATACGTTTTAAAGGATAAGCTTCTGAAATGCATTTTAATTCTTTTTTAATATCTCATACTATATCTTCTGCATTCATTTCAACATTCTCAAATCTGCTATTGTTCCTGGCTTTCCAAATACACCATATTATCAGCGATGGAATGGAGTTATTGAGCCATTTGTATACTGAATCAAGAAATGACCCCCTCATCCATTAAAGAATTCTATATTTGAGTATTTGATTTTTGTGCTTTATACTCATTTCTTTTTCAAATATTTATCATATCTTTGAAGCTATCCTCTATTGTGAAAGGAGATGATCCAGAGTTTCTATTGAAATGATGTTATATAAAGCTTTCGATTAAAATAAACATATTTTCGGCTAGTTATTGTTATTCCAACACCTTTCAAATAAACATATTGTAGGCTTTATATTCCTAACCAGATTCTTGGCCGATTTTAAAAAAAATAAGCATTATTGATTTTTTTTTATTTCCAACCATATCTAGTAAGTATAGAGTGGTTATCCACCACTTCTGTTTGCTTTACAGTTTGTTCCAAATTTGAGATTCATTATAAATCTATTTTATCTTATTAGTATCATTATTTGTTAGGTATTTTGCTCTCACATATGATGCCCAAAGATTATTATTCTCTTTTATACTCCACATCTCTTACAAACCCATGTTTCAGCTATATTCTCTAGCCTAGTGAAACCTAGACCCACCTCTTCCTTTGAGAAGCAAAGGTCTTTCCATTTAATCCAATAAATATTCAGTTTGCCATTTTTGATACCCCAAAAGAAATTAGCCAATTCTACTTCTATTTTTTAAAAAAAATTTAGGCATTTGCATAACAATTAGATTGTGCATTAGTCAATCAATCTATCTTTATTTCTACCCAAAGGACAATGCATATGTCTATCTATATTTCTATCTATATGTCTATCTAAAAGACTATGAATATATCAATTAATTAATCAATCAATCTTTATATCTATCTATTTGCTTGTCTTTTTATCAATATGTCTATCTGTTTGTCTATCTATACATATATCAATCTATCAATCTATCTAAATATCTTTCTATCAATCTATCAATCAATCTATCTATTTATCTTTTTAATAGAATATCTATCAATATATCTATTAATTTGTGTGTCAATCAATCAATCTATCTATCTATATTTCTATCGATTTATCTAACTAACTATCTATCTATCTATCTTTATATCTGTCTATCTATGTCTTTTTATATGTCTATCTATATATTTATCTATCTTTCATTCTATTTGTTTTACTATTTGTCTATCTATCAACCTATCTATCTATTTATCTATCTATATATGTATATGTCTTTCTATTTTCCTATCTATCTTTTATCTATCTATCTATCTATCTATCTGTGTATATATCGATCTATCGGTCTATCTATCTAACTATCTATATATCTTTATGTCAATCTATCTGTATATATATCTTTATTTTTTTCATTCTTTCAATCTATCTATTTATCTGTCTATATATATATATATCTATCTATATATCTATCTTGTTATCTATTTATCTATATATCTATAGGTCTATTAATATGTCAATCTATCTATCAATCAATCTATCTATATTTCTAACAATTTAACTATCAATCTATCTATTAATCTGTCTATCTATATGTATATCATTTGTCTATTTATCTATCTATAAATTTCTCTATCAATCTATCTATCTATTTATCTATCTATCTATCGAACTAATTATCTACCTTTCTATCTATCTATCTAGCTATTTATTTGTCTATCTACATTTTTATCTATCTTTTTCATCTATCTATATATCTATCTATTAACCTAATTATCTGGCTATCTATCTTTCTATCTATCTGTCAATCTATCTATCTATCTATTTGTCTATCTATCTATTAGTCTATCTATATGTCAATAAATAAATCTATCTATCTATATATGTATCTATTTGTCTATCTATATGTCTATATATCTGAATATCTATCTGTATATCTATAATTTTATCTATCTATTTATTTATTTATATATTTATCTATCCATCTATCTTATTATTTATCTATCTTTTTGTCTATTTAATTATATATTTAACTATCTATGTATCAATCTATCTATTTATTTATCTATTTTTATTTCTGACTATCTATTTGTCTATTTATATATCTATCTGTCTATCTATCTATCAATATATATATCTATCTATTTATTTATTTGCCTATATATCAATCTCTCAATCTTTCTTTATATATGTATATATATATATATATATCTAACTAGAAGTATATTTATTTGTATATCTATCTGACTATCTTTATGTCTATCTATCTATTAATCAAATAATTAATCTGTCTGTCTATCTATTTGTCGATCTATTTGTGTATCTATCTTTCTATTTATCTGTATATCTAAGTGTCAATCTATCTTTTTATCTATCTATTTATCTATTTATATAACTATCTATTTATCTAATTATCTCTCTATCTTTATATCTATTTATTTATATCCATATGTTTATCTATTAGTCTATCTATAAGTATCTCTATCTCTCAATCAATCTATCTATCTATATGTCTATATATTTGTCTATCTATCTATCTATTTGTCTATTTATCTATTTATCTATATATCTATCGATCTATCTATCTATCAATCTATCATTATATCTATATATTTATCTATATATATATATATTATATATATATATATCTATTTGTTTATCTATCTATCTTTATATCTATCTATTTGTATCCATCTGTCTATCTATTAGTCTATTTATCAATCAATATATTAGTCTATCTATCTATCTATCTTTCTATCTGTCTATCTATTTTTATATCTTTCTATCTATTTATCTTTCTAATTATTTTTCCAATAATCTATCGATCTATTTGTATATCTTTCTTTCTATACATATATTTGTCTATCTATCTATCTATGTATTAATAAATCTTTCTATCACTCTATCTATCAAATAATCTATCTATCTCTCTTTCATTCTATCTATCAATCTATTAATCAAACTATCCATGAATCTATCTATCTATCAATCAATCAATCTATCAATCAATCTATCTATATATCTATCTATTAGTTTGTCTATCTATCTATATATGTTTTTGTCTATCTATCTATCTATTTGTCAATTTATATGTCTCTAAATCTATCTACCTATCTGTTAATAAATTTATCTATTAATCTGTCTATCAATAATGTTTCTATCTATCAGTTAATCTATCAATTTGTCTATCTATCTATCAGTGAATTTATCTATCAATTTATCCATCTATCTATCTATCTAAATATCTATCTTTCTATATGCCTATCTTTTTGTCTATCTGTCTATCTATCTATCTATCTATCTATATTATCTAACTAACTTAATTATATCTATATTTCTATCTATATTTCTATTTATCTAGCTATATATCTGATTTGTATATCTATATATCAATATTTCTATATATATATATATATATATCTCTTTCTATCTATCTAACTATCTATCTATCTATATCTCTCTATATAACTATCTATCTATCTATTTATCTATATGACTATATTTCTGTTTATCTATCAATCATTCTATTAAACTTTCTATCTATCTATCAATCAATTTGTTTATCAATCAATCTATCTCTATGTATATATCTCTATCAATCAATCTATCTTTAGTCTATCAATCTATCAATATATCTATCGATCATTCTATCTATCTATCTATCTATATATTAATTTTTCTATCAATCTTTATATCAATCTATCTATAAATCATTCTATCAGGCTGTCCATCAAATTGTCTATCGATCTATATTTGTCTATTTATTTGTCTATGAATCTTTTTATCAAACTGTCTATCTATATGTCTATCTATCTTATCTATCTATCTATATTTTTATCTGTCTGTTTGATTATCTGGCTATCTATTTGTATATCTGATTATCAATTTTTCTATATGATTATCAATTTTTATATGGCTATCTATTTTCTATCTATCAAATTGTCTATATACATCAAATTGTATATCTGTCTATTTATCTGTCATTCAATCTATCTCTATATCTGATTATCAACCTTTTCTGTCTATCTATATATTAATTTTTCTATCAATCTAAGTTTCAATCTATTTATAAATCTATCTATCTATATGTTTATTTATATATCTATATGTCTATGAATCTATCTATGAATCTATCCATCTAGCTTTCTATTTATCTATCTATCTATCTATTTAATTATCTATCAAATTATCTATCTTTCTTTCTATCTATCAATCTATATGTGTGTCTATCTATTTGTATTCTATCTATCTATCTATCTATCAGTATATGTATCTATCTATCTATGTGTCTATCTATTAGTATCACTAAGTATCTATCTTTTTATCTATCTATATCTTTATTTACATGTCTATCAATTTGTATTTCTATTTATCTATATATATATCTATTAATTTTTCTTTCTATCTGTCTATCTATTGTTAATCTATCTATCTATTTATCTTTCTATATATCTTTATATCTTTCTATCTGTCTGTCTGTCTATCAATTTGTCTTTCGATCTGTCTATCAATCTTTCTATCAATTTTTCTATCAATCAATCTATCATTCTATTTATCAATCTGTCTATAAATCTATCTATCTATCTATCTATATATTTATCTATCTATTTATCAACTATCTATTTATTTATTTATCTATCTATCTCTCTATCTTTTTTTTCAATCTATATGTTATTTTTGTATTTATTAATATATCTTTTATTCTATCTATCAATTTGTCTATCGATATATTTATGAATATCTTTATCAATCTATATATCAAACTGTATAAATATCTACCTAACTACATGTCTATCTATATATTTATCTATCTATTTTTTTATTTGTTTTTTGTCTGTCTATCTATCTATTTGTAAGTATGTCTGTCTATCTATATGTATGCATGACTGCCTGACTATCTCCCTACCTAACTGGCTATCAATCTATCTATATGTCTATCTATATGTCTATCTATCTATATATCTACATATATATCTATATTTCTATCTGTTTATTTTTCTAACTTTATATCTATCTATCTATTTGTCTATCTTTCTATACAATTTATCTGTCTATCAATCTTTACAATCTATCTGTCTAACTAACTAACTAACAATCTATCTATCTATACAATCTATCTGTGTATCTAACTCTCTATCTATCTATCTATCTATCTAATTATCTATCTATCTATCTATCTATGTGTCTATCTATCTTTTTGTCAATCTATCTCTTTATCTATATGGCTATTTATCTATTTATTTATCTATCTATATATCTATTTCTATCTATCTATCTATATGTTTATCTATATGTCTGTTTGTCTTTTGTTTCTCTATATTCTACATGTCTATCTTTCTGTCTATCTTTATGTTTATCTATCTATCTATCTAGCTATCTATCTGTCTATCTATCTATCTATTTATCTATCTATCTAATTATCTATCTATCTATCTGTCTGCCTGTCTCTCTGTTTGTCTGTGTGTCTATCTATCAATCTATCTCTTTATCTATCTATCTTTCTATCGATCGATTGATTTAACTATCTTTATGTCTATCTCTATTTCTATCTATTTATCTATCTATCTATATACCTGTATATCTTTCTATCTATCTAGTTGTCTATCTATTTTCTATCATTCACTCAATCTCTCTATCTATCTATCGGTCTGTCTATTGATTTTTTTATCTATCTATATATCTCTCTATATATTTATCTATCTATCTATTTATATATCTATCTTTATGTCTATATATATATATATATATATATATATATATATATATATATATGTCTAACTATCACTATATCTATCTATTAGTCTTTCTATTTCTATATCTATCTATATATCAATCTACCTATATATCTATCTAAAATTCTATCGATCTCTCTATCTTTCTATCTGTCTATCTATATGTCTATATATCTATCTATCAATCTATCTATTTGTATATCTTTCTATCTATTTCTCTATTAATATGTCAATCATTCTGTCTATTAATTATTTTATATATCTGTCTATCTATCTATCTAGTTGTCTATCTATTTTTTATCAAATCAATCAATATATCTATCTATCTATTTTTCTATCTGTCTGTCTATCTATATTTCTATCTATTTCTTTATTTTTCTATATATTTATCTATCTATCTATATATCTATTTTTCTGTCTATGTAATATATATATATATATATATATATATATATATATATATCTATTTATCTATCTATAACTCTATCTATCTATTAGTCTTTCTATTTATTTATCTATATATATATATCTATCTACCTATTTATCTATCTCTCTATTTAAAATTCTATCAATCTCTCTGTCGTTCTATCTGTCTATCTATCTATCTATATATCTATCTATCTTTTTGTATATCTATCTATCTATTTGTCTATCAAACTCTCTTTCAAATCATCTATCAATTTTTCTATCAATCTGTCTATCAATTTGTCTATCATTCTATTTAACAATCAATCAATCTCTCTATATATCTATCTATTTATCAATCTATCAATCTATATATCTATCAATTTAATTATTTAAATATATATAAATCTTTATATCTAGTTAATTGTCTATCTATCTATCCATTACAAAAAAAACCAAAATAGCTAGGGAAATATCCCCAACTATTTGTACTTATTTTGTCATTAATATAGAATAGTGATGGATTTACAATGGAAATTATTCCAAGCTAAAGTACTCATCACAAAATATAAATGAGAAAAAAAAATTCCCTATCAAGCTTTTGAATGACGAACATTCCATAGCTGGTTATATTTTTTACCTTGCTAATTTTGATTGTAATTAAGATTAGTAATTAATTTTTTTGACTGAATATATATCAAAAATCCCTAGCTAAATTCGATAGAAAAAAAATATCTAGCCATTTTCATTCTAAAACTATTTTTACAATTTTAATTTTTTACAAAATATTTGATTACATATTTATAAATTTTTATATTAAATTGAATAAAAATATATACTATAAACCATTGTTTATAATTAAAAAAGAGCTAAAGTAGTTCAGAAATTATTCTAATACGATAGTAATATAGTTAAAATAAAAACATAACATAGGTATAAAATCATTTAAACCTAAATCATCATCTTCATTATTAGCGGGTACATTTATGCTAGCCTCTCCTATAAGGTTTCTCTTATGGAACTCGGTAGGCTATATCTCACATCAAGTCCACTAACTATGACTTCATATAAGACATCTACTATTGCATTACATTCTTAATTTCTTTCATCTCATAATTCACTTATTTAATTTCTTGCATTTCTTCCTTCAAATGTAGCTAATATTATTTACAACTATTATTTCTTTTTCTATGAGAAAAAATGCATTCTACCATGAATACCTCATCATTAATGACCTTGAACAAGCTAATTATAAAAACAAATGCATTTCAAAAGAAATAGCAATGCACACTTATGTGGCTGGTACATTATATATGGATGCCAATAGTAAATCATTTTCAGGCAGATCATTATCCAGCACTTGATAACTGTAAAATTACAAAAAGAGAAATTCTACAATATGGAAATGGCATAAAAACCAAACATATTATTACTCTAATTAAGTTCTTGCTGAACAAAGAATTTTCAAAACAATTTAATTTATGTTTTATAATTAGATTACAAACAAACATATTAGGTTCGTGATGTACATAAAAGGATGAAATACCATAGGTTCGAGACTTAACATATATAAATTATATAATTTTTAAGAATAAGATTGTTGAGATATGAATATCACCCAAATTTCAAGCAAAGTAGGAGACTTGCTCACTAGATATGATTTTTACTTGTTTACTTAGATTACAAACAAACATACACATTAATATTTACACAAATTAGAATTAGAACATACACATCTAGTTCAATAATTTGATAATGAGATATTACCAACTAGGCACCTATAAATAAAGGGTGAACATAAACAAATGAGCCACAAAAAAATAAAAAAAAAAACAACGGATAGATTATTTCAAGTGTGTATCTTACATTCAAAGGAACAAGAAACACATAAAAGTAATATGAGGAATGAGGGAATAGAAAACCTAGCCTACATATTGCAATTGTAATGGTGAATGAAGTATGAGCAATCAAAATTAAAGTAAAATGAGTTCTTCCTAACTTTTGAATTTTCACTAGCTAAATAATCTAAAAGATGAAAAAAAGAAAAAAATTGAATGGAGAGATCAACAACATACACAATATTAAACATTAAAAAACTACAATCATACAATACAATCAAATATAAAATCACACCTGCCCACATCAATCCCTTGTGCATTTGTTCTCTACTTTTTGTGATCCTTAACCAAGCTTATATGCATGGATGGACATGTATAATTATATGAAAATATCAACTCGCCACATGTTAAATGCAAGAGTAAAGCAATCCAAAAATTTTAATAATAATAAATATACACACACATTCATGCACACACACACGTGCACGCACAGGGGTGCACACACACATGCAAACATGTGCACACACACACACACACACACATGTGTGTGTTTGTGTGGAAGATGTTGATTTAAATATCATATTTATGCAAAGATTTAATTTTCCATGAACTCACACTTCTACTTAATTCCTATTAGGTTTAGCTTTAGTTCTTTTTTCTTCTTATATCTAAGCAGTCTCACACTTCCTAATCAGCATATTAGGAGGTCTATATTAAACTATCATCACCATAAAATTGCATTCTTAATATTAATAGCCACTATTAATAGAACATATTATGATTTTTAAGGTATCACTAGTATAATACAAAGAAATTGGGGCCAAATAGATTAATTACGGCAAAATCTTGCTAAATTGGAGGTGACAGGTAGGCTCCAAGACATATGAATTTGACAAATGACACAACATGCATAAAGCTTAGCTTTCCACAACACATACCCAATGAACAATATCCACAAACAAAACAAAAAGACCAATAATTTAACCAACATAACATTCACATAAACTCTTGGCATTTTCAATTTTTAATGAAATCCCATCATTTATAATCTAGTCGTTCCTCTAAGCCTTCAACTTGACAAGAACAAGAAATAACAAGAATGATATTTCATTAATTAGAGATACTACTTCGAGCAAAATAGAATAAAAAATATGCACCATGTGACATGAACGAGGTTGAGTTGTTCGCCCACCTAGGATGATTTCTAGATTAGACACTCCATTGGGTAGAGATAAAGTGGTATATCAAAACTACCTAGAATCTTTAGTCAATATAGATACCATTCATGAATATGAGAATCAAGGTGGGTCCCCCACCAAATTCAGTTATCTCTCCTCTTGTCAGAGCCAAGATCGATGCAATAGTGGTGCCAAGATTTATCATACTTACATATTTAGAAAAGTAGTTGAGCTCCATAAGATTCCATCATATTCAAACCATTAAGATATCCAATGAAGCTCTACTCAGAAGGAATCATCTTCTCATCCTTGAAAAAAATGCAACTTCTTCTGTGGCAGGTACTTGTCTGCATCAGCTGTTGTTCTACAACTACAGCATGGGCCTCCTGCTAGAATGTGCAGCAAAATTAGGCAAGAGAGATGAACAATGCCTTCACACTGAGTAAAGAAATCTCATTGAGCCTGTTATGTTTTTTTTAAACATGTATATGTATATGTATATATGTATATTCATGTTTTATAGATTACATTCAAATTGGCAAATAATTATACTTAAGATACTATCTCACAAATTTACCAAATCTTTAACTTCTCAAGTAATATTTGGCAGCAAGACAAAATCATAATTACCTACCTTCCTCCATGAAGAAATCTTCTATTTCTTCAGTTTTTAACACCAAAAGACCAATGGATAGAAGTTTTTGTGTCAACAAAAACATGTGTCATACTTTTACTCTCTTTGGTATCACCAACCACACTTAATACTAGAATATCTATTATGTTCCATCTATCATTGACAATACAAGAGGATGATTGACATCTATATTTAACAAAATAAAGTAACAAATAAACAACCTTGACTACCCCACATAGAAATCCATTGTCGATCTGGTCAGCTTCCTTCACAAGCTTTCAAGGAGTTAGAGAAAAAAGTAATATATACGAACTAGGATTATTACTTTTATTTTGATCATGTCTTCTCGTAGCATCTACAACATGAACAACATTTTCTTATGAGAGAAAAAGCTTCATTAATCTTATCAACTGACAGATTATGTGTGATCAGCCCATTTAGCTTGATCTCCTTATTCAGGTACACATCTACCAATGATGGAAGATCTGATTTAGGTTTCCATCCTTTAAATAGAGATCCCTTCAATGATCATCCACCAAGAAGAAGAGAATAGAATAAAGATATATTTGGTTTCACTTTGGTACTTGGGCCCCATCCATCACAACAGAACTCAAAGGCTATGGTGGTTATTCTTGAGTCTCCTACACATTCGAAAGAATAATCTTTTCTTCCATGTATGATCCTTTTGATTATCTTAAAAATATGGAATAGTCGTGTTGTGGTTTGGGTGGGTCAAAACTTTGGCTACCTCAATGCTTAGCTGACATATTTTGTATAGATGTATGGTCGAGTTCACTTTAACAGGAAGTCCAAAGTGGATTACTATGTACTCGGCAAAGTTTGAGATGGCACAGTAGTGAAACTTGAGCTTGCCATTGACCTAGAAGTGAGTCTTTTCTTCATAGTGCATCAAGCCTCATCGTTCTAATCCTAATACTTTGCATACATTTTATTTGCTCAATTTGTATTTCTTGCCTGTCAATTTCAAAGTAATGATGACATTGCAAAAATGGGAAGTGCAGAAGACTTTGATCACATTTCGAATTCGTGGTCGGACTCACCTTTGTAAGATATGAATCCGAGCCTATATGTTATAATTCAATCTCACCACTCTCATCAAACTACATTTCTAATATAATCAAGCATAAATATAGTCATACAATACAATCAAATATAAAATCACACTAGCCCACATTAATCTCTTGTGCATTTCTTCTCTACTTTCTATGTTCTTTAACCAAGCTTATATGCACGGATGGACATGTATAACTATGTGAAAATACCAACCTACTACATGTTTAATGCAAGTGTAAAACAATCAAAACATTTTAATAATAATAGAGAGTGGATTCGCAAATGCACAAGGGATTTGAAAATATAATCTTCTGTCATTTATGACCGGTACTTGTAATGAGTTTTAGAGAGTGGATTCAAAATTCCAACTCATAAAAGTTAATATCTTTCTTGCCGAGATAATGCTGATATGGAAATAGAGAAATAGTCACAAAACAGAAAAATGCCACTAAACAAATTCTAACTATAATCTATGTCGCATATAAGAGATGATTTCTTCAACTACACATTTGCTTTTGAGTGACACTGAATATTTGATCAATGTGCCCTATTATCAGAAGAATTAAAAAAATCAAACCTAGCTAAACAAGATGATGCCATCAATTGAATAGACTCAACAAATAATACACAAACCGGTTATCAACTTGAAAAACATTAAGATTCTTATAAACTCGACGATACACAAGTATTACATAGGAAATATATAAGGTTATCGATCATGATTAATATATTTTAATTTTATAATATTAATATTTTATTTATTTATTGATTATTTTAAGAATACAAATTTTAATTTAAATTTAATAATATTTTTTATTTTATTTTTATTTTATTTTTATTTTATTTTATTTTATTTTATTTTATTTTTATTTTATTTTTATTTTATTTTTATTTTTATTTTACTATAATTATTTACTCAATAATTTAATTTTTATAAATTTTTGTAGAGGCAAAAATAAAATTTGTTTTAAATCAACTTAGGGTCATAGTAATTTTCAAAAGTGTTAATAGGGCTAAAAATAATTTTTAGTGTGTTTACGACAAAAAAATATCATTTGAAATATTTTAAAAAACTTTTTTAAACCCTAAAATAACACCTAAAGTATTCTTTTAATATCTACTTTTGAAAAGTTATTATTATAACTCATCAAAAGTTTTTGGATGTAATTTAAACATCAATTTATTTATCCATAAATATCAATTTATTTTATTTTAAATTTTAATGTATAATATGATTTTTTAATAATTCAAATATTTCAAATCTTTTAATAATAATTTTAAAAATTTTATATAAGCATTAATTTTTTTTTAAAGTTTTATTAATATAAATATTTACTTGTTTATTTGTTAAATCGGTATTTTTGAAAAAACAAATTTTTATAATCATACAAATAATGATTTTAGGTTTTTATTAATACATATGTTTGTGTATGTTCATATATTATTTCAAATATTTTTAAAAATGTTTATAATATAGAATTAATTATTTAATGTATGTATTAATACAAATATTTAAAAATGTTTATTAATTAATTCAAAAAATAATTTGTATATTTTTAAAAATTATATAATCATAAAAATAGGTATTTTAGACTTTATTAATATAAATTTGTATTTGTATTTATATAATTTTGAAATTATTTATTTATAATATCCTATTTTTATAATTATATGAGGAAAATGTGTCTTTCAAGAATCTCTAATTCATAACCCATGAAAAACCTTTAATATACAAAAATTACATTGAATATTAAAACAAATAATATAAAAAAAATATAAGTATAGATTACTGACGGAAATAATCCCCATCCAAAATAGCTAGGGAAAGATTGCTAACTAAATGCAAATATTTTATGAAAATTATAATTTAATGACAAATAGCTTGCAATTAATATATAATCGTAATAAAATTTCTAGAAATTATTTAGCGAGTGGTTTTTTATCAAGCTAATTAGCTATGAAAACTCCATATCTTAAGACATTGCTAAATTACTGCCATTCTTTGCGACAAAATCTATGATAATATTAGCTCGGGATATTTTTAAATCAAAATTTTTTCTCTTATCCATCACAAATCCATCGTAAATTTGAAATTCAATATAAAATCAAACATCGTTTTCTATTCCCTAGCTAATAATATAAATATTAGCTAGTGAATATTTATCTAGCTTAATTTCCATAGCTAAATAGACAATTTATTGTAGTGATCTATCTATCTATCTCTCTATGTATCTTTCAATCAATCTATATATGTATATTTGTAACAATCTATCCTTTTTCTATCTATCAATACATATATTAATCTATCAATCAATCAATCAATTTATCTATCTATCTATCAAGCAGTTTATCTATCTTTTATCTATATATCTATTAATCTGTTTATCTATTTGTCTATATATTTATCTATCTATCTATCTATCTATCTGTTGGTAGATCTATTTTTCTATCTATCATCTATCTATATATCTATTTGTATATCTATCTATCTATCTGCCTATCTATCTATTTATTTATTTATTTATGAATCTATCTACCTATATGCCTTTTTTTGTCTATCTAACCATCTAACTATCAATCTACATCTTTATCTATCTATCTACCTATCTATCTACCTTTCTTTCTATCTATCTTTCTATCAATATGTCAATAAATCTATCTATGAATTTGTCAATTAATCTCTCTATCAATTTGTCGATCAACCTATTTGTCTATCTATATATCTTTCTACCTATCTATCAATCTATTAATTTGTCTATCAATCTATAATTAAATCAATCTATCACTCTATCTAGCAATCTATCAATCAATCTATCTATCAATCTGTCTATCAATCTATTTATCAATTGATCTATTTATATATTTATCAATAAGTCTATTTAACTATCTATTTATATAAAAATAGATAGATTGATATATTTATCAATCAATCAATCTATCTATCTATATATTAATATGTCTAGTAATTTATCTATCAATCTATTTATCTATTTGTATATCCATCTATTTATATATTTATCTATCAAAATATCAATCTATTTGTCTATCTATTTGCGTATCTATCTATCTAACTATTTGTCTATCTGTCTATTGGTCTATCTATCTTTCTATTTATCTGTATGTGTGTGTGTGTGTGTGTGTGTGTGTATATATATATATATATCTATCAATCTATTGATCTTTCTATCAATCTATCTATTTATATATCAATCAATGAATCTATCTATCTATATATTTATATGTCTATCTATCAGTCTATTTATCTATCATTCAATCTGTCTATCTAACTATTTATCTATCTGTTCATCTATCTTTCTATCTATCCATCTATCTATTTATATATGTATCTATCTTTCGATTATCTGTCTATCTACCTATCTATCTATCAATCTTTTTGTTTATCTATCTGGTTATCCATCTATTTATCAATCTATATATCTATTTGTATATTTATCCATCTATCCATCTATCTATCGCTCTATTTATATGTCTATCTACTTGTCTATAAATCTGTCTATGTATTTATCTCTCAATCTAACAATAAATCTATCTATCAATCAATCTATAAATCTAACTATCAATATGTATATAAATTTATCCTTCAATGAATCTATCAATAAATCTATCAACCTATATATTAATCTGTTTAACTATATCTATCTATCTATCTGCCTATTAAACTATCTATAAATCTATTTATCAATCTATCAATCTATCAATCTATCTATCTATATATCTATCTACCTATCTATGTATCTTTTAATTTATTAGTTTATTTATTCTTTATCTATTTATCTATTGATCTATCTGTCTATCTATTTATTTATCTATCTAATTATTTGAATATCTATTTGTCTATCTATTTTTAATTTATTTGTCTATATATCTATCTATCTATCAATCTATCTATCCATCTATCTATCTTTTTATCTATTAGTTTATCTATCTGTATATCTATTTGTATATTTATCTCTATATCAATCTATCTATCTAACTATCTATATATCTATTTATGTGTCTATATATTTGTCTATCTATCTTTCTATCTATCTATCAATCTCTTTGTCTATCTATTTATTTATTTATCTATCTCTCTATCTATCAATCTTTCTATCTATCTATTGATCTATCCATCAATTTGACTATCTACCTACCTATGTAAATGGTCTATATTTATGTCTGTCTATTAAATCTATCAATTTGTTTATGTATCTATCAATTAATCAATCTATCAATCATTCTATCAATATATCTATAATTCTATCTATTTATCTGTCTATTAATCTATCTATCTATCAGTCTATCAATCTAGTTAACAATACATGTATCAATTTGCCTATCAATTTGTCTATCAATTTGTCTATCTATTTGTATATTTATCTATCTATATGACTATGAAACTATGTACCAATTTGTATATATATATGTTTATCTATATATCTTAATTTCAATTTGACTATATGTTTATTTATTTATGTATCTATTAATGTATCTATTTATCTATATGTCTATTTATCTATCTATTTATGTGTATGTCTGTCTATTTATCAATCAATCAGTTAATGAATTTATCTATCTATTTATCTTTCTTTCTTTCTATTAGTCTATCTATCTGATTATCTATCTGATTATCTATTTGTTTATCTATCTATCTATGTGTCTGTCTATCTACCTATCTATCTATCTGTCTATCTATATATCTATCAATCTATCTATTAACTCTAAATCTTTCAATCTATCTATCTATTTTATTGTGTATCAATTTGTCTATCAATCAATCAATCTATCTGTCTATCAATCAATCATTCAATTTGTCTATTAATTTATTTATCTATATATCTATTTGTCTGTGTATTTATATATCTATCTATTTATCAATCTATTCGCCTATCTATCCATCAATCTATATATCTATCTATCTGTCTGTCTGTCAATCTGTCTATATATCTTTCTATATATCAGAATGTATATATATATATATATATATATATCTATCGATCTAAATATTAATCTGTCTATCTGTATATCTATCTTTCGGTCTATATATCAATATCTCTAAATCTCTATCTATCAGTCTATCTATCTGCCATTAAATCCAACTATCTATCTTTCTATCTATTGATCTATCTATAAATCTATGTATCTATCTTTTCACTATCTACTATCTATTTTTCTATCTATCTATTTATCTATCTGTTAATCTATCTATAAATCTATTTGGATTTTTATCTCTCCAACTATTTTTCTATCTATCACTCTATTTATAGGTCTATCTAATTGTCTATATATATGTCTTTTAATTTTCTTTCAATCTATCAATATATCTATAAAACTATCTATCAATTTTATATAAATCGATTCTTCAATCAATTATCAATAAATCTATCAATTTATTTATCAATCTGTCTATCTATATTTATCTATCTATCTATTAATCTATCTATAAATCTATCTATCAATATATCTATTTGATCTATTAATTTAGTTTTATATCTATTTATCTATCTATCTATATATCTATCTGTCTGCCTATGTATCTTTCAATAAAATAGTTTATTTATCTTGTATCTATCTATATTTCTATCTATATGTCTTCCTATCTATCTGTATAATTATTTTAATATCTATTTAAGTATTTATCTATCTAGCTAACTATCTATATATCTATCTATGTGTCTATATATTTATCTATCTATCTATCTATCTATCTATATTTCTATTTATTTGTCTATCTATCAATCTATCTAACTATCTATCTATCTATATGCCTATTAATCAATATATTTATTTATCTATTAATCCATCCATTAATTTGTCTATCAACCTATCTATCTAAATGATCTATATTTATATCTAAATGTTCAATCTTTCAATTTTTTATCTAACTGTCAATTAATCAATCTATCTGTCTATCAATCTAGTTATTAATCTATGTATCAATCTATCTATCAATTTGTCTATCTATTTGTATATCTATCCATATATCTATCTGTCTATGAATCTTTGTGTCAATCTGTTTATCTATATGTATATCTATCTATCTATATTTCAATTTATCTATCTATTTGTTTATCTATCTTTCTATATATCTTTCTATCTATCATCAATATATCTATAAATCTATATATTTATCCATATATCTATATGTCTTTCAATCTATTAATCAAATAATTTGTTTGTCTATCTTTCTATCAATCTATTTATTTATCTATTTGTCTATATATTTATATATATATATTTATCTATTTATGTATCTATATATCTATCTATCTATCTATCTAATTATCTAACTAATTATCTAATTATCTACCTATTTATCTATCTATCTGTATATCTATCAATCTATCTATCAATCTATCTGTCTATATATATGTCAATCTATTTGTCTCTCTATTTTTCTATCTATCTATCTATCTATTTATCAATCTATCTATCAATCTATCTATTAATTTGTCTAACAATCTATCTCTCTATCTGTATATATTTGTATCTATCTATTTATCAGCCTATCAATTTGTCTATATATATATATATATATACCTATCTATCTATTTTCCTGTCTATATAATTGACTATCTATTTGTCTATCTATCTGTCTATCTGTCTAACTATCTATATATCTATCAATCTATCGATCTATCAATCTATATATCAATTTGTCTATCAATCTGTATATCTATTTGTCTATCTATGTGTCTCTCTATCTATCCAACTATCAATTTTTCTATCTATCTCTTTATAATTTTATCGATCTATATGTCTACCAATTTGTCAACAATCTATTTATCAAAATATTTATGAATTTAACTATCAATCTATCTATCAATATGTCAATTTATTTGTCTATAAATCTTTTATCTATTATTGTATCAAAGTGTCTATAAATTTATCTATGAATATGTCTATCTATATGTCTATCAATCTATCAATCTATCTCTATATATTTCTATCTATATATCTATCTACAAATCTATCTATCAATTTGTCTATATATATATATATATATATATCTTTCTAACTGTCGATATGTCAGTCTATCTATCTATCTATCTGGCTATCTTTTTGTCAATCTATCAATCTATCAATATATCTTTTATCTAATTATCAATATGTCTTTATATCAGTATATCAACCAGTTAATCTATCTATCTATTAATCTATCTATCAATGTGTATATCAATCTATCTATCTTTCTATCTATCAATATATATATATCTATCTATCTATATATCTTTCTATCTATGAATCTTTCAATCAAACTTTCTATTAATCTATTTATCTCTCTATCATTTTATCTTTTCAGTAGTCTTTCTATCTATCTATCAATCTACCTCTGTATCTATTTGACTATAAATCTATATATCTATCTATCTACCAATCTTTCTATGTATTTGTATATCTATTTATCTATCCTTCTATATGTCTATCTATATATATATATATATATCTGTCTCTATGTCTATCTATCATTCTATCTGTCTATCAATCCATCTATCTAATTGTGCGTGTATATATTTATATATATATCTATCAATCTGTCTATCTTTTTATCTATATATATATTTATCTATATGGATATCAATTTCTATATCTATTTGTCAATCTTTCTATATATCTACCTAGCTATCTATCAATTTGTCAATCAATTTTTTTATCAATTTTGCTATCAGTCTATCAATTAATCTGTCTATCTATATATATATATATCTATATGTTAATCTATCTTCTATCTCTCTATCTATCTATATATCTATATGTTTGTCTATCTATTTGTCTATCTATATATCTATATATCTATCTATTTATCTAACTATTAGTATATCTATTTGTCTATCTATCTGCATATCTATCTGTTTATTAATAAATCTATAAATCTATATATATGTGTCTATCAATCTTTCTTTAAATTTGTCTATCAATCTATCTTTCTATATATATATATATATATATATATATATATATATATATCTATATATGTATCTATCCATCTGTCTATAAATTGGTCTATCTATCTGTCAATTAAAATGTCTAATTATCTACTTATCTATCTTTCTATCAATCTGCCTATATTTATTTCTATCTATCTATCTATTTTTCGATCTATCTATCTATTTATATATCAATCTATCAATCTATCTAATTATCTATCTATCTACCTATCTATCTACCTGTCTGTATAATCTATCTATCTATAAATTTGTTTATATATATGTCAATCTATTTTTCTATCTATGTGTTTATCTGTCTATGAATCAATCTGTCTATCAATCTATCTATTAATCTATCTATCAATTTGTGTATCAAACTGTCTATCTATCTATTTATCTTTATATATATTTATCTATCTATATGCCTATCAATTTATTTATCTATCTATTTATCAATCAATCTATCTATCTGTATATTGATTTATTTATCAATTTGTCTATCTATCTCTCAATTAATCTGTCAATCAATCAATCTATCAATCTATCTATCAAAATATATATCAATATGACTATCTATTTGTCTATTAAAATGTCTATCTATCTCACTGTCAATGTGTCTATAATCTATCTATCAATCTATCAAACTATATATCTATCAATCTATCTATCAATCAAATTATCTATCTTTATATCTATGAACTTATCTATCAATCTGCCTATCTATATATCTATCTAAATATCTTTCTATTTTTTATCTATTTTTCCATATATCTATCTAACTTATATATATATCTATCTATGTATCTATTTTTCTATCTTTTTGTCTATCTAACTAGATATATATATATATATATATATATCATTTTAATAATATTTCTATCTATCTATCTTTCAATCTATCTATTTATTTATATATCTATAAATCTTGTTTTCTGTCTATGAATCTGTCATTTAAAATGTCAATCTATCTATCTAACATTCTATCTTTTTATATGTCTATTTTTAAATCTATATATCTATCTATATGACTATAAATCTATAAATCTATATATGTCTAATCATATGTCTATTTTTCTATCTATCTATCTTTCAATCTATCTTTCTATCTATCTTTCTATCTATCTATTTATATATCTATCTATTTGTCTATCTATATGTCTATCTATCTCTCTTTCTATCAGTCAATCTAACTGTCTATATATCTTTATATCAATCAATCAATCTATCTATATATCTATCTATCTGTCAGTCTATGTATCTTTCTATCTATCTATCAATCTTTATATGTATCTGTCTATTTGTTTATCTATCTGTTTGTCTTTCTATTTATCTATCTATCTATATGTTTATATATGTCTATCAATTTGAATATTTATTTTTCTATCTATCTTTATATCTATCTATCTATCTATCTATCAATTTGACTATCGATCTATCTATTTATATATCTATTAATCAATCTGTTTATCAATATGTCTTTCAATATTTCTATCAAATTGTCTATCAATCTGTCTATCAATCTGACTATCAATCTGACTATCAATTTTTCTATCAACCTATCTATCATTCTATCTATCAATATGTTTATTTAGTTATCTATCTATCTATCTATCTAGTTATCTATCTATCTATCTGTCTATCTATCTATATCACTGTTTATCTATCTATCTAGAAGAATATCTATCTGTCTATCTATCTATTTATCTATATATCATTCTATCTATATATATGTTTATTAATCTATCTATAAATCTATCAACCTATCTTTATATCAATCTATCTATCAAACTATCTATATATATATCTACATGACTATATGTTTGCCTGTCTTTTTATTTGTTTGTTTGTTTGTCTGTCTATTTGTATGTATGTATTTATGTGTGTCTATCTATCTGCCTACCTACCTTACTATCTCCCAATCTCAATATCTATCTATTTGTCTATCTGTATGTCTATCTATCTATGTGTATGTCTGTATGAAAAACTATCTTTTTTTCTATCAATCTATAATATATCTGTCTATTTGTCAATTTTTCTAGCTATCTATCTCGTATCTACTTGTTTGTCTTGTTGTTTATCTATCTATCTGTCTATCTATCTATCTAACAATCTATCTGTCTATCTATCTATATATTTTTCTATCTATTTGTCTATATATTTTTTTATCTATCTATATGTCTCTATGTGTATATATTTATCTATCTATCTATCGAATTATTTTTTATTTATCTGTTATATATTTGTCTATCTATTTTTCTATCTATCAATCTATCTCTTTATCCATCTGTCTGTCTATCTATCTATCTATCTATATAATATCTATCTATCAATATTTATATCCATATGTGTATCTTTCTGGCTATCTATTATTTATCTATTTATCAGTTTTTCAAACTATCTGTCTGTCTATTAGTCTATCTATATGTTTATATATTTGTCTATCTATCTTTATTTCTATAAATCTATCTATATAACAATCTATCTGTTTATCTATCTATCTTTCTATTAGTCTATCTATCTATCTATATATCAATCAATCTATCTATCTATCTATTTTTCTATCTTTTTATCTATCTATCTATCTAATAATTTATCAATCTATCAATCTATCTATTTATCTAAATACATTTTGTCTATCAATATGTCTATCAATCTATTTATCAATATTTTTATCTATTTATCTATCGACTTATTTGTCTAGAAATTAATCTATTTATTTTTCTATCTATCTATCTATCTATCAGCCTATCTATTTATCTCTCTATTTGTCTATCTATCATCTATCTATCTATCTATCTATCTGCCTATATATAAATATAGATATATATATATATATATATATATATATATATATATATATATGTGTGTGTGTGTGTGTGTGTGTGTGTGTGTGTGTGTGCTGTGCGTGTCAATCAAATATATATATATATATATATATATATCTATATCTATCTTCTATTTATCTATCTTCTATCTATCTATCTATTTATTAGTCTATTTATATGTCTAAATATTTGTCATTATACCTATTTATCTATCTTTCTTTCTTTCTATTTGTCTAATAATTTGTTTATCTATCTTTATATCTATCTATCTATATATTTTTTATCTATCGTTCTATCTATGATTCTATCTAGCAAACTATTTTTCTATATACCTTTTAGAAATTCTACCTGTCTATCTATTTATCTATCTGTATATCTATTTGTATATTTGTTTATCTATCTATCCATCAATCTTTATGTCTATCTATCTACCTAACAATCTATTTTTCTATCTATCATTATATCTATCTATTTAATTATCTATTTGTATGTCTATATATCTATATATCTATCTATCTATCTATCTTTCTGTTAATCTATATATATATATATATATATATATTTGTATATTGATATGTCTATCTTTCCATCTATCTATTTGTCTAACTATCCTTCTATCTATCTGTCTATCTATCCTTCTATCTATCTGTCTATCTATCCTTCTATCTATCTGTCTATCTATCTGTCTATCTATCTATATATTTATATATATTTTTTTGTATATCTATGTATCTATCTAATTGTCTATCAATCTATATTTTTATCTGATTCTCAATTTGTCTATCTATCAGTTTATCAACTAGTTTATGATTCTGTCTTTCAATCTCTGTATCATTTTATCAATTAATCTATATATCAAGCAATCAATCTAAATTTATGTCTATCTTTCTTTATATGAATCTATCAATCAATCATCTATCTATTTCTCTCTCTCTCTCTCTCAATCATTCTATCTATCTATTTGTTTTTCTATCAATCAATCAATCTATTTATATGTCTTCATGTCTATCTAATTGTCTATCTAACTATCAAATCTCTATCTATCTATGTATATGTCTATCAATCTATCTTTCTATCTATCTATCTGTATATCTACCTATCTATAC
>JAREIK010001229.1:304008-394008 GCA_029783825.1 Sapria himalayana | reverse complement strand
AAATAGATAGACAGAATGATAGATAGACAAATAGATAAAAATATAGATAGACAAACAGATATATATATATATATATATATACAAATAGACAAAAAGGTAAGATAGACAAACATGCAAATAGATATATATATACACACACACACACACACATATAGATAGAAAGATAGACAGATAGATTGACAGACATATAGATAAATATATATATATATATATATATATATATATATATTGATAGACAGATAGATAGATAGATTAATAGACAGTTTGATAGACAAATTCATTGAAAGAATGATAGATAGATTGAATGATTGATAGAACGATAAATAAAAAGATAGATATACAAATAGACATATAGATAAGGAGACAGATAAATAGAGAGATATACTAATAGATAGACACACAAATAGATAGACAAATAGATAAAAAGATAGTTAGATAGATAGATAGTTAGTTAGTTAGTTAGATAGACATACAAATAGATAGATGTATAGAGAGAGAGAGAGATAGATAGATAGATAGATAGATAGACAAGTAGATAAATAGATAGAAAGATAGACAAATATATAGATACACAGATAAGCATAAGGATTGACAGACATATATATACAGATAGAGAGAAAGATAGATAGACATATAGACAAATATATAGATATAGACAGATAGATAGACACAATGATAGATATACAAATTCACAAATAGATAGATATATAGATAGACAAATAGATTCACAGATAGATAGATATATACATTGACAAATAGATAGATATTGAGATAGATTGATAGTTAGATAGAAAGATAGATATTTAGATAAATAGATAGAAATAGAAATAGATAGACATATAGATAGAAAGATAGATTGATAGATAAATAAATAGATAAATTGACACATAGATAGATAGATATATAGATAGATAGATAGATAGACAGATAGACAGATAGACAGATAGACAGATAGATAAAAAAATTGATATTCATATAAATAGATAGATAGATAGCTAGAAATATTGATAGGTTGATTGATAGATAAACAGACACAGACAGAGAGACAGACAGATAGATAGATAGACAAATTAATGATAAATACAATAACAGACAGTTTTACAGATATATAGATAGATAAATAGTTAGATATTTCTAGATAGATAGATAGGCAGATAGATAAATTGATAGATAGATAAATAGTTAGTTAGACAAATAGGTAGATAGATAGTTAGATAGATAGATAGATAATAAACAAATAGATAAATAATTAGATATACATATAGAAATATAGATAGATAGATATACAAATAGATTTATAGTTATTCAAATATCATTACAGATAGATAGATAAAAAGATAAAGAGATAGAAAGACAGATAGACAGATAAATAGATATATAAATAAATAGATAGATAGTCAGAAAAATAGACAAATATATATATACAAATATATAGCAGAGAGACAGATAGATAAATAGATATATAGATTGATAGACATACAGATAGATAGATAGATAGATAGATAAAAAATATATAGATAGAAAGATAAATAGATTGATAGATTGATAAATCAATAGATTGATAGATAGATTGGTTGACATATATTTTGACAAAAAGAGAGATAGATAAAAAGATAGATAGAAAGACATATAAAAAGATAGTTAGATAGATCGATAGATAAAGAGAAAGATAGATTGGCAAATAGATTGATTGATTGATAAATAGATAGATTGACATATAGATATATCACTAGATAAATAGATAGATAGTTAGTTAGATAGATAGATAGACAACTAGATATATAGAAAGATAGAAAAACATATAGATACATAGATATATAGATAGATGGGCTAATTGATAGATAGAAAAATAGATAGACAAATAGATTGACGGATAGATAGACACTTAAATAGTCACATAGATAGATAGATTGACATATATTTATATAAATAGATAGACATGTAAAGATACATATAGTTTGATAGATAGATTGATAGATAGATTGCCAGATAGATAAATAGATAGATAGATAGTTAGAGATATTGATAGACAGATAGATAGAAAGATAGACATATGATAGCCAGAGAGATATATAGAAACATAGATAGATAGATACATAGATAAATAGATAGATACATTGATAGCTTGATAGAAAGATAGATAGATATATAGACATATAGAAAGATAATTAAATACACAAATCAATAAATAGATAAATTGATAGATATATATAGACAGATAGATTGATTGATTGAATGCCACATAGATTGACAGATAAATTGATCAATAGATAGACATATATATACATAATCAGACAGATTGATAGAAAGATAAATAGACTACTGATTGATAGATCCATCGTTAGACAAAACTTATAGATAGATAGTTAGTTAGATAGATATATATATTGATTGAAAAATTCACAATAGATAGACATATAGATAGACATCTATATAGATAGATAGATAGATATTAAAATAAATACATAGACAATTAGAAAGAAGGACCAATAAATAGATAGAAATAGAAGATAAAAAGATGGATTGATAAAAAGATATATATACAGAAAGATAAATAGATAGATAGATTGATTGATTAATATATAGACATATAGATATACAGATACATACATAGATACATAGATAGATAAGCAGATAGCTACATAGATAGGCAATTAGAAAGATAGGCAGATGTATAGACATATAGAAAGGTAGTTAAATAAATAAATAGATATATAGATAAATATATAGATAAATAGATAGATATAAAGACAGATAGATAGAATGAAAGACAAATAGATAGATTGGCAGATTTATCAATATAGAGACATATAGATAGATTATAAATAGAATGATAGAAAGATAGAAATATAGATTGATATATCGATTAATAGACAAATAAATAAACTAGTATACAGATAGATAGATCTATAGATAAATAGATTGATTGATTGACAGAAAGATTAACAAATAGATAGATAAATGGATATACATTTATATAGATAGATAGATAGATAAATACATAGATATCAAATTAGATAGATAGATAAATAGATATATAGATAGATAGATAGATAGATTGATACAAAGATAGATAGACATATATATAGTTAGATTGATGGACAACTAGTTAAACAGATACATAGATATACATATAGATAGATAGTTAGTTAGATAGAAATATAGACAGGTAGATAAATAGATAGATGGATATATATATATATATATATATATATATATATATATATATATATATATATAAAGATGGACAGACAGACAGATAGATAGATAGATAGATAGATCGACAAATAGAATGATATATGGTTAGGTAGGTACATAGATAGACAGATAGAAAGATAGAAATATAGAGAGATAGACAGACTGATAGATAGATAGACAAATAGGCACGTAGTTAGATAGATATATAGAAAGATATATAGATAGATAGATAGAAAGATTGATTGATTGAGAGATAGATATAAAAATAGATAGATAGATAGATAGATGGATTGATTGATAGAATGATACATAGACAGATAATAGATCAAATGATTGATAGATAGATTAGATCGATAAACTGATAAATGTATAGTCATATAGATAGATTGCCTTTTAGAGAAATATATAGATATACATATATATATATATATATATATATATATATATATATATATATATAGACAGATAGAAAAATAGATAGATTGACAGACAAATAAATAGATAGATTGATAGATGGAAAGATAGATATGTAGGAAAGTAGATAAATAAATAAATATATAAATAAATATATAAATAAATAGATAAATAGATAGAATGATTGAATGATAGATAGATAGTTAAACATATATACAGATAGATAGAAAGAAATATAGGTAGATAGACAAATAGATAGGTAGTAAGATATATATATTGTTAGATATGCAAATATATAGATAGAAAGATATATAAATAGATAGATTGAGAGATAGTCAGAAAAATAACTTGACATAGTGAAAGAAAAACAAATTGATAGATACATAGAATGAAAAAAAAAGTAGATATATAGATAAATAAATAGAAAATAGATATTCAGGTATTAAGATAGATAGATAGATAGATACATAGAAAAATAAATAGAAAGACAAATAGAGAAATAAATAGATAGATAGATAGACAAATAGATATATAGATAGAAAGATAGACAAATAGATATATAGATAATTAGAAAGATAGATAGATAGATAGATTGTTAGATAAATAGATATTTAGACTGACATATATATATATATATATATATATATATATTGTTAGATAAAGAGATAGATAGATAGATAGATAGAAACATAGATAGATAGACAGATTGACATATTGATAGATAGTTAGATAGACACAAACAAAAAGATAGATAGACAAACAGAATGATAAATAGATAGATTAATAGAAATATATATATATATATATATATATAGACATATAAACAGTTAGATAGATACCCAAATAGATAGATAAATCGATATAGAAAGGAATATAGATAAATAGAAACATAGACATATAGATAGATAAATAGATAGTTAAACAAATAGACAAATAGACATTTATATATACATATATAGATAGATAGATAGATAAACATATAGATAGATAGTTATATATATAGAAAGGTATACAAGTTGATGGGTAGAAAGGTCCTTATGTAGACATGTAAACATAGGTCAACTGGTAGACAACTAGACATGTAGAATTGTAGACATGTATATAAGTAGACAGGTAGATAGATAGATAAATAGATAGATAATAGACTAGTAAAAGATAGATAGATAGATAAAGATACATATATACAGACATATAGATAAAATTATAGATAGATACTCATATAGATAGATTGAAAGAAATAAAGATAGGCAAGTAAATAAATAGATAAATAGATAGATAAACTAGATAGAATGATAGTATTAAAGATGGAAAGATAAATAAACTTATAGATACATATAGTGATAGAAAGATAGTTAGATAGATAGAAAAAAAGATACAAAGATAGACATATAGATAGATAAAGATATAGACATATATAAAGATAAATAGATTTCCTAATAGTATGATTGATAGATTTACAAATAGAAAGATAAATAAATTTATATATAGTTAGATAGATAAATATGCAGATATATAGACAAACAGATAGATAGATAGATAGATTGATAAATAGATATGTAAATAGACAATTAGATAAATACATAAATAGATATACAAATAGATAGATAGACAGATAGAAAGATATATAGATAGATAGAAAGATAGATAAATAAATACATAATTAGATAAACATATCGATTGATAGATAGATACATACATACTTACATTGATAGATAGATATACAATTATATATAGCTAGAAAGATATATTGATAGATAGATAGATAGATAAATAGATAGATATTTAGATAAAAATATAGACAAAGTCAAATAGATAGAAAGATAGATAGATAGACAAATAGATAGTTAGATAGATAGGTAGATTGATAGACATATAGATAAATAGACAAATAGATTAATAGACATATAAATAGATAGACACATATACAGATAGCTATATAGACAAATAGACTGATAGTTAGATAGACAAATAGGTAGAGAGAAAGTTATACAGATAGAGTGTTCAGCAGATAGAAAGATAGACAAATAGATAGATAGAAAGATAGTCAGAAATAAAGATAGACAAATAGATAGATTGATATATAGATAGATATATAGATAAATAAAAATGTACATAGATAGATAGACATATTGATAGATAGGCATATAAATAGATAGACAGAAAGAGAGTTAGATAGCTAACTATATATTTAGATAGATATATATAGATAGATAGATAGACAAATTGACACATAGAAAGATAGATAGATACATAAAGAAATATATTGATAGATAGACTGATTGACAAATAGACAAATAAACAGATAGAAAAATAGATAAATAGACACATTGATAGAAAGGGAAATTAATAGATAAACAGATTGATAGATAGAAGGTTAGATAGATAAATAGACATATAGATAGACAAAAAGATAGGTTAATAGAAAGATAGATAGGTATTAAGATAGATTGATAGATACATAGATATATAGATATAGATAGCTAGCTAGATAGATAGATAGATAAATAGATTGACAGATAGAAGATAGATAAATCGATAGATAGATATATAGATAGATAGATTGACACATCGACAGAGATATTCAAATTGACACATAGACAGAGATATTCAGATTGACAAATAAAAAGACTCAGTAAAACGCATATATTTATATTATTGAACATGATATCAAAGTGGGGGAAATAAAAGTAATAATGCTGCCATCACCACCATCATTTCAACAAACCATGCTACAAACCTTGATGTTTGTGTACAAATGAAAATTGTTAGATTACTACAAACCCTGACATATTTTGATTTTATGCAAACCATGCTAAATTCTACTTCATGATTTTGCAAACCTTAATATCATTAATATATAATACTATAATATATATGTACTAATATATTGCATTATATATCTACATATATACTGATATATATGTACACATACATATATAGTAGTATATATGTATACACTGGTATATATGTATATGCACATATATACTGGTATGTATGTACAAGTATTTATATGTACATATATACTCCGTAAATGTACATATAGACTGTAGAGTATATGTACATATATACATGTATACATATACACTATAGTATATATGTACATGTATGTAAATTTACACTACAGTGTATATGTAAAAGTATGTACATATATTCTGGTAAATAATTATACATATATACCAGTATATGTGTATATGTACATATATTAATGTCCATGTACACTATAGTGTACATGTACATAAATACTCAATCAAGTTGCACGTCTAAAATCACTTCGCTACTCAAAGGATGTTTTCATGTAGATATGAAGAGAATAAGCAAAGTAGAAACTAGATGATAAACAAAATTAAATAGAAATGCATAATAGTCTATAGAAGTTCATAAATCAGCAAAGAAAGAAACATAATAGCAAACCTAATATGATTACAAGTTACAAATTTAATGATCATTTTTTCAGCATTCATTAGTTTAATAAGGAAAAAAAAGAAGTATGTGATGGCTATCATTCAAATCATATCAGATTTTTGAGGCTGGTTTGCATTGATCCATAGCACCAATACTTCATTTTAAGCAGTAGCAAACTCATGAGATTTGTATGATTTCATTACCAACTCATGTAGCTACCCCAAGTGTACCTAATGAACTAAGGGTGTAAATTATTAAACAAATTAGAGCTTATATTACTCTCATTATTATAGAACATTATGATATGATTACAAGTTTCAAATTTTATGAATATTTTATCAGCATTCATTAGTTTTATATGAAAAAAGTAAGTAATACATGATAGTTATCATCCAAATCATACATAATTTTTGATGCTGTTTGCATTGATCCATGGCTCCAAGTAATTATAAGTAGTTATACATACATACATATATATATATATATACAAAATTATAAACAAATATATAGATTTACATATATGTATACATAGTTACAAATATAGTTATATTTAATTATATAGAGTATTATGTAGCTATACAAATATTTATATATAGTTATACACATAAATTTTAAACATAATGATGTATGTTGTTATACATGTAATTATAAATATAGTTACATGTGGTTATACATATAGTTACACATATAGTTATACTTATATTTATACAAGTAGGTATATATATTTATTCATATAATTTTATATATTTATACATATAGTTATGTATATGTATAGATATAGTAAAATACATTTTTATATACTAAGATATACAAATGTATATTAAATATAAGTTGTAAATTATATATTTAAATATAATTATGTATAAATCTTTTATAGTTATACATATAATAAGATATAATTATTGATAGTTATATGGTATTATACATATAGTATATATAGATAAAAATATTTTTATATAGTTAAACATAAAGTTATATATAGATATATTCATACAAATAGTTATACATAAATAGATAATGTTATAAACAAATATATAAATTTACATATATGTATACATATATGTATACATAGTTACAAATATAGTTATATTAAATTATATAGAGTGTTATATAGTTATACAAATATTTATATATAGTTATACACATATAGTTAAACATAATGTTGAATGTTGTTACACATGTATTATAAATATAGTTATATGTGGTTATACATATAGTTACACATATAGGTATACTTATATTTATACATGTAGGTATATATATTTTTACATATAATTTTATATATGTATACATATAGTTATCAATAGGTATATATATTGTAAAATACATTTTTATATACTAATATATAAAAATGTATATTAAATATATGTTGTTAATTATATTTTTAAATATAGTTATGTATAATATTTTATAGTTATACATATAGTCAAAGACAATTATTCATAGTATATGTTCCTATATCTTTGGGATCCAATGACAAAAGAACACAAATCAGAAAATAAACAAGCTCGGCTAACAACAGATCATAGCAAAGAAAATGTGCTCTTGTATTTTCGGCATGCAATATATAAATATAAATATAATTTACATCCCCCTAGAAACAGATGATGTCACCGACATAATAGAACAAAACTCAGGCAAAGTAGGCAAAGATTAGATCCACATCTAGATATGTCAATAATATTTGTCTCATCCTGCTAAAATTGTTTATGACTTGCTAGCTATGTAATTGTAAAGCCAATCAAGCCCCTCATAGAGGCCCTCGCCAGAGGTAGCAAATGTGCTCTGGATGTACCATTGACATTGGAGAAGAGAGTGAAGTCCTACCTTCTTAGTAATTTCAGCTGCATTCATCGCATTGGGAAGATCTTGCTTATTGGCTAACACTAGCAAAACTACATCTCAAAGCTTTTCCTAATTTGGTATCCTATGCAACTCATATCTTGCTTCAACAACACAATCTCTGTCATTGTTGTCCACCACAAATATGAGACCTTGGGTATTTCGGAAGTAATCTTTATAGAAAGGGCAAATCTTCTCTTGACTCTCAACATCACACACAGTGAAATTGATGTCTTTCTATTCAACAATTTCTACATTATAGTAGTAGGAATTGTGGTGACAATTTCACCAAGCTTCAACTTATAGAGAATGATTGTCTTATCGCCAGCATCAAGACCTAGCATCAAATCCTCATCTCCTTGTTGGCAAATAGCCTACTGAATAGCTTTGTGAATGCTAACCGCATTTATGTTAATAAATCTCAATCGCTTTGTCATATGGCAGTAAATAGATCTGATGAGAGAAAGAAAAAGAATCAATATACCTCAAACGATGGTCACTAGAGAGCGAGGTCAACCTCTATATGTTGTTATACCTATAGTATATATAATTAAAAATAATGTTATATATAGAGAAACATATAATTATATATATATATATATATATATATTCATACAAGTAGTTATAAGTAGTTATACATTAATATATACAAAGTTATAAATAAATATATAGATTTAATTATATCAATACATATATGTATACATAGATACAAATATAGTTATATTTAATTATATATAGTATTACATAGTTATACAAATATTGATATATTGTTATACACATATAGTTATAAATATTTATGTAGTTAAATATATAGTTATGTATAACATTTTTATAGTTATACATATAGTAAAATATAATTATATTTAGTTATATATTATTATACATATCATATATTTTGTTAAAAATATAGTTATATAGAATACACATATAGAGTTAAAATATTAAATAGTTAAATAAATAGTTATATATAGTTACTAATATAGTTATAAACTTAGTGTACATAGTTACAAATATAGTTAATTATAATTATGAAGAGTTTTATATAGTTATACAAATATTTTTAAATAGTTATCATATACTATGATAACAACACACTTTCATGCCTAATTGAATTACACCACTATAGAGAAAAAACTTATATCAACAATCTTTTCTTTTGGCAAGTTAATATCATATTTAGTGGGAACCAAAGTCATAGTATGTACTTGATATTCTATAATCAAATATCTTATAGAAAAAAAAAGATGTTTGGCCTAGATTGATTTGATCAATTTTACTATTACACTAGTTTTAACTAGAGATATTAGATAAGAAATGTACATATAATCAAAATTGAAAATATCTTATCAAGACTAGAAAAAGAAGATAAAAGAATTGTTGAAGAAGATATTAGATAGATTTTTTTATTTGAACAAATTATAGTATTGAATGAAAATGTAACTTCATGGTATGTAGTATTGAATGAACCTTATCGTAGTAAGTCATACTCTTATCAAATTTGAGGCAAAGTGTTAAAGATGGGAGATTAGTAGTATCTTGTAATAATGTCACTTTTTGCTCCTGCTCTCATGAATTTGTGGAACATGTTAATATTTATCTGCTCAAGTATTTTTTTTCTGAAAATTAATGTTGATATTTACATATATATGCATAAATATATATGTGCATATACACTTCCCTACACACACACACATTTATACATCCATATACATTTCTATACATTATATATCAGCATACACATTTTCGTACTTTTGTATATATTCAAACATGTATCTACATTTTCAAAGTTGTATGTATATACTTTTATGCGTGCATATACTACAGTACACCCACACAAACACACACATATACATATATAGGTAATGTATTTTTAAAGGTACACATGAAACTATTATATATATGTGTGTGCGTGTGCATGTGCGTGTGTATGTGTAAATGCATTTAAAATTTTTTGATTTTGAATATTTATTTAAAATTAAATATTATATACTATACACAATTTATAAAATATTGTAAATTCTTTATATTTAAAACAAAAATTTTTGTGTGTGTATGGGTGTGTATATGTGTGTGTGTGTGTGTGTGTTTGAAAAGCATATTAATGCATAAAATGAAATTATGAATTAAATATATGAGCTTCAATTTTATTTAAATAGTTGTTATTTTAATATTTATATTAAAATAACTATTATTATACTCATATAAATAAATGAAGTTGGCATATTTGTAAATTATTTTGTTTTTACGATTATGTTAAAAATGAAAATGTAGTTAATAAACAAATAATATTGTTTTTATTTTTCTAAATAATTTTTTTAAAAATATTAATGTCAATGATAAATTTGTAACCATTATTTATTGTAATTAATAAATTTTTAGAAACTTTAAAATTCAAACAAATATAATGTAGTCAATAAATACATGCCTTTTATGTTTTGTAAAAAATCAATTATTTCTTTAATTATGTTCAAATAAAATAGATTACCATAAAAATATATGAGTAAATTTTTCTATAAGTAATTATTTTTTTTATTTTATTCAAAATATATAAATGACCATATAAGAATATGAATTTGTTTTTTAAATAATTATTTAAATTTTTTTTCAAATTGAAAACATGACAATGTTTTTTTGTAATTAATAGATACATTTAAAACATTGTTTATTAATAATAAATATAACATATTGAATATTATGAGGTGCATATTTTATTTTGTAAATAATTTTATTTTTAAAGTTTTATCTTTGCAAATTGAAGCTACATCACATATATAATTTAAAAATTTTTTATAATATTTATTACACAACTATATTGTTATTTGTTTTGAAATTTACAACATGAATTTTAACGAATGAATATTTTATTAGAAATCAATTTTATTTAAATGATATTAAGTGAAACAAAAATACAAACGCTAAACATATTAAATCATAATGATTTATACAAACATATAAAAATACAATAAGAATACATTTAAGGTTGAAAAAATTAAATTTAAGTTCCTGAAATATATGGGAAAATGATAAAGATTTATACAATATACAAAAAAATATGTATGAATGCGATGAATGATATGAATGAATATTAAGTTTCTGAATCATGTAGTTATACATGTTTTAGATGTAGCTCTATATAGTTTTTCATGTAATTATATATATTTAGACATATGGCTATGTATAGGTATTGATGTATATAAATAAATTTATATATAGTAATATGCTGATATACCTATTATTAAATACATTTATATATAGTTATATATATATATATATGTATATGTATGTATGTATGTATGTATGTATATTAAATATATGTTGTTATATTTATATATAGTTATGTTTATGCATACTATTTTTATAGTTATAAATATAATAAAAATACACTTATATATTTATGTGTTATTACTCTTGGGTTCATCATATTTACATAATTTATTATTTAAATATTAAATATGTTGTTAAATACACACTACTCACCACCAACACCAACACCCATTTTGCGATTAACATCGAAAATCACAAGACTATCGAGTGGAAAAAACATCGAAATCAAGTCGGCATACCTAATGTGCAACATCAACATCCACACAATGAGAATGCATTATATCACACATGCATGAAGTATGTATATGAATCAGTTTATAAGTGCAATCCAAGCTTACCATGGTGATTAATGAAGAAGAATTTTGAAATAAAAATAAAAGGTTCAAAATACTCACTCTTGCATTAAGATAATCGATGAAGAATTAGGATAGAAAACATACATTAAATCAATAAAAATCCTCGCTTACTCTTCGATTAGGTTTTGATGCATCGGTGTCGAGAGATAGATGTGGACTACGAAGAACTTAGGCATTTGTTAGAGTTGTCTTTTGAGTCTCGACAACAAGTGACTAAAATTACCAAAATATATTAAATTTTTCATTATATAAACATTAAATAAACAATAAATATATAAAATACATAAAGGCTCATTTTTTTATTTATTTTCAAAATATTTTTGAAAATATTCATGTGTGTGTAGCAAGGTACATTCTAATACAATATTTTACATTATTAAAATAACAAAAATTGTATTATATCTTATTCTTCAATGTATCTACTGACAGTGTATAAAGTATAATATATCCATGCATTGACGTTGCTTTCTCTCTCTCTCTGCTCCTCCGATCATCATTTTTCTACTACGACAAAGCTGTCCGAGTCACGGCACTTCATGTCTAGTGAAAAATCCCTTCACTTATACAGGCTTTGTATGGGGAACAATGCGGTGCCATATATGTAAGAAATTTTAACCACTCAATCAAATCAAAAAAAAGTTATGTTTTAATAAATATATAATACTATAGTATATATGTACATATATACTAGCATTTTACTCATACATATATTATTGAAATATATGTAAATAAGAACTACAGTATTATGTGTACATATATACTGAGTACAAATATACTGAGTATATATGTGCAAATATACTCGGTATATATGTACATATATACTATAGTATAAAAGTACGTATATACTGAGTATATAAGTACATATATACTATAGTAAATATGTACGTATCTACTAAGTATACACATACAAATATACTCAGTATATACATAGATATATACTTGGTATATACGTACAATTATACCAAGTATATATGTACGTATACTACAGAATTATATGTACGTATATATACTCACATAGCCTTGGATGACACACACACTTTTACTTTAATGCAAATACACATACCATCAAAGACAATAGCAGAAAATAATCTAGGATTTAAAAAACACGCATATAGGTCTCTCAGGCATGGTCAGCATTTCTAGTTCTTTTTTCTCCGGTACTCCATGCAGATAGAGAACATTGTTACACATGCACATGGAGGATAACATATTACATTTACAAACCAATAACTGATAACAAGTAGTCTCAGATCTGAACTGTGACGATGCATATCTGCACAAAATAAGAGTGTTTAAAAAAACTTGCGTTTGAGTGGAATTAATTTTTTGGTTGATTCAGAGCTTCAGAAGCTAAGGTGTTGTTCTCATCACCATGAAGGACTAGCCAAGGCTTTTACATACCTATAATAGGCTAAAACTCTACCCAAAAATTTTGGGGACACACAAACATATTCACTGATATATAAAAATAGTTATTATAGACATGAACAAATAAAAATTAAAGTTCATAGTCATACAGCTTCAACAAAAATCTAAAAGATCTCCAGCAATGATGTTTAGAAAGAAAGAGAGTGTAAAAATAAAATGTTTTAGGAATAATGAAGATAATAGAAGCTAAGCCTCCTTTTGATCAAAATGAAATCGGTAAATATGAGACCCATGCATTGGAAGGTCTGTGGCAATGTCTGAATGCTTTGAATCAGAATTTTTTCGTGAATCTCACATAATGTGTACTGCAAAGATTCATTATTAGGTTAATCAGCAAAGCAAAGAACAAAACCAGGATAAAAAAAATTGAAACCTAGAAAAAAATATCATAATTATTTGCTGCACATAAACAAAAATCAATAACAGGTCAAAAATAATTTTCATACGAAATCATCCTCATAATTAGTAGGGAATGCTACCCTCTCTTGTGAGGTTTCGCAGCTGGATCTCAGAATGCTATCTGTTGCATCAATGCCACTAACTATGACTCCATATAGGACATATACTGTTGCATTACATTCTTAATTTCTTTCATCTCATCATTCATTACTTTAACTTCTTGCATTTCATCCATCAAATTAGTATATTGCACATCCTTCTATTCTTTAATTTCATATATTTTTTCCTTCAAATGAGATATCTATTCATCCTTCTTTTTTATTTCGGTCTCCATAACTACAATATGTTCATTTGTTTCCATTGCTTATTATTCGACTACCTCATCCACCATTGCTGAGACAGATAAATTAGAAGCACGACTACTACAACATAAAATGCCACTCCATTCGAGCCGATGTCGTACACTCACTACTTCTTACGATCTCTTATGGTCTAGAAATAAATAGGATCATAGTCAATTAGTTGAAGATCCATTAAACACTCAACTTGTTGATGAGCAGCTATCACATGTTCCTCCATTAGTTCCTGAGATAAAATAAAGAAAAATTCTATTCTAGATATACATAAAATTAAATAAATATTTTGCATTACAAACAATTTTCAAAATGTACTATAGTATTATGAAATTTTATTAATAAAACAAATTCTTATAGTAATCATCTGAGACTTATTGTCAACAAACTGACTATCTACTTTCTTCACATGCATCTTCTTCAAAATCTAATAAAATTTGGGATCTCCAACCTAAAATATGTTTTTATTAAGTCATAAAAAAATAATTGATCAAAAAAATTAATAAAATAAAAAAAACCATGCAGAGATTTGATTTATTGGAAAATTAGGACAACAACTAAATATATAAATGTTTAAATTTTTAAAATTGTACCAAATCTTAAACGTGATCAATGCTCGAATTTGACCCTCTTGTTTGTCGAGAGATTCTTGTACCTAGTCTAGCTACCTCTCTTCGTCAATTTTTGTTAGCAATATCTGATTTTTTCTTCACATGTGGCTCATCCCAATACTTAAGCCACTCGGGCTAGTCATCCTCGGATATAAAATCATTCCTTTCTTTTATATTCTTTAATTTATGGACAAAATCAGAATACCATTGAGCAGCTTTGTTCTCCCATAATTAACTTTATCTTTCCATCAAATTTGAGTGCCAATGTGCACTGATTCTATATATAGAAAAATCACAAAAGAATTTATATTAACAACAAAAACATAATTATTTACTGCTTGAATAATAACCAACATAATAACATAGTTAAGTAATTTTCAATGCATTTGTTATGTTATTTTTACCTGAAAGTCTTTAAAATAAGACTCTTTTGTCAATTCGGAAACTTTCTTCCAGGAGAATGCTTTAGAATCAGCCTTTTTCTTGAAAGACTTTGTAATTATAGTCGAACACTTGTGAGATGGAATAAAACTATACAATCAAATAAAAACATTGAAAACAAGCAAATCATAATAATATAAAAAAACCACTAACGGTAACATCAAAATTTTTTTTAAAGTTATATTTACATATTTTTTTTACCAATAATCCACAATCTCAATTACTAACTTTACACTGATAGTAGAAGAAGACACGACATTTGATGATGTCGTTGGTTTTGTAAATAGGAGAACTATTGGTGTAAAATGTGGTGTAGAAGATAGAGATGGATCAAAAGTGTGTGCAGGAAGCACAATAGGTGGTGGGCTTATATATGATAAAGGTGATAATAGAGATCTCAATGATGGTGATGGTGATATAAATAGAGATGTTGATTGTGATGTTGAAGTATGGATATGGTGGGTGTGAGATGATACTAATTTTGCAACATGATCTAACATACTGGATGAATTTGGTTCATTTCTACGTCCATGTCTACCTCCACCATGACCGAGTCCTTTAGGCGCCATCTACTGTGCAAAATAAGACAGAACAAATAATATAGAGATGATGAACAAGCATGCATTTTAGAATTAAACACACCAATAGATTTCAACAAAATATAGTAGTCTTTGATAGTTTAATATTATAATAAAATTATAACAGTTTAATGATCGGCATTACTATCATCCTCCAATAGATCTTCTGATATTTCATCTGATTCCGATAGAAGTTCGAACTCATCTTCAGATAGAAATTAATCATCTTCAATTTTTATTAGGTCATCATTTGAGTCACATAAATTTTCTGGTTCTTCATCTACATGCACAGGCTCAATATTATTTATGTCATCTTCCTTGAATGTCGGTGCAATATGTAAGTCTGCACTTCTTTGTTGAGATGTTGGTACTTCAAAATTTGATTGAGCTTTGATTTTGCAAATCACCCACCAATTACTCTTATCACGAGATAAACTCGGATATCTACAATAAAATATTTGATCAGCTTTAACTACCATAATAAATGGCTCATATCAATTATATCTATGTTTATGGTTAACATCAACTAGCTTATAATCCAGATGAATCTTAGTGCCCAAATTTTCTGTAGGATCAAACCACTCACACTTTAATAATTCAATCGTATTATTTTCGAGTCAAGGATACTCCAACTCAATAACTTTTTTGAGTTGATCATAATAATCAATCTCATCTGCACTATAAATTAAGCCTTTAATGCATACACCATTAATCATTGTTGTTTTAGAAGAACCATGCTCGATTTTGATAAATTCATATCCATTGACAAAATACCTAGGATAGGTTGTCACTACGAGGCAAGTTATAAAGTGTCGTGATCACTGGTCATGTTGAATACTGTTGTCCAGATTGCCCAAATGGCTGAAATTTATCAGTGTAGAGATCCAATCTCATATTTCGACTTTCAGCTGGAAAATCTTGATGTATATGATTAAAATGTTTCCAAGCAAGTGAATCTGATGGATGATGCATTACCCCTTCTTCCACCTCATGCTCAGAATGTCACCTCATATCATTTGTTGTAGCATTTGATGATATAATCTGTGTAATCGAGGAATTAATAAAAAATAATACATTTTAAATGCAACTTTCAATTTTTGTCGTGTATGTACAACACGAGATACCTTCTTAAATTGAAGATGATCGCAAACCTTACAGCTAATTAAATCACTATCACCACCCCAATATAACATACATCAATTGAAACAATAATCAATTTTTTTCACTAGCAGACCCATTCCTCGTAGTAACTTCTTAGTGTTGTAAAAGTTGTTAATAATCAAATTATTATCTGGAATAATCTTCTTAATCAGTTCTATCACATTATCAAATTATTTCTCACGCATATGATTTTTTGATTTAATGCTCATAAGTTGAGCCACACGTGACAACTGCGAGTGTGTTTTACAACCAAGCCACAACTTTTTATCTATAGCATTAAGCATTTCATAAAATTTCTGAGATTTAGGATTAGGTGGTTCATCAACGTAATCCATATTGAAGTCAGCATGGTAGCTTTCGTGATCATTCTATGGTATGTGTTTGATGATTCTTCACCACAAGCATACGATTCAGTAACTTCATTTTGGTCAATGTTCAGAGCCATTGTACTTTCTCCATGATAAATCAAAACAAAATAATTTGGTACAAAGCCATATTTAGCCAAATGGTATCTTAAATTGTTTGCATCACTAAAAGGGATATTCTGACACTTGCGAAGATTACATGGACACTTAATTTTTTCTCCATCCACTCAAAAAATATTTATTCAAAATTCTATTCATAAACCTACTCTACATCCACTGACGATCTAAACTCATTTTGCCCTGTTTTATTTACAAAAAATAATGCTCAATCATTATTTTGAATTAAACATTCTATTACTTCAAAATATACTAATAATTAAATAAAATTACTTATAGATGAATATTTAAAAATTAAATATTGTGAATATAAAGACAATATGTTTGTAGAATCTACATGAATAGATAAAGCAATTTTTAGCATAATAAAGATTAATAGAGATCATGGCAATACTAGATAAAGGGAGAAAAATACGATAATGTGCAAGGAAGGAAAGCAAAAAAGAAAGACATTTAAAGTTTGAAGGAGGAGAGGGGGAGAGAAAGAGAGAGAAGGTGGAATGGGAGAGAGGGACAGAGAAATGGAGAGATTGGGAGAGAGAGAGAGAGAGAGAGAGAAAAAGGGGAGAGGGAGAGAAAGGGGAGAGGGAGAGCAAGAGAGAGAAAGGGGGAGAAAGAGGGAGTGAGAAATGGCGAAAGGGAGAGAAGGAGAGAGAGAGGGAGAGATAGAGAGGGATAAAGAGGGATAGAAAGGGAGGGAGAGAGAGAGAGAGAGAGAGAGAACAAGCAAGCAAAGAGAGCGAGCAAGAAAATAACAAGAGAGAATGTGACACAGAAAGAAAAAGAGGAAGAGAATGACATAGAAAGAATTGGATAAGGAGAGAGAGACACAGAAAATGTAGTGTTAGAGTGAAAAAATACATAAAAGAAAAAAAAGAATCTTCTATACAAACCTATCAAATATTACATCTTTTGTCATACATAAGTTATGAGCCTGAGGCCCAAGGGATGAGATTATGTAAGAGTACGACCCTTATTTGTATTATACCATATTTGAGCCTGACCAACAGACACTCTAATGCTATGTGCATACAAATTGTTGATATTATATCTTTTGCCATTTAATTTCAAGTTAATGCAACAAATTAGTACTATCCCATATATAATTATATGTTAGTATAGATATAGTAAATGTAGTTATAAATAGTTACATATAGTTAAACATATAGTTATATATAGTTATATGCATACAAGTAGTTATAAGTAGATATACATAAATGTATACAAAGTTTCAAACATTATATATATATATATATGTATGTATGTATACATAATTAAAAATAATGTATACAAAGTAGTTATAAAAAATAATATAGATTTACATTTATGTATTCATAATTAAAGATAAAGTTATATTTATATATATATAGTTATTTATAGTTATACAAATATTTATAAATAGTTATACACATAATGTTAAACATTATGTTGTATGTTTTTATACATAATTATAAATATAATTACATGTGGTTATACATATAGTTACAGGCATAGTTAAATTTATATTTATAAATGTATGTATATATATTTTTTCATATAATTTCATATATTTATACATATAGTTATGTATAGGTATGAATATACTAAAATACATTTTTTATACTAATATACAAACATATATATTAAATATATGTTTTTAATTATATATTTAAATATAGTTATGTATATAGTTTTTCTAGTTATAGATATAGTAAGATAAAATTATTTATAATTATATTTTATTATAAATATAATATTTATAGTTGTAAAAAATTATATATCGTTAAACATTTAGTTATATATATATATATATATATATATATATATATATTCATACGAGTAGTTATATATTGTTATACATAAATATATACTAAGTTATATACAATATATAGATTTACATATATGTATAAATAGTTAAAAAATATAGTAATATTTAATTATATAAAGTTTTATTTAGTTTTACAAATATTTATATAGAGTTATATCCATAAAATTAAACATTATGTTGTATGTTGTTATACATGTAATTATAAATATAGTTACATGTGGTTATACATATAGTTACCATATAGTTATACTTATATTTATACACGTAGGTATATATATTTATTCATATAATTTTATATATTTATACATATAGTTATGTATAGGTATAGATATAGTAAAATACATTTTTATATACTAATATATACAAATGTATTTTAAATATAAGTTGCAAATTATATATTTAAATATCGTTATGTATAAAGTTATACATATAATAAGATATAATTAAATATAGTTATATGTTATTATACATATAGTATATATAGCTATAAATATTTTTATATAGTTAAACATATAGTTATATATAGATATATTCATACAAATAGTTATACATAAATATATAAAGTTATAAATAAATATATGATTTACATATATGTATTCATAGTTACAAAAATAGTTATATTTAATTATAAAGTGTTACATAGTAATACATATATTTATATATAGTTATATGCATGTAGGTAAACATAATGTTGTATGTTAATATACATATAATTATAAATATAATTAATTATGGTTATACATATAGTTACACATATAGTTATACTTATATTTATACATGTAGGTATATATCTTTTTTATATAATTTTATATATGTATACATATAGTTATCTATAGGTATATATATGGTAAAATACATTTTAAAATATAGTAAATGCGGTCTTGTATATGGTAAAATACCTATTTTTATATAATTTTATATATGGTAAAATACATATTATATATGTTATTATATAAAAATGTATATTAAATATATGTTGTTAATTACATTTTTAAATATAGTTATGTATAATATTTTATAGTTATACATTTAGTCCAAGACAATTATTTATAGTTATATGTTCTTATACCTTTGGGATCCAATGGCAAAACAATAAAAACAAGTTTGACTTACAATAGATCAGAACAAAGTAAATGCGGTCTTGTATTTCCGGAATGTAATATATAAATATAAATACAATTTGAATCGCCCTAGAAACAGATTATGTCATCCACATAATAGAACAAAACTCAAGAAAAATAGGTAAATATTTAGTCCACATCTAGATATGTCAACAATGTTTTCTCATCCTGCTAAAATTGTTTATGTCTTGCTGGCAATATAATTGGAAAGCTAATCAAGATCCTTGTAGATGCCCTTGCAAGAGGTAGCACAGGTTCTCTGAATGTGCCAATGGCATTGGCAAAGAGAGCGATGTCCTAGCTTGTCAGTAATTTCAGCTGCATTCATCGTTTTGGGAGGATCTTGCTTATTGGCGAACAATAGCAAAACTGCATCTCGAAGCTTTTCCTCCTTTAGCATCCTATTCAACTCATCTCTGGCTTCAACAACTCGATCTCTATCATTGCTGTCCACCACAATAGTAGGAATTGTGGTGACAATTTCCCCAAGTTTCAACTTATATAGAATGGTTTTTTAAACCCCCAACATCAAGACCTAGCACCAAAATCATCATCTCCTTGTTGGAAAACAACCTGCTGGACAGCTTTGTGAACGTAAACCCCATTTCTTCCACTAATTCTCAATCTCTTTGTCATATGGCAGTAGAGAGATCTAATGAGAAAAAGAAACAGAATTAATAGACCTTAAGAGATAGTCACCAGAAAGGGAGGTCAACCTTTATATGTTTTTATACCTATAGTATATATAATTAAAAAAAGTTATATATAGTTAAACATATAATTATATATAGATATATTCATACAAGTAGTTATAAGTAGTTATATATAAATATATACAAAGTTATAAATAAATATATAGATTTAAATAAATGAATACATATATGTATACATAGATACAAATATAGTTATATTTAATTATATAGAGTATTACATAGTTATACAAATATTCATATATTTTTATACACATATAGTTATAAATTTTCATGTAGTTAAAGATATAGTTATATATACTTATACATATAGTAAAATACAAATATATATAGTTATATATTATTATACATATGATATATTTTGTTAAAAATATAGTTATATAGAATTACTCATATAGTTATAAAATATTATATAGTTAAAAAAATAGTTATATATAGTTATTAATATAGTTATAAAAATAGTTTACATATTACAAATATAGTTAAATATAATTATGAAGAGTTTTATATTGTTATACAAATATTTATAAATAGTTATCATATATTATGATAACAACACACTCTCAATTGCCCAATTAAATTACACCACTATAGAGAAAGAACTTGTATCAACAATCTTTTCTTTTGGTAAGTTAATATCATATTTAGTGAGAACTAAAGTCACAGTATATACTAATTATTCTATAATCAAATATCTCATAGAAAAGAAAGATGTCAAGCCTAGATTGATTTGATGGATTTTATTATTACAATAGTTTAACTAGAGATATTAGATATGAAATGTATATATAATCAAAATTGAAAATAGCTTATCATGACTAGAAAATAAGATGGCAGAGTATTTGAAAAAGATATTAGATTGATTTTTTTAGTTGAACTAATTATAGCATTGAATGGTAATGTAATTCTATTGTATGTAGTATTGAATGAACCTTATCATTGCATATAGTTCTCTGATCAAAATTTGAGGCAAAGTGTTATAGATGGGAGATTAATAGTATCTTGCAATAATGTGACTTTTAACTTCTACTCTCATGAATTTGTGGAACATGTTAATATTTATGTGCTCAATTAATTTTTTTCTCAAAATTAATGTTGATATTTACATATATATATATATATATATATATATATATATATATATATATATATATATATATATATATGCATTAATATATATTTTCATATACACTACCCTACACACACACACACATTTATACATCCATATACATTACTATACATTATATAAAGCATACACATTTTTGTACTTTTTTTATATATTCACACATGTATCTACATTTTCAAAGTAGTGTGTATACACTTGTATACATGCATATACTACTGTACACCTACACAAGCACACATATATACTTATATACATAATGTATTTTTAAAGTTACACATGAAACTATTATATATATATATGTGTGTGTGTGTGTGTGTGTGTGTAAATATTTTTAAAATAAAATATTATATATTGTACACAATTTATATAATATGGTAAATTCTTTATATCTAAAACAAATATGTGTGTGTGTGTGTGTGTGCGTGTGTGTGTGTGTGTGTAAGCATGTCTGTGTGTGCATGAAGCATATTAATGCATAAATTGAAATTATGAATTAAATATATGAGCTTCTATTTTATTCAAATAGTTGTTTTTTTAATATTTATATTAAAATAACTTTCATTTTACTCATATAAATAAATGAAGTTGGCATTATTTGTAAATTATTTTGTTTTTATAATTATGCTAAAGAAGAAAATATAGTTCATAAATAGATAATATTGTTTTTATTTTTCTATAATTTTTTTTATTAAAATATTAATGTCTGATAAATTTCTACCTATTATTTATTGTTATTAATAAACTTTTAGAAACTTTAAAATTCAAACAAATATAATGTAGTGCATATAAATGCATGTCTTTAATGTTTTGTAAAATATTAATTATTTTTTTAATTATGTTCAAACAAAATAGATTACCATATAAATACATGAGTAAATTTTTCTACAAGTAATTATTTTTTTTTATTATATTCAAAATATATAAATGACCATATAAATATATGAATTTGTTTTTTTAAATAATTTTTTTAATTTTGTTTTTCAAATTTAATACATTACAATGTTTTTTTTGTAATTAATAGATACATTACAAAAATTGTTTATTTATAATAAATAAAATATATTGCATATTATGAGGTGCAAAGTTTATTTTGTAAATAAATTTTATTTTTAAAGTTTTATCTTTGTAAATTGAAACTACTTCACATATATATTTTAGAACTTTTTTATAATATTTATTACACAAACATATTGTTATTTGTTTTGAAATTTACTACATGAATTTTAACAAATGAACATTTTATTTGAAATCAATTTTAGTTAAATGATATAAAGTGAAACAAAAATACAAACCCTAAACATATTAAATCATAATGATTTATACAAACATATAAAAATACAATAAAAATACATTTAAGGATGAAATAATTAATTTTAAGTTCATAAAATATATGGAAAAAAATGATAAAGATTTATACAATATCCAAATAAAACATGTATGAATGAGATGAATGATATGAATGGATATTAAGTTTCAGAAGCATGTAGTTATACATGTTGTAGATATTGTTATATAAAGTTTTTCATGTAATTATATATATTTAGACATATGGCTATGTATATATATTGATGTAGATAAATACATATATATATATATAGTAAAATGTTGATATACATATTGTTAAATACATTTATATATAGATATATATATATATATATATATATATATATATATATATATATATATATATATATATATATATATATAAGTATATTAAATATATGTTGTTATATTTATATATAGTTATGTTTATGAATACTATTTTTATAGTAATAGATATAGTAAAATACACTTATATATTTATGTTTTATTACTCTTGGGATCATCATATTTACATAATTTATAATTTTAATATTAAATATGTTGTTATATGTACACTGCTCACCACAAACACAACAACCAATTTGTGATTAACTAAGAAAAACACAAGAGTGTCGACTGGAAAAAAAATGGAAATAAAGTTGGCATATCTACTATGCACCATCAACATCCATATAATGAGAACAGATTATATCACAAATGCATGAAAAAAATATACGAATAAATTTATATAATCAATTCAAGCATACCATGGTGATTAATGAAGAATTTCGGAATAAAAAATAACATAATCAAAACTCGCACTCTTGCATTAAGATAATCGATGAAGAATTAGTGTAGAAAACATACCTCAATTCAATAAAAAATTCTCGCTTACCCTTCGATTAGGTTTTAATGCATCTATATCGAGAGATAGAGGCAGACTACAGAGGACTTAGTTGCTTGTTAGAGTTGTCTCTCGAGTCTCGACAATAAGTGATTATATATATTACCAAAATATTTAAATTTTTAATTATAAAAATATTAAATAAACAATATATAGATATAAAATAAAAAAAGACTCATTTATTTTATTTACTATCAAAATTTTTTGAATAAAATTAATGTGCATGTAGCAAGGTACACATGAAAAACAAACACCTAACATTTTTTTATTATTAAATTAATTAACCTATAAATATATAAATAATTTAAAAAAATATATGTTTAGCCTTATAACAAAAAATTATATATCAAATACTTACAAAATTTACAAACTTTATATAATAAGACATACATTAAAAGATGATTTTTGTTCTGGCCACTCTTCTAAGAGTTATAAAAATACTCTTAATGTTAAACAAAATATATATTTTATGGTTATAAATTTGTTAGAATTCATATTAATTTTTATTAAGATAATATGAAATAATTTTAAAGGCATAAAATTTTATATTATTTGATATCATTTATAATTTTTAAAATTCAAAAAATTACTTAAAGTGAAAAGATAATTAAAAAAATTATATTTTTTATTTTAATAAAGATTGAATGTTAAAAGCTATTAGTAAAAATATTACTCAATTATTTTATTTTTATATATTTTTAGTAGTGGCATACATCTATGTATTTATTTTTAAATATTAATTTATTTTCTTTTAAATTTAATGAAAAAATTTAAATTTTTATTATATTTCAATATTTTCAAATTTTGTATTAATTATTTTTTTAAAAGTTTCCTATAATCATAAAAATTTGTTTATACTTATAATAATATTAATATTTACTAGTTTATTCATCAATTCACATATTTTTGAAAATATTTTCCATTTAATAATGCAATTAATTATTTTACATTTATATTAGTAGAAATTTTAATGTATATTAATTTATTTTTTTAAAATATCTAAAAAATTTATTATACTTATAGAATTAATTATATAATATTACTTTAATACAAATTTTTTATGTTTCTTAATTAAAAATTTTAGAAAATTTTTTGGTATAATTTTTTTTAAAAATTTATACATCATAAAAATAGTTATTTTAGGCCGTATTAATGTACTTTTTTTAGTATTTTTGGATTTTTTAAATTATTTATTTATACTATCTTTTTTTTATAATTTTATGAGGAGAATGTATCTTTCAAGGATCGCTCTTCTATAAAAAATTAGCGTATATTTAATAAACAAAATTAAATAAAATATTAAAACTAATAATAAATTTAAAAAAAATTAAATAATTAAAGATTGGCTAGGGAAATTCCGTCATTAACCCCATTGCTATATTCTGGATTTAAATTAGGTAGGGAACTTCCATCGCTAAATCCATCGCTATATTCCACATTTAATTATCTAGGGAAGTTCTGTCTCGAAATCCATCGCTATATTCAGGATGTAATTAGCTAAAAAAATCTATCGCTAAATCTGTCACTATATTTTGGATGTAATTAGCTAGAAAAATTCTATTGCTAAAATCCGTCGCTATATCTTAGATGTAATTAGCTATGGAAATTCTGTCGATAAATTCATCTCTATATTCCAGATGTAATTTGCTAGAGAAATTTCGTCTCTAAATTCATCGCTATGTTTCAGATATAATTAGCTAGAGAAATTTCATCGCTAAATCTGTCGCTATTTTCTAGATGTAATTTGCTAGATAAAATCTATCGCTATATTCCAGATTTTATTAGCTCGGGAAATTCCGTCATTAAATCTGTAACTAAATTTCATACTTTTCTTGAGCATAATTTGCGAAAATACTCCATCTCTAATCTGTCGCAAATCTGGTGCACATTTTTTTAATGAAAAAAATCATAAATTCCTTGTTATTCCCTAGCTAATCCCTCATAATTTAGATAGAGATTGATCACTTGCTAAAATTTCCTAGCTAAATGAATATTTTCTTGTAGTGTTGACTTGTAGGATCAAAATGTGGTTTAGGCCTACTGCTAATGTTAATTAAAAATATAGGATTTCACATTAACAAAAATAATAAAGGTTATGATTTTTCACTATCTGTAGAAATTTTAAATGATTAGATTATTTTAAATCATACATAACAATTAGTTATTATTTAAATTTGAATTTAATTTAGAGAAAATTTAATGTCGTGATTTAATAAATAAATAATTTATGAACTTGATTTTTAATGAATATATTCATTTTATAGGGGTTTTTAAGGATTTCAATTTAAGTTGTTATTATTTTAAAAAGTTTTAAATATATAATTAAATTCATTTATGACTAAAATCCTAGCAGACTTGTGTATGTATATATATGTGAGACATATTTGATGCTAGCAATCATCTTTTATGAAATAGAGAGAAACCATTTCATTTTGAGAAGACGAATCTAAACAAGTATTCAATAAAATCATTCATTATTTCTTTGTGTATGAATACTTATAGAGGGTTGTCAATTTTTAGAAAGGAAGTGCCTGTGAAGATCTGAATAAATCATGACGCACACTTTGAAGGCTTGACAAATTGATCAACAAAAGGTAAGTTTCATTTACCTTTCATTAGTGTTTTTATGAATCACATGCGATCCTTGGTGGGTTAAGGAATAAAAATTATAAATTTTACAATGTTTATATTTGAAATAGATTAGATATTATGTCCGAAACCCCAATAGTGGTATCAGAGGAATTGAGTTTTCATAAAAACTAATAATGTCATATTTGATCGTATGTATGTGATGTATATGATTCTGCCATAATTTGCATTTTTGAATATATGTGATATTATGGTTTGTGTGATCAACATAGGTAATAGGTTTTGTTAGGGTATTAATTGATTGAATCCCAAACATAAAAGGATTCATTAGTATGATTGAAAATCTGAATGGAATATTGACATTAAAGTGTTTAATAGCATGATATATGATTCTAGCTTTGTCTTAATCAGATTAATACATCGACTAAATTCATAAATCAATTTTGATTTATCAGTGATTGTTTATAGTGGCACTAAAATAAGCCCTATGTGTAATGAGATTACATAATATGATGTTATAATCTGATTTTAATAACTTTCGGCTTATTTTAAATTTATTGATAAGACTAATAAAAAATTTATTGATGAGATTAATAAAATTTTATTGATAAAATCAATGAAAAATTATTCATAAAATTAATAAAAATTTATTGATAAGATCAATGAAAATTTATTAATGAGATTAATGAAAATTTATTGATAATATCAATGAAAATTTACTGATGAGATCAATAAAAATTTAATAATGAGATCAATGAAAATTAATTAATGAAATCAATAAAAAATTATTGATGAGATCAATAGAAATTTAAAATTTTTTTCCTAGGGTACTGCCCCCGACCCCACGAGGGTGGCCCCCATGACTCAATTCGCTAACTAGCTAATGGAACCACCACGAGGGTGGCCCCCATGACCCCATGACCCCATAGAAATTTAAATTTTTTTAAGCTATATGATAACATTAAATATTTTGCATGTTATGTTGCTTAAATTGGTGCACAATATGGCTTTTTTAACCAATGTGTTTGCTAGAGTATTATTTTTTTTCTCAAGGGTTGTCATTATTAAATATGGCTTGCATGCCATTTTTGTTTTATTGTAATTTTTTAATTATTGTAATAAAACAAGAGAGAAAATGCAAGCCATTGGAAGTCAAGCAATCCAACCATGATGATGTAGGAACTAGGTGTCTATGCGCAAGTAGGTGGTCAAATCAACATCATGGAGCTGCTTATTACTACATAGGAATAATGACTATTGATCTTCAGATTAGCTTTTGAAGATCAATCTAGATTAAGGCCATTCTGTGACATGTTATTATATGCATGTATGAGATGCTATGTATGATATTAACTTGAGTAGGTGATACTAGATAGATAGAATAACAGATAGGTAGATAGGTAGATAGATAGAAATATGAATAGATAGATTGATTGATTGATTGACACATAGAAAGATAGATATGCATATAGGTAGATATATATATATATATATATATATATATATACATATACATAGAAAAATAGATATATAGATAGATAGATAAGCAGATAGATAGAAATATAGGTAGATATATAGATTAATAGATAGATATAAAGATAGATTGATAGATAAGAAATAAATGGATAATCAAATATAAAGATATAGAGAAAAAAAGAAAGAGAGATAAATAGATATAAAGATAGAAAGATAGATAGACAGATTGACACATAAATAGATAGACACAAAGACACATAAATAGAGGGATAGAAAGATAGATAGACACATAGACACATAAATAGATATATAGATAAATAGATAGATAGATAGACAAAAATTATAGTAGAGTAATAGATAGTTAGAAAGTTTGGTAATTAGATAGATAGACAGACAGACAAACAGATAGATAGATATATAGATAGATAGATAGTTAGACAATTAGATGGATAGACAAATAGATCGATAGACATATAGGTAGATTCACATAATGATAGATTAATAGATTGAAAGATAGAGAGAGAAAAATAGGTAGATACACATATACATAGATAGATAAATAGATAGATAGACAGACAGATTGATTGATAGATAAATTGACAGGTAGTCATATAAACATTTAGACAGACAGATAAATAGCTAGGTAGATACATAGAATGATAATTAGATAGATAGAGATATAGATAGAAAGACACATGGACATATAGATTGAAAAATAGATAGATAGATGGATATATATATATATATATATATATATATATATATATTGATAAATAGACTGATAGACAAAAAGATAGTTAGACAATTAGAAAGGTAGATAGATATAATGGTAGATAGATAGATAGATAGGCACATAGAAATATAAAAATATAAAAAGATAGATAGAAAGATAGAGAGATAGTAATATAGATACACATATTGACAAATAGAAAGATAGACAGATAAACTGATAGATAGATTTTTTTTAAAGGCTTTTAACATTTATTAAAGAAAACATATCCCTCACTTGTAGGCGGAGGAAGACCTTTACAACATCAGAAAACTTAGAAGACATACTATTTACAAACCAATACCCTAGCCAATAATTCAGAGACACTATCTTTTCCTTAGGATTAGTTGAAGCAGTAATCGCACTCTGTATGATTCTTCCTTATTATATGACATTGAACTGCATGGAGTCTTTCCACTCCAGTGGTTATATTCGTCTCAGTAGCGGGAGTTCTCCTGATAGCAACAGGGGGCAGCAACAGACAGCAACTAATCCTAACAGCAACAGACAGTAACAGACAGCAACAGCAGGAGTTATCCTGACAGCAACAGGCTTTGGCAGCAACAGGGGGCACTCTACATGTGCTTTGGCAGCAACAGACAGCAACTAATCTTTGTGAAGGCTCTTTATTTGATATTATCACTGCATATTTATGGAAGCAGTTTTAGCAGCCTCCCTGTAGACTCTTTCGCTAGTTTTAGACAACTGATAGATAGATAGATATACAATTTGATAGATAAATAGATAGACATAGAGATAGATAGATTGATATACACATATACCCATAGAATAATAGACTAATTGACTAAAAGATAGATAGACACATATACTGATAGACTAAAATACATATAGAGAGATAGACAGATGGATAGATATATAGATAGATAGATAAAAAGATAGATAGATTGCCAGATAGTCAAATTGATATATAATATATATATATATATATATATATATATATATAGACTGATAGAAAGAAATATAGATAGATAGACTAATAAATAGATAGACAGATTGACATATACACATATAGATAGATAAAATGATTGAAAGATGCACAAATAGACAGATATGATAGATAGATAGATAGATAAATAGATAAATATATAGTAAAATAGATATATAAATAGATAGATAAATAGTCAGGTAGATAAATAGATAGAAAGATAGATAGATATACATATAAATAAATTGATAGACATTTATATAGATAAATAGATAAATAAATAAATAGATTGAATGATAGACAAATATATAGATAGATACATAGATAAAGAGAATTAAGTTAGATAGATATATAGTTAGAGAGAAAGATTGATTGATATATAGTTAGAGATATAGAATGACTAATAGACAAATAGATAAATTGATAAATAGAGAGATACATAGATAGACATATATATTGATAATTAGATAGATAGTTAGAAATATAGATAAAAAGATAAATAGATATACATATAGAAAGAATGATAGATCGATAGATCACTAGAAAGTAGATAGACCTTTTGATAGATTGACATATAGAATGATAGATAGATAGAAAGATACACAAATAATCAAATAGATAGATAGATAGATTGATAGATAAAAAGATAGACACACACACACATACAGATAGAAAGATAAATAGATAGATACATTGATAGATATATAGATAGACATATATAAAGATAAACAAATAGACAAATAGACAAATAGATAGATAGGATGGAGAGTTAGATTTAGAGATAGATAAATTGATAGATTGATAAATAATAGATAGATAGAGATAGATAAATAGACAAATAGAGAAAAAGACAAATAGAGATGTAGAGAGATAGATACATAAATAGACACATAGATTGATACATAGATAGACAAATTGATTAATAGACAGATGCATAGATAGATAGATAGAGAGACACATGAGAGATGGACAAATAGATAGATAGAGATATTGAAAGATAGAGTAATATAGAATTACTCAGATAAATAGAGAAATAGATAGATATATAGACATATATAGTAATATATCTATAGATAAATAGATCTACAAATAGAAAGATAAATACATATATGCATAGATAGATATACAAATAGATAGATATAGAAAGCCAGATAGACAAATAAATAGATATACACAGAGATAGACAAATAAAGAGATATATAGATAGATAGCTATGTATATCGATAGAAAGATAGACAAATAGAGAAATAGACTTATAGATAGATAGATAGATAGAAAGGCATATTCCACTACAAGAAAAAACATTTTTCTATGTAAAGTACTCGTCGCTAACAATTAACAATGGAAATATTCCCTAGCAAAAATGTATAGCGACGGGATTTTCCTAGCTAAATTAATAGATATTTTTGATACATATAATTAAACACAGACACATACATATAGAAAGACACATAGATAGATATTCACATATAGATAGGGATCAACATTTTGATTCCCTTGCTAATTTTAGTGATGGAAAAATTTAGAAATGGAACCTTCTCAATCTATGTGTCTAACTATTTGTGTGTGTATTTGAATATCTATATTTCTATCACTCTATCTTTCTATTTGTCTATCTATTTATCTATCTAATTATCTATCTATTTATCTATCTATTTATCTATTTTTAAATCTACATATCTATCTACCTATCTAACTATCTATCTATATGTCTATATATTTATATATATCTATAAGTCTATCTATCTGTTTATCAATTATTCTATATTTATATCTATCTATCAATCTAACTATCTATATGTTTGTCTGTCTGTCAATCTATTTCTCTATCTATCGGTCTATCAATCTTTCTATCTATCTGACCATCAATCTTTCTATCTATCTGTCTATCAATATTTCTATCTATCTATCAATATATCTTTCTATCTATCTCATTGTCTATCTATCTGACTATCCATATGTCTAACTATCTGTCTATCTATCTATCTCATTATCAAACTATCTAATAATCTATTTATTTATTTATATATCTATATGTCTATTTAATTATCTATCTATCTATATATCTATTTGTATATCTATATGTCTACTATCAATCAATCTATATGTCTTTTAATCTACCTATAAATCCACCTATCTATGTGACTATCAATTTATCTATCAATTTTTATATCAATCAATCTATCAATTTGTTTATATATAACTCTATTAATCTATCTTTCAATCTATTAGTATATATTGCTATCTATCTTTCTGCCTATCTATCTATTTATCTTTCTATTTGACTATCTATCTATCCATAAAACAATCTTTCTATCCATCTATCTATATAACTAACTAACTAACTAACTGTCTGTCTATCTATCTATCATTCTATTTATCTATCTATCAATTTGTCTATCTATTTGTCAATCTATAGAATTATATTTCGAACTATATATTTATATATACATCTAACTATTTATCTATCGACTTATTTGTCAATATGTTTATCTATGTGTCTATCTATCTATCTATTTGTCTATCTATATATCTATCTATCTAATTATCGATCAAGCTATCTATAATTTTTTCTATACATTGTTCTATCAAACTATCTATCTATCTATATGTCTATTAGTCTATCTATTTGTCCATTTATCTGGTTATCTATTTGTCTATCCATTTGTCTATTTATCTACGTAACTTTGTATCTATCTATCTATCTATATGTTTATCTATAAGTATATCTATCTATATATCTATTTATCCATGAATCTATTTGTCTATCTATAATCTATTTATCTTTCAATATATCTGTCAATCAATTTATATATATATATATATATATATATCTATGTATCTATATATCTATTAATATATCTATCTGTCTATCTATCTAACTAACTATTTATCTATCTATCTATTGATATATATATATATATATATATATATATATATATATATATATATATATATATTATTTATTTATTTATTTATTTATTTATATATATTTGTCTATTTATCTATTTATCATTTTGTTTATCTATCTGTCTATCTAGTTAATTGTCTATCTAGTTAATTGTCTATCTAGTTAATTGTCTATCTGTCTATGCTATCTATCTTTCTATTAATCTATCTATCTATCTGTCTATTTGTATATCTATATCTCTATCTACCTGTCTATCTTAATTCTATATATATATATATATATATGTATGTATGTATGTATATATTTGTATATTTATGTCTATCTATTTATGTATCTATCGGTATATCGATCTTTCTATCACATTGTCATATTTAATTTGTCTATTGATCAATCTATCTATTTGTCTATCTATTTGTTAATTAATCCATAAATCTATCTATATATCAATTTGTCTATCTATTTCTCTATCATTGTGTGTATCCATTTATATATCTATCTTTATATGTATCTATTAGTCTCTTAATCTATTTATCTATTTATCAATCATCTATCTGTATAACTATTTTTCTATCTTTCTGTCTATCTATCTATCTATCTATTTATCTATCTATATATAAGTCTATCTATCTATCGGTCTATCTATTTGTCTATCTATCTATTTATCTATCTATTATTTTGTATATAAATCTATATATCTATTTGTTAATCTATATATCTATCTTTTTTTGTTTATATCTATCTTTCTATATATCTATCTGTGAATTTTTCTATCGAACTATCTGTCATCTATTAATCAATCAATCTATCTATCAATCAATCTGTATGTCTGTCAAATAATCTATATATTTATCTATCTGTCTGTCTATCAGTCTGTTAGTCTATCTATCTATCTATCTGATAATCTATCTATCTATCTTTCTATTTGTCTATCTATTTGTATATCTATATGTTTATCTATCTATGTATCTATATTTTTATATATCTATATGTCTATCAATCAATCAATCAATTAGTCTACCAATCTTCATATCAATAAATCTATCCAGTTATCTATCAATTTTTGTATCAATCTATTTATTAAACTATCTATTAATCTACCTATCTATCTATCTGTCTACCTACCTATCGTTCATTCAAGTAATCTATCTATCTATTTGCATATCTATTTATCTATATATCTGTCTACTAAACTATTTAAATATCTATCTATATATCTGTCTATCTGTCTGTATATTTATCTATCTATATGTATGTTTGTCTATCAATCTATCTATTTATCCGTCTGTCTTTATGTCTATCTATCTATCTATCATTATATCTATCTATTTGTCTATTTATTTTTCTATCTATATATCTATCTATTTTTTAATCTATCTATTTATCTATTTATCTATTTATCTATCTATCTATTTATCTATCTCTCTATCTAAATATCTGTCAATCTACATTTCTATCTATTTGTCTATCAATCAATTAATCTATCTATCTATCTATAGGTTTAACTTTCTTATTATGTATCTATATGTATATCTTTCAATAAAACTATATATCTATCGACTAGTCTATCAATATGTCTATCTATCTATTTATCTATTTATCTATCTATTTTTATATCTATCTTTCGATCAATTTCTTAATTTTTATCTATTTATCTATCTATCTATTTGTCTATCTATTTGTCAATCAATCAATCAATATATCTATCTGCATGTCTGTTTGTCAGTCTGTCTTTCTATCTATGATTCTTTCATCTTTTTGTCTATCTATCTTTCTATCTATCTATTGGTCTATTAATTTGTCTATCAATCTATCAATCTATTTATCTATTGGTCTATCAATCTATCTATCTATTGGTCTATTAATTTTTCTATCTTTCTATAGGCACCACCAGAGGAGATATAGAATATAATAAGAAACTCATGCCAAACAAACTAAAGGGAATAACATGTTTAGATAAAATGGGTTTTCCTTATATTAGAACAAATAAACAGATCACGAAGGTATAACAAAGCCTCAACTTTCTGATGGATTGTGCGGGAATAATGAGTACTTTAAAATATGTATCTTGACTTTCCTTGCAGGTTAGCTAAAATGTAAGGGTGCTAAGATAATATGATAATATGTATTCTGACCTTAACGCTGCTATATAAACGCTATTATATAACAAAGCCACAGTGAATCCTAAATAAGGATAATTCTGTTGTTCCTTGTTTTTCTGCTGTTCTTGCTACTGTAATAGGACAAGGTAATAGGGCAAGGTAATAGTGTAAGGTATTGTTGCTTGTGTTGCTGTTCCTTTTTGTGTTGCTTGTGGCTTGGTTGCTGCTGTGCTGCTGTTCCTTGTCGCTTCCTTTTGTTTGGTTGCTTCATTGTTTTTTTTGTGTAATTTCAGATTATATATATAGTGCTCTCGAAAAGAGCACATAATTATAAGTTGATTTGTAAATAGTTTGCTTCCTACTTCTCGAGTTGGATGTTTCTAGTGGACAGATAAACAAAAATCCAGAAAATCCAGCAGTTGCTGGAATTGTTAAAAGAAAACTTTTGTTTGGTGTACTGTCTGTATTAATTCCAGGTTAAGAGGATATGTGTGAATGTTGCGGAAAAAACAGCTATAAGCTGTCTCTCTAAGCAGTGCTAGAGCATAAGCATGCATATCTAGAAAGTGGAAAAAGTCCAGAAAAATTTAAATTCAGAGAAACTGAAATGCAGTAAAGAGACTGCATGCACCATGCGAAGTTGCCCAATTCACCATATTAGGTAAGAGCAGGTATTTTTTGGAATCATTATTTGACTAATGCTTGGGGTTGATTCCATTTTGCAGAAACAAGGGGTTAGTGAGGGTAATTAGATGTATAACAGGCTATCATAGTCGCAAGTCGTGCTTGCATATATGTCTGGAAAAGTGGATTTGATTCGTATCAAGTCAGAGTCTGCTGGGTGTTTGTCTGTGCTTGTTTCTTTGTTTGATCTATCAGATGGGTGTATAAGGGAATGTGCAAGAGAGATAGATGCTGGAGGAGAGTCAGAGATTGCTGGTGTACTTGTCTACAAAGCGAGTCTCGGACAAAAGTAGCATGGACAAGTCAACGAAGGTAAAAGAACTTTCTACAAAGCATAAGGAGACCACCAGAAGCTAAGGAAATGAGTTAGCTGAGGAGATTAAGATAAGCCCTAAAATTTAGATGGAAAAATCTTCCATTTTAGCAAAATAGCCAGTGGCTTAGCAAAAAACCAACTCAATTTCCAGTCTATGAAAGTCTACCATGGGCTTTTAGTAAAATGTTAGAATGTTATGGCTCGTTTATTTTATTTATTTGTAAGTGGGTGTAAAAGGGAAAAGGGGTAGATCTTAGCTTGTAAAAATGGCATTCCTCCGCCAAAAGAGAGGGTTATAATAATAAAACAAACCTTTATAAAAAAAAATCAATTTATCAATCTGTCGAACATTTTCTTTATCTATCTATCTTTCCTTCTATCAACTATCTATCTATCTATTAGTCTATATTTCTATCTATCTATCTGTCTATCTATCTATCTATCTATATATCTATCTATCTTTGTTTATCTAATTATTTATATATCTATCTTTACGTATATAAATTTGTATATCTATTTGACTATCTATATATCTAACTATCTTTCTATCTATGTTTCTAGCTATCTATTTGTCTATCTATCTGTGTATCTATCTGTCAAACTTTCTATCTATCTATTTATCTATCTTTCTATCTATCTATTTATTTTTATATCTATCTATCTATCTTTCTTTCTATCTTTCTATCTATCTGTCTGTCTATCTAATAATTTTTTTATCTGTTTATCTTTCTGTCTATCTATCTATCTATCTATCTATCTGTTTGTCTATTAATTTATCTATCTATCTGTCTGTCGTCTAATCAATCTATCTATTTGTATATCTATCTATCTATCTTTTTTTTTGTCTATCTATATGTATATCAATCAATAATTCTATCAGTCTTTCAATCTGTATATCAATCAATCTATCTAGATGTCTATGAATTTGTCTATCAGTCTATCTAGCAATCAATCAATCTATCTGTCTATTAATCTATCTATCTATCATTTGTATATCTATTTGTATATCTATTTTTCAATCAATCAATCAATATATCTATCTATGTGTCTATCTGTCTATCTTTATATCTATCATTCTTTGCATCCGTTTGTCTATCTATCTTTCTATCTATCATTCTTTGCATCCGTTTGTCTATCTATCTTTCTATCTATCTATTGGTCTATTAATTTGTCTATCTATCTGTTTATCTATTTGTCAAGCATTTTATTTATCTTTCTATCTATCTATCTATCTATCAACTATCTATCAACTTGTCTATCTATTAGTCTATATTTCTGTCTATCTATCTATCTATCTATCTATCTATCTATATATCTATTTATCTATCTGTCTTTCTATCTATTTATATATCTATCTTTTAATATATAAATTTGTATATCTATTTGTCTATTTATATATATATCTATCTATCTATTTTTCTAGTTATCTATTTGTCTATCTATATGTGTATCTAATTTTCAATCATTTTATCCATCTATTTATCTAGCTATGTATTTATTTATGTGTTTATCTATCTGTCTATCTATTTTATTATCTATCTATCTTTCTATCTATCTATCTGTCTGTCTAATAATTTTTTTATCTATCTATCTTTCTGTCTATATATCTATCTATCTATCTGCATGTCTGTCTGTCTAATCTATCTCTCTATTTGTATATCTATCTATCAATTTTTTTGTCTATCTATATGTATATCAATCAATCATATTATCTGTCTTTAAATTTGCATATCAATCAATCTATCTAGATTTCTATCAATTTGTCTATTAGTCTATCAATCTATCTATCAATATGTCTATTAATCTATCTATCTCTCTATCTATCTATCTATCTATTAGTATATCTATTTGTCTATCTATCTACCAAACTTTTTATCTGTCTATCTATATATCTATTTGACTATCGGTATATATGTTTATTTGTATGTATGTCTGTCTATCAATCTACTTGTGTATCTATCTATCTCTATATCTATCTATCTATCTATCTTCATTATATCTATTTATCTGTCTATCTATTTGTCTACCATTTGTCTGTCTATCTATTAATCTATATGTCTATCTATTTATTTGTCTGTTTTTATGACTATCCGTCATTCTACCTTTCTATATATTTGCCTATCAATCTATCTATCTATCTATCTATAGGTTTATCTTTTTTATTATCTTTCTATATGTCTATCTATCTATCTAACTATCTATCTATCAACTAATCTATTAATATGTCTATCTATCTGTCTATCTATCTTTTTATCTATCTATCTGCCTGTCTGTCTGCTTGTCTATCTATCTATCTATCTGATAATCTATCTTTCTACCTGTCTATTTATTTGGCTATCTATTTGTATATCTATATGTTTATCTATCTATTTATCTATATATTTATCTATTTATATGTCAATCAATCAATCAATCTGTCTTCCAATCTTCATATCAATAAATCTATCCTGTTATCTATCAATTTTTGTATCAATCTATGTATAAATCAATTTATTAAACTATCTATTAATCTATCTATCTATCTACCTATCTTTCAATCAATCTATCAATTTATCTATCTATTTGCATATATATTTATCTATATATCTATCTACTAAACTATTTACATATCTATCTATATATATCTTTATCTATTTGTATATTTATCTATCTGTATGTATGTCTGTCTATCAATCAATCAATCTATCTGTCTGTCTCTATGTCTATCTATCTATCTATCATTATATATATCTATTTGTCTATTTATTTGTCTTTCTATCTATCTATCTATTTTTTAATCTATCTAGTTATATATTTATCTATCTATCTATCTGTCAATCTACATTTCTATCTATTTTTCTATCAATCAATTAATATATCAATCTATCTATCTATAGGTTTAACTTTCTTATTATATATCTATTAATCGATCAAACTATCTATCTATCGACTAGTCTATCAATATGTCTATATATATATATATATATATATATATATCTCTCTCTCTCTCTCTCTGTCTTTCTATTTATCTATCTATTTGTATATCTATCTTTCTATCAATCTATTAATTTTATCTATCTATCTATTTGTCTATCTATTTGTCAATCAATCAATATATCTATCTATCTGTCTGTCTGTCTGTCTATCTTTCTATCTATCATTCTTTGAATCTTTTTTTCTATCTACATTTCTATCTATCTATTGGTCTATTAATTTGTCTATCTATCTATTTATCTATCTTTCGAACATTTTCTTTATCTTTCAATCAATCTATCTATCCATCTATCAACTATCTATCTATCTATCTATTAGACTATATATCTATCTATCTGCTCTCTATCTGTCTCTCTATCTATCTATCTATCTGTCTATCTATCTATTTATATATCCATCTTTTCGTATATAAATTTGTATATCTATTTGTCTATCTATCTATCTATCTATTTTTCTAGCTATCTATTTGTTTATCTATCTGTGTATCTATCTGTTAAACAACCTATCTATCTGTTTATCTATCTATCTATCTATCTATCTTCTTTTCTATCTATCTAACTATCTTTCTATCTATTTGTCTGCCTATCTAATAATTTTTGTAACTATTTTTCTATCTATCTATCTATCTGTCTGTCTGTCTGTTTAATCTGTCTATCTATTTGTATATCTATTTATCTATCTATCTTTTTGTCCATCTATATCTATATCAATCAATCATTCTATCTGTCTTTCAATCTGCATATCAATCAATCTATCTAGATGTCTATCAATTTGTTTATCAGTCTATTTATCAATCAATCAATCTATCTGTCTATTAATTTATCTGTCTATCTATCTATCTATTTGTATATCTATTTGTCTATCTATCTACCAAACTCTTTATCTGTCTATCTATATATCTATTTGACTATATGTATATATGTTTATTTGTTTGTATGTTTGTCTATCAATCTATTAGTGTATCTGTCAATCTCTATATCTATCTATCTATCTTCATTATATCTATTTATCTGTCTATCTATTTTTCTACCATTTGTTTATCTATCTATTAATCTATATGTCTATCTATCTATTTGTCTGTCTGTCTATCTATTTGTCATTCTACCTTTCTATATATTTGCCTATCAATCTTTCTATCGATCTATCTATCTATAGGTTTATCTTTCTTATTATCTATCTATATGTCTATCTATCTAACTAACTATCTATCAACTAATCTATTAATATGTCTATCTATCTTTTTATCTATTTATCTATCTATCTTTATATATGTCTATCTATCCTTCTATCTGTCTATCTATTTTTCTATCTACTTGACTATATATCTATATATTTATCTATCTATCTATCTATATGTTTGCCATTCAATCTGTCTATCTACTTGTCTATCTATCTGTCTATCTTTTTGTCTCACTAGAAGAAAATGCTCAAATAGCTTGTGAAATTTCACTAGCTTTATGGGCTTTTCCATCGCTAAACTATAATAACGATGGATTAATGACAAATTAACGACGTAAATTATTTCAAGCTAAAGTGTACGTCATAAAATATTTATGAGAAAAAATATTTTCTATCAAATTTTTTAATGACGAAAATTCCCTAGCTTATTATTTTTTTTCCCTTCCTAATTTTAATCATAATTAAGAATAGTAATTAATATTTTTCCACGGAATATGTACAACAAAATCTCTAGCTAAATTAGCATGGGAAAAATCCCGATCTATTTTCATTCCAAAGCTATTTTCACAATTTTTTTTTATAAAAAATTTTATTACATATTTTAAAATGTTATATTAAATTGAATAAAAAATATATATTATAAACCATTTTTATAATTAATAAACCCCAAAAATACTTCAAAAATTATTATGAATCAATAATTTATAGTGAAAACAAAAATATAACAATGGTAAATAATCTTTTAAAACAAAATCATTATCCTTATCATTAGCCGATGCATTTGTGTTAGGCTCTCATGTGTGGGCTCTCTACTGGGACTCTATGTGCTTTCTGTCTCATCAAGGTTGCTAACTGTAACTCAATATAGGACATCTACTATTGTATTGCATCTGGTACTGCTTAGAAAATTTTTTTTCAACTTCCTCGACAATATTATCATCAACATTGAAATCACGAATCAAAGCCACAATATAATAAACTGATGAAAGACACACACTAAACACAAAACAAAAGCAAACATATGTGAAGGAAAACATTACTTAATTTTTAGATGGGCTGGTTGACCAGATCCATCAGCTAAAGCATCTACTACTATAGGTGTCAAATGGATCGGGATAGCTCGGGCCTAGCATGGTTCAGCTGTGCCTAGGTCGACATGAAACGCTATAATATCATGCCAAGGCCCGTGTTGGGCACAACCTAGGCCTAATCGTGTCGTGTCGGGCCGAGGGATTCAGCCCGTGTGTTGTGCCAGGCATGGCACCGATTACCATGCACTGAGCATGGTCATTATGGGAGGGATGATGAGCCGAAACCCGACGGGTGAGGCTTGGCGAGGCCCAACGGGGGAGGGCGTCGTGTGCCAAAACCCTAATTTTTTTTAAAAAAATTTTCACCCATACCTGAACTAGCCGACCCAAACTAAGTCGAACCAACCCAAACCAGGGTAGATTTTGGGCCATGGGCCCGTCTTATGCCTAGCATAGCATGCCAGCCTGATTGGGCCTAAAAACCCTAGATTGGGCCAACACGGCCCGACCTATTTTGACACCTCTTTCCACCACAAATTTATCTTTCAATTTCAAGCACTTTATCATTACCTTTTCATTCTTTTTAGGGGCTGCATATACAAAACATTAATTATCATCGAGCATGTTCTAGTCCTTAATCGATGCTTCGTCTACAAATACAAATAGAGATTCGCATTTTTTACTGAGAAGATGAAGTAAAATTATGAAACAAAAAATAAGAGAGAAAACTAATCAACAAAATTACAAACCAAAAAACTAATTAAATAATAATGTACTAGAATAATTAATTGGAAACAAATACAAAAATAAGAACCAGCATTCAATGAGAAATTGATTCATTCAGTATTTTCCTGAGATGGGTTCCCAGGTCCGAGTCCAACACCATGTTCTTTTCTTTAGTATAAAGGATCAAGACACTCGTTGGAGCCTCCAAGCGTCTGACTCTGACCCAATTAGCTAACTCAATTTATAATTCCGAGATACCACACATGTGTGTCCCATGTTTCCCTAACGAAGATGAATATTTCTTCACCATATCGAACAACTCAAACCTAGCAAAATGAGATGATGCCATCAATTGAATAGATACATAAAATGACACATAACCAATTATCAACTTATTTTTTTTAAACAAGAATACTAACACATGGAAATAATAGACACCCAATGTAAGGTGAAACACAGAGGGGAGCAGCAAAATCAAATGAGAATCAGCTGGGTGAACAAATGGAGCAAAATGGAAGAAAAAGGAGGGAGCTTTGCATGTCCATCATGCACCCTTGTTGTTGTAGTTGAGCAACCAACACCAGCATCCACTACAAAAAAACCTAAATAACTAGGAAAAACAACCATAAGAAAAGCAAAACAAAAAGAGATGACACAGCGATTGCACCTCCTGTGAATAACCATGCATGTGTCATTCCGAACGAGCACTTTTTGAAGGCAGCACTATGACACCCCATCCAATGGGGTCCCATTCCATTCCATCATATAATAGAATGTGTAATAAAATAAAATTTTCTCAATATACCTTACATTTTTTTTTCATTTTATTTGCTCAGCAGAATTAAAATACATACTCTATTATTCAAGCCACAACTAGCTTCTCTTCACATGTGTGGTCTCACATATGGATCTATCATCTATCTTGGACCTGTACCTGAAAGAGGTCCCACAACAGAGTGAGCAAAGATCAATAGAAGTAAACTCCTACAAGGCTACTACCTTTCTGATTGCATGTAAAACATCATGAATATATATCAATACTCACTCAAGTATAATGTTTATATGAACGGAATTATGGATTAAATGTTTATATGCCCATATTCCTGAGTCTCATCGACTCCCTCGCACATGCTAAAGCCAAGTGTGACATATTATATATATATATATAAGTATATATATCTATAAAAATATTTATTTTTTGGAATTATTCCAAAAAATATGGACTTCCTCAGAAAAACATATTGAATATTTCTCTTAAACAAAATATAATTTTCTTATATTTACTCCAAAAAATATGGACCTCCTCTGAAAAATATATTGGACATTTTCTGACAAAATATTTTTTTACTTGGATATTTTCAAAAACCACCATGTAACTCAGTTTAGACGTTGTCTCAATTCGAGTTTGCAAATTTATATTAGTCATGCTCCAAAAAATAACCACGTAACTCAGTATCGGCTTTATCCCAATTTGAATTTGCCAAATGCAATCTATATACCTTTATATATATATATATATATATATAATGCACCCACTCATTTATATGGAATGTTTCTATGCATATGAAATATAATTATGTCATTTACGATTAAATCATATTTCAAACACAACCACAACAATCCAAACCCAATTCACCTACACTAAATTTTACTAAACGAAATATAGAAACTTTTCATCAATTTACCATTTTCAATGATATTTTTAATAATTCAAATTGAAATATAAAACATGATCATTTATGGCCTTTAAATAGAAAGAAATTCTGATAGGAGAAAACTACTACTTTCTATAAAATTTCATGGAAACTTTATAAATTTGATATCAAACTGAAGATCTTGTCGCGTAGAGTAATTTTAGTTCTTGGACTATTCTATTCCAAGTCCATAATAATCTATTACGATCAAAATAAAATCAATGGATTATTTATATATTTTTTCCTTTGCACAGTGATATCTCTCTATCTCTCTCTCTCCAGAAGTATATTTCTATTTTTCTTTCCTCGTCAAGCATCATCCCGTTTTCTAGATTCCTGACATTTATTTTATTTTATTTTATTTTATTAAAAAAATTATTATTATTATAATTTTTTTACACATGATCACGCAAGGTGCAACCACGTGATGATATCGTGGTGCAGTCTTTTGTTTCTATTTTATTTTTATTTTTTAATTTATTTATTTATTCCAATAAATATTTAAATATATAAAAAAAATTAAATTCTAATTTCCTCAAAATTTGATGAAATTTGTTACCGTAGCTATATTTTCTAAACTGATTTCAATAATGAAATCCATTTTATCATTAGTGTTCTAAAATTTTCAGCTTATTTTTTATTACAAACTTACTATTTTGCCCTTTTTTTTCTAGAAACATAATCATATTATTTATTTTTTCATTTTTTTGGGATTTCACAAGCACCGTGGTCATTACACGTATTAGATTCTAGCCCCGTTGCTTCTTACTAATCTACAACTCGTATTTCAAGCACTTCCTGCTCCATCATAAACATGTAGTGAGCAATTAATATCACACACACACACTCTCTCTCCATTATAAACAATCGAGATTAACATCAATCAAGAGTTTTTATAGAGCAACAACAATCCAACAACACATCTTCCTCCACAAGTTCATGTGATAAAATGGAAAATAAAAAACTATGCTATATATAAATAAATTAAATATAATATTTTTCATCACACACTTAACTTTTAACATTTACTGTAGCAGTCAAATAGTGATGGAACCACAAAAGAAGTGGCCACTTTCATAACAACTATATAGTCTTTACCTGCTTGATTCTACTTGGAAAATCACTATTTTTGATACATATAAAAAAAGAACACAATGAACACAACCCACATGTTGCACACACTGCACCATGGCTGCATCAAACATACACATAGTGCACATCCAATACATGAAAAACACATGCACGTTAACTGCACCACACACACACCGTGCACTTCCAGGTAGTTATGCACCATAGCTGTGCATCCACGGCACCACATCTCATGGCATCATTGCTAGCTGGACCATACACCCACTAACACTAAGCCACATGCTGGAAAATAGTTAGAAGATTCTTAACCATATTTTTTTTCTTTCCTCCATTTGCAACGTGCATATATTTTTTTGCCATTTATTCAAGAAGGATAATAGTAGTATCAAAGGTTTTGATTGTGATGGAGTTGAATCTACCTTTTTGTCTCCCATGATTTTTCAATTTTCCATGGTCATATAATGACCATGGAAGTGAGACTGATTATCAAAAAAATAAAGCAATAGTAAAATACAAGTAATGGGAACAAAAATAATTTTTAAAAGAAAGAATTGTTTAATATATGAACATTCTATAATTTTTTACTCATCACATTTGCAATGGGATAAGAATAAATCAACATTCTATGATTATTATTGCTTTTAAGATGTAACATTAAAAAAAGAAGGAGCCATCCTCAGTACTAGCTACTACTTAAAAAAATAGGCTTTTATTAGTTAAATGAAATCACGTATATATAGCTTACCAGCAATAAATGCAGCAGCACATTTGCAATGTCTCTTATATCTTTATCAAGAAGAGTATTTCTTGTTTTTAAATCCTTGTGAATAATTGCACGAACCTGGACCATATGAAGAAACTCAATCCTTGAAAAGGCAAATAATATAATTTATCTAACAGCATATGTTTGTAAAATAAATCAAACACTGATAAGAACTTTAAAAAACATCTTTTTTGCAGCATCTTCTACAATCTCGGGCTACTTGATCCAATTAATACTTTCTCCATTTGTGAACTGACCTATCAATGTTACATGCATTAATGACTACCTAAGTTGATATCATTGTACTTTATATAAGATTTTAGTTACCATAAATATGCTCCATCAATGTTCCATTGTGCACGAACTCATAAACAAGCATATTGCCTCTCTCTTGACAATATCCAATGAATTGCACTAAGTTTCTGTGATGTATTCTTGAAATTAAAGTCATCTATAAGAGATATTTAAATGGTCCAAACAACAATTAGCAGCTACAATTTTTTATTAAGAAGAAAGAAGACATTTTTGCATTGTGCGTTAATCTAGTAGTTGTCACGGATAAAAAAATAAAATGCTTGATTTCGTTTTTTTTGTTGAGATATATCTCTAGTTTGTATATAATTCAGTCAATGAGTTGCTCATAGTGTTCAAGGTGCTCCAATCTCATGGGTTATATTTAATCACGAATCATGGTTAATAAAGGCACGTTATTTCATTTTTACTTTCTAACATGATATCATAGACCATGACCATTAGAACTTTAAAAAAATGAAAAAAGGAATAATTTTTCTTAGAGAGAGAAATAGTTAAATGTTGGTTAAGAAGAGTCATTGTTCAACATGTTGTTTGAACCATAAAAGAGCATAAGGGTGAAAGCTATAAAAAACAAAAGAATTATCAAAGATATAAACTTTTTCCATGGAAGATTTGCTAAGGAAAATGTGATGAAATTTGAGAGCAAGAACAATCATAATTCATATTCTATTTTTATCATTTATTATAAATTAAAGTTGAATGACACATACACATTAAGCCCATGAACACATGAAATTCATCCATTATATGCATGAAAAATGAATAGAAATAGTACATTAGTTTGCATAAAACATTTAAAACATTATCATGATGATTTCTCCATCAGTTGAATTGGGATGAGGATATTAGACTTATTCGTCTCCACGATGCACCATTCATGACCATCTAATCCAACATAAAATATGCCTTTTTCAAATGGAACATGATGTCGAGCTCACACTGACCATTAAGAAATCACAAATCAAAAAAAACTTAGTTAAATTACTTCACGTGAAGAATTGAAAAATGAGGTAGAAAAGTTCATCATCTTGTAGCTCAACCCTACCACATTCTCAAAATGATGATCCATTGTTTCGACCAAAAGATGTATGAATTCTAAAATTCCAAGCTCATTCTTCAACATGTATGATTCTAGTCACTAATATCATAGCTCATTTAATAGCCAATTAAATGAGCAACAAAGATCTAGGTTGAGTATTTTTAGCCTACTAAATCAATGTGAGCAACCAAACTGTCTGAGATATTAGATTTACCTAACTTAATTTCCAATTAAAATAATAAATATTTTGGCTTAACCCAAAATATTAGCTCTAACACAAGAATAATAAAGAGTCAAAACTTCTATCATTTGTATACTCTTTTGAATAATACACCAAAAAATATATGATTTTCTTTTAATTAAATTATTCTAGAATAAATTAGTGTAGTGAATACATAAGCCTTAGTTAAAAGAAACGTTTCCTAATGAAACTAATGGAGAAAAAATTAGTGCAGTGGATACACAAGCAATGATAATCATCTATTATTATTAGAAGCTAAACTTGCATTCAATCTATACACTCTTACTTTTAACAACAATTGTGTTAATCAGCTATGTATGAGTGTGTATTTAAAAAAAATCATAAGAATTTACCTTGGACAATTAATTTGGCTAACTCTCACTCAAGTAGTTTTCATACATGATTAACACTAATGTTATTATTTTTGGCTTAAAAATCAGAAGGATTTACCTTAGTCTATATGTGAGTGTGTGTATTTTTTTGGTGTATTCAATATATACACACTCACACTTAGTAATCTTCAATTTTTCTTCTACCATAATATCCCAAAAATAGTTATGAATTTATTATTATTAGATATGAAAGCATGTCTTTGCAAGTTTCAAGTAAGTTTATTAAAAACAAGTTTAAATATCATTTTAAGTTGCTAGTAATAATATCTTTATGTAACACTCAAAAGAAATTCATTTCTAATTATTTCTAGATGGCATTTTGCCAAAATTTAGCTTAAAACAAAATATATTAAGTCTACCATCATTTTAAATTATCATCAAATGACTCTTTATGAAACAATCATAACCAATTGACAATCGATTCATATGGATGCACATACAGAATTAATAATAATTAAGTTTTAATTATTAATGGATTTCACTTTTAGTTAATCATTTTAACTTTTGACTATAATCTAAATAGCTAACTCAAATTTCTAATTTTAATAAATTTTGTCACACTTATACACGATATATTATGGCTATAATTAGCATCATATATTTATAATTGTCATGAAGGCTACCTTTTAAATAGTTTTTAATATTCAACTTAATTAAATCACTTAAAAGTTAGATCACTAATGAAAATAGATATGTTAAGGATCTATTAAAAGACTCAAACTATTAATAGAAAATAGGCCTAGTTAAATAATGAATTTCTAGTTACTTGACGTTTTTAGGATATTATAGCTAAGACTGTCAATAGTTGGGTATATCTAATTTATTTGGTTTTAATTTTGGATTCATTTGTTTTAATTTAAAAATAGTAATATATAATTATTATATGAATTCTATATATTTTAATTTTTAGGTATTATAATTTTTTAGTTTTCTATTCTTTTTAAAGTTGAGAAGCATGATAGATCAGAATATCATTATCAAATAATTATTCACAATCAATTTAAAATAAAACTATGTATAGAAACAAAAAAAATTCCTATTTTAATAATTTTATTTGGGGGCTACGTCTATCAACTTGTGCATGAAGAAAAAATAATAATGACAAAAATTTTCACAGACAATCAAAACAAAAGCCATAAACATTGTGTTTTTATTCTTTTATTATAGAAGAAGAAAATAATAAGCATACTCTTTTATATAGGACAAAAATATAATAGAACTTGAATTTATAAAATTATAGTACCTTAATCTTCAACTAGTCTTTTTATTCTTTTTATCATCCTATTTTACTATTAAAATAGGATGGATTTCTTTTAATATTAAAAATTACAATACCTCTATTAATTTTTTACTAATAAAAAATTATAGAACCCTGCTCTTCATTTTTTTTATTTGAAATACATAAAACCATAAAAAATTAATCATTAAAAGAACAAAGTTTACACTACCAAATTCTTGTTTCACTCATGGTGGAGAGTCAAAATTATATAAGTAATGTGAAAACAGAATAAAGAAGAAGAAAACTTGGGGGAAAATGAAAAAAAAGCATAAAAACTGATTGATCTTTATATAGGTAATGTCAAAATTTTATTTCCACTAGTGAAAATAAAATTGAGAGAAAGAGAGAGAACTGTAATTAGTATCTTGAAGGAGAAGAACATTAATAATTTTACCTAGTTATAAGAAGAGGTAGAATTGTAAATTGCTCTTGTTTTTCTTCTCCTCTCTTTGCAAAGATCAAAAATATAGTTTTAGTGCTTGAATGCCCTAGATTTTTTATATTTCAAGGAAACTAAAATTAAAAAACTGGTTTTAAATATAAAAAAAAGAGACAAAAAATAAAAAAGTAAAATAAAATTATAAAAATTTATTTATTTAAATTTAATATATAAAATAAATTTTTATTTAACCATAAATCAAATTATTTCATAAATAAATAAATTTATGGTTAATAGTTTATAAAATTTTAATGGTTATTTTTTGTAATATTATTTATAAATTAATGAAATGAATTTCTGAAATAAAAAAATTTACTACAGATTATAAAAATGAAGAAAAAATAATAATAATACTAATAACCATGAAAACTAATAATTGATAATCAAATTTTCATATTATTTGATTTATTAAAAAACATTTTATTTAATATAACTATGAATAAATTATATAAATGTATATCCATACAAAATTTATAACATTTCATATTATTTATAATATATGGATAAATTTATAATATTATTTCATAAATAAAAAAAATAATATGATATTATATAATAGTATTTAATATATATATATATATATATAATTGGTTATAAATTTTAAAAAATTCATATTATTTTTTATGAATATAATATGAAATAAATTTAAAGGCATAAACCATATTATTTGATATAATTTATAATTTATAAAATTCCAAAAAATACTTAAAGTAAGAAGGTCATTAAAGTGAGAGAAAGAGAGAGGAGAGGGAGAGAGAGGGAGAGAGAGGGAGAGAGTGGGGGGGAGAGAGAGGAAGAGAGGGGGGAGAGAGAGGGAGGAAGAGAGGGGGAGGGAGAAAGGCGTGAGAGAGGAGGGGGGATAGATGGGGAAGAGAGTGAGGGGAGAGGGGGGAAAGAGGGGGGAGAGGGGGGGTGAGAGGGGGGATTGAGGGGGGAGAGAGGGGGAGAGAGAGAGAGATAGGGAGAGAGAGGTAGGGAGGAGGGGGAGAGAGAGAGAGAGGGAGAGAGAGGGAGGGAGGGGGAGAGAGAGAGGGAGAGAGAGAGAGGGGGAGAGGGAGAGAGAGGGAGGGAGAGAGAGGGATAGAGAAAGATAGAGAGGGAGAGAGAGGGAGAGAGAGGGGGAAAGAGAGAGGGAGGGATAGAGAGAGAGAGATAGCAAGCAAGAAAGAAAAGAGCAAAGAAAATAGCTAGAGAAAGAAAGAGTGGCATCATAAAGAATGAGATGGAGAGAGTGCGACACAGAAAGAATGAGAGAGGGAGAGAGAGAAAGACAGAGAGAGAGAGACAGAGAGTGTAGTGTTAGTGTGAAGAATTACATAAAAGAAAGTAAAAAATTTGATTCTCTACAAACCTATCATATATTATTTTGTCATACAGAGGCTCATATATAAGCCTGAGGCCCATGGGGTGAGATTAGGTTAGAGTAAAACCCTTATTTCAACAGCATGATATATCAGACAAATGGACAATCTGAGGCTATGTGATTACATATTGTTGATATTATATCTTTTGCCTTTTAATTTCATTACTATGACAAATTATTATTATCCCATTTATACTTGACAGATGGCACAAAACTTCACTATCAACATAAATAAGAATTGCGAAGATTATTTAAAACTAAGAAAATATCTTTAAAAACTCTTAGAGGACAACTTGGAAGATGAGCCAAGCCAGGCTTGCACATCAAAGTTCGCACCCTACCTCCCTGCAACGAGTACTCTCTCTCGGTCCCAAGGCTTATAAAAGGGATGCTTTGCTCCACCACCTCCCGCAAAACCATGCTCTTGTGCGGCTTTCTTAGAATATTTCTTCTCCTCTTCATGTGCTTGCACCAATGATTTTGATCACTTAGCTTCATTCTATCCGTCCATCAACCTTGTAGCTTCTACTACCATATGGTTCCTCTCTTGGTTCGAAGCAACCACCGTCACTTCGTTGTATGCATCAATATAACTGTAGAATAGTTCATCATCATACACACCATAGCTAGAAACAATTTAAATCGGAGGAACAAATTCATGCAATTCCAATCACTAGTGGTTCTTGCATATTGGTGAATCAAAAAATATCTCACCTTTTCTTTGCTCTTGTGGCTAGATCTGATGTGGTATCCGTCCAAGCACTAGCATTACCATGACCATCCTTAGAGCTTTTAGTGAAATTTGTAAACCAGGTCTAATGGGAGAATATACATAAGCTGGGCAAGATATGAATTTAGAAAAAACAAACACCAGAATCAAAACACACAATCCTGCATTAAGATAATTGATGAACAATAGAAAGGATAAAAAGCATACCAAAAACCAATAATAATCTCATGGCTGAAAAAAATCTTTCTTACTATAATATTAGTATATGATGTATACGTGTGAAAGAGAGAGGCGGAGGTGCTAGTTAGGGATGTCTTGCTATCTGGACAACAAGATGAGTGTTTTTGCAATTTTAAAAAATAACATAATATTTTAATTATTCATTATCAAAACATTAATTAAACAATAAATTAATAAAAAAACATAGACTCATATTTTTTTAATTATCCAAATATTATCAACAAGTATATGTCAAATAATATGACTATCTATCTATCGAGATATCTATCTATCTAACTCTCTATATATCGATATATCTATCTATATATCTATCTATTTATTTGTCTGTCTATCTATCTATCCATCTATCAATCTTTCTATCTAATTGTCTATCAATTTGCCTATCAATTTGTTTTCAATCTATCTATCAAACTATCTATCAATCTTTCTATCAATCTGTCAATCCATTAATCAATTTATCTATCTATCTATCTATTTGTCTAACTATCTTTCTATCTATTTATCTATCTATATGTCTATTTAACCAAATATATATCTATCTATCCATATATATATATATATATATATATATATTTGTCTATCTATCTATCTGTCTATAAGTCTATCTATCTATCTATTTATATATCTATATGTCTACCACTTGTATAACTATCTGTCTATCTAGTTATCTATTTATCTATCTATATATCATTCTATCTATTTGTCTATATATCTATCTATCTATCCATTTGTCTATCTATATATCATTCTATCTTTCTACCTACCTATCTATCTATCTTTCTATTTATCTATCTAACTATCTATCTATATATCTATTTGTCTATTTATTTGTCTATTTGTCTAGTAATCTATCTATCTATTTGTCTATCTTTATGTCTATCTATTTGTCTATCTATCTATCTACCTATATATCGATCTATCTATATGTCTATTTATCTTATATCTATCCATCCATCTATTTATTAATCTTTCTATCAAACTGCCTCTCAATCTATATATCAATCTGTCTATCAATCTTTTTATCAAATTGTCTATCAATCAATATATCTAATTATCTTTCATTATGTATAACAATATGCCTATAAATCAGTCTTTCTATTTGTCAATCTATCTATCTATCTACATACAATCTATTTATCTATTTGTTTATTCATCTGCCAATCAAAATTTATATTAAACTATCTAATTATATGTTTATTTGTCTTACTTTTATCACTCTATATGTCTTTATATTTGTTTGTTTTTATATCAGTCTATATAAATATATGTTTGTCTATCTATTTGTTTGTCTCTTTATCTATCTACATGCCTGACTATCTACCTACCTGGCTACCTACCATTATATCTATCAATATGTCTATCTATGTGTCTATGTATCTATTTGTCTATCTATCTATTTGTTTATCTATCTATCTATCTATTTTTCTATCTATCTATCTATCTGTCTATCTGTCTATTTGGCTATCTGGCTATCTATCTACTTATCTATATATCTATCAATCTATCTATCTATCTATATATCTATCTATCTGTCTATCTATCTATCGATGTATCTCTATATGTTTCTCTCTAGTTTCATCCTATCTATCTATCTTTATATCTTTTTATCTAAATATCAATCAATCAATCTATCTATTTATCTATCTGTCTATTTATCTAATAATCTATGTATATATTTATATATCTATATGTATATTAATTTGTCTATCTACCTACCTATCTATTTGTTTATTTATCTATTTATCTATCTAATTATCTATCTTTCTATTTATCTATCCATCAATCTATCAATCTGTCTTTCAATCTATCTATAAAAATATCAATCTATCTTTCAATCTATCAATCATTATGTCTATCAATTTGTCTATCAATCTAACTATTAAACTATCTATGTATATGTGTGTGTATATCTGTCTGTTTGCATATCTATCTATAAATTTGTATTTCTTTTTCTCTAACTATCTACTTGTCTATATATTTTTCTATCTATTTTTCTATTTTTCTATCTATTTATCTATCTATATGTCTATCTATTTGACTTTGTACTTGTATATCTTTCTATCTATCTTTCTTTCTATCTATCTTTCTATCTGTCTATCGATCTATCTAACTGTAATCTATTTTTCTATCTATCCATTGTCAATCTATCCATTTGTCTATCTATTTATCTATCTATCTGTCTATATATAAGTCTATCTATTTGTCTATATATTTATTTATCTTTATTTCTACCTATTAATCTATCTTTCTATCAGTCTATCTTTATATCTATCTCTTTATCTATTTGTCTATCTATTATTTATTTATCTATCAATCTATATGTCTGTCATCCTATCTATCTATCTATCTATCTTCTATCTGTCTATCTATCTATTTATCTAACTATCAATATGTCTATATATTTTTCTATCTATCTATTTGTCGAAAAATTAGACGATCTATTTTTCTATCTATCTATCTATCTTTCTGTCTATCTATCTATCTATCTATCTATTTGTCTATCTATATGTCTATGTATTAATCTATCAATCTAAATATATATATATATATATATATATATATATATATATATATGTGTGTGTGTGTGTGTGTGTGTGTGTGTGTGTGTGTGTGTGTGTGTGTGTGTGTGTGTGTGTGTATCTTTTATTAAGACTATCAATTATCTATTAATCAACCTATCTATCAGTCTATCAATCTGTCTAAATATCAGTCTATAAATCTATCTATCAATCTATCTTTGAATCTATCTATCAATCTATCTATTAAATTATGTAATAGTCTGTAATTTAGTCTATCTATCTATCTATAGATTAATCAAACTATCAATCTATTTATGTTTGTGTATATCTATCTATATGTTTGTCAATCTATTTATGTGTATATCTATCTATCTATCTATATCTCTATCTATCTATTTATATGTCTATCTATATGTCTATCAAATTAAATTTTGATTTATATATCTATATACACACACACACACACATATCTGTCTGTCTATCTATATGTCTATCTATCTATCTATTTATATATCTATCTATGTGTCTATCTATTTGTCTAATAATCTATTGATCTATCTATCTATTTATCTATCTGTTTGTCTATCTATCTCTATATTTGTCTTTCTATTAGTCTAATAATTTGTTTATCTTTATATCCATCTCTCAATCAGTCTTTCAATATATCTATCTATCTGTGTATCTAATAGTCTATCAATTTGTGTATCTAATAGTCTATCAATTTGTATATCTATCTTTCTTTCAATATGTCTATCTATCTATAAATCTATCTATCTATCTATCTATCAATCTCTATATCAATGTGTCTATTAATCTATCTATCTTTTTGTCTATTAATTTATCTATTAATCTAACTATCTATCGGTTAATATATCTTATTATCAATTTGTCTATCATCTATCTACAATCTATGTATCTATCTATATGTTTATCTATCTATCAATATATCTATATTTTTTCTCTTTATCTATCTGTCTTTTTGTCTAACTATCTATTTATCTCTCAATATGTCTATTTTTCTATCTGTTTATCTATTTATATAATTATTTGTCTATCTATCATCTTTCTATTTTTCTATCTATCTATTTATTTATATTTCTATCTGTTTATCTATCTATCTATCTATATATTTTTCAATAAATCAATCAATATGTATAGTTTTCTAATTATCTATGTCTATTTATTTTTTTTCCATCTACCTATCTATCTTTCTATCTACCAATCTATCTATCTATCTATCTAAGTATCTATCTATCAATGTATATTTCTATCTGTCTATCTATCTATCTGTTTATCTATCGATCTATCTATCTATCTATCTATTTGTCTAATAATCTATCTGTCTATCTATCTATTTTTCTATCTATATGTCTTTCTATTTATCTACCTATCTCTTTATCAATCTATCTATATATCTGTCAATCTATCTATCTAAATATCTATATAACTATCTATCTCTGTATCAATCTATGTATCATTCTATCTATTAATCTATCTATAAATCAATCTATCAATCTATTTATCAATATGCCTATCAATCTATGTATCATTTTATGTATCACTCTATCTATATATCTATCTATCTATCTATTTTTATATCTATCTATCTATCTATCCATTTATTTGTTTATCTATCTTTCTATCAATTTGTCCATCAATCAATCTATCTTTCTATCTATTTGTATATCTATATATCTGTTAATCTAATTGTCTAACAATATTTCTATCTATCTATATATCTATTAATCTATCTATAGATTTGTCAATCAAACTATCTGTCTATCTATCTATCTATCTATCTTCTTATCTCTGTGTTTCTTTATTTTTTATTGTGTCTATCTGTTTATTTGTCTGTCTTAAAACTATTTATCAATCTATCTTTAATTCTATTGTCTTTTTAATAGTTTGTCTATCTATGTGTCTCTTTTATGATCTATCTATCTATTAATCATTCAATCAACCTATCTATCTATCTATATTACTTTTTGTCTGTTTATGTATCTATCTATATGTATGTTTATCTCTCAATATATCGATACAATTATCTTTCTATCTATTCATCTATTTATCAGTTTGTCTATGATTCTATCTAATAATATATATATATATTAATGTTTCTATCTATTTATCTATCAAACTATATATCTATCTTTCTAACTATATAACTATCTATCTATATGTTTATCTATCTTCATTTCTATCTCTCTATCTATCTATTTGTCTAATAATTTATCAAACTATGTGTTTATCTACCTACCTATCTATTTGTCGATCTATCTGTCAATCTATCTATCCATATATCTATCAATCTATTATTTTGTTTATCTATGTATCAATCTATAACTCTATCAATTAATATCTCTATCAATTTGTCTATCTAAATTTCTATCAATCTGTCTATCAATATGTCTATCAATATGTCTATTAATCAGTCTACAAATCTATATATAAATATGACTATCAAATGATCTATCTATTTATCTATCTAACTAACTACCTGTCTATGTGTCTGTTTGTTTTTTATTCTGTCTATCTATCTATATATCTATCTAAACACTATTTATCATTCTGTCTATAAGACTATGAGTCTGTCTAATAGTCTGTCTATCTCTCTATCTATTTTATTATCTATCTATCTATCAATCATTCAATCAACCTATCTATTTATCTATCTATCTTACTTTTTGTATATCTATGTATCTATCTATGTGTGTGTTAATCTATCAATATAATGATACAGTTATCTTTCTATCTATCCATTTATTTCTCAGTTTGTCTATGAATCTATCTAATAATATATCTATGAATCTGTATATCTATTTGTCTATTAAACTATCCATCTATTTGCCTTTCAAACTATCTATCTAAATATCGATATATTTATCTATCTTCCTGTTTATCAATCTATCTATCTATTTGTCTAATAATATATCGAACTATCTGTTATTCTATCTACCTATCTATCTGTTGATTTATCTGTCAATCTATCTATCCATCTATCAATCTATTATTTTGTTTATCTATCTAAAAATCTATCACACTATCTATTAATATTTCTATCAATTTGTATATCTAATTTTCTATCAATCTGTCTATCAATAAGTCTGTAAATATGTCTATTTATCAGTCTATCAATCTATCTATAAATATGTCTATCAAACTATCTATCAATCTATTTATCAATATATTTATTAATCAATCAATCTATCTGTCTATCTATCTTTCTTTCAATTAATCTATTAATCTGAATATCTTACTATCTATTTATCTGTCTATATATCTACATATCTATATATCTATCTATCAATATATCGATCGATCTATCTATCTATCTATCTATATTTTTATCTATCTATCTATTTATCTATTTATCTTTTTATCTATATGTCTATCTATCATTCTATCTATCTATCTTTCTTTCTATCTGTCTGTCTATCTATCATCTATCAATCTAACTATAAATTTGCCTATCTGTCTATTTGTCTATTTGTCATATATGTTCCTATTTATCTTTTTGTCTACTTGGTTATCTGTCAATCTAATTATTTGTTATTTGTCTATCTTTCTAATTGTTATTTTTCTTTCATTCTATTTATCTATTTGTCTATCTATCTATATATATTTCTACATATCTGTCAATCTATCTTTCTATTTCTCTCTATTCATCTATTAGACTATTACTATATCTATCTGTTTGTCTATAAGGTTATTTATCTATCTTTAAATCTTTATATATATATGTATCTATCTGTCTATCTTTATACTATATGTTTATCTTTCTATTTATTTATCTATCTTTCTATCTATCTTTCAATCTACCTTTTAATATATAAGTATATTAGTCAATGTGTCTATCTATCTATCTATATTTTGATGAATCTATCCTTTTGTCTAACTATTTATATGTCTAACTATCTATCTGTCTATCTGTCTACATATCTAACTATCAATCTATGCGTCAATTTGTTTATATATCTATCTATTTATTTGTCTAACTATCTATCAGTCTATTTGACTATCTATCTATATGTCTATCTATTTTTCTATCTATATGTCTATATACATATCTATCTATTTGTCTATCTATCTATCTATCAACATATCTATCTATCAACATATCTATCTATCAACATATCTATCTATATGCATATCTATCTATATGCATATCTATCTATATAACTATTTATCCATCAATCTATCTGACTATTTGTATATCTTTCTAAATATCTATCCTTCTATTTTTCTATTTATCTCTCAATCTATGTATTTAACTTTTTATCTATTTAATTATCTAAGTATCAATTTATATATATATATATCTGTCTATCTATTTATCTATCTGTCTAACTATCTAACTATATATTTTTCTATTAGTATATTAGTCTATCTATCTATCTGACTATCTATATATGTGTTTTGGGTCTATCTATCTATTTTGCTATGTATCTATTTCTATATATTTCTATCTATCTTTATATCTATCTATCATCAATCTTTCTATCTATCAATCTATATTTCTATATATGTATTATCTGTCTAACTATCTATCTATTCATCCATCTATTTGTCTATCTATCCATCGTTTTGTTTATCTATACGTCTATCTTTCCTTTTCTTTATATGCCATTTAGTTTATCATTCTATATTCTAGGTGTTTATTTATCTATCTATCAATTTATCTAATTGTCTATATGTCTATCTGTCTGTGTCTATTTATCTATCTGCTTATCTATCAATAATTCTATAGAACTATCTGTCAATATGTCAATCTATCTATTTTTCTATCTATCTCTATATCAATATTTCTATATATATTTTATCTATCAATCTAACTATTTATATGTCTATATAGCTATTTGTTTATATGTATATATGTCTATCTATCAATCAATGTAACTATCTAACTCTCTATCTTTTTATCTATCTATCTGTCTAACTATCTAACTATCTTTCTATCTTTCAATCTATTAATCAATATGTCTATTTATCTATATATATATATATACACATCTATCAATATGCATATCTATCTATTTGAAAGTCTCTATCTATCTATGTATCTATCTATATGTCTATCTATCTATCTATCTATAAATGTGTCAATTGATCTATCTATCTATCTATCTGTCTGTCTATCTGTCTATCTACTATAAATTTATCTGTGTATCTATCTATTTGTCAATCTACCAATCTATCAATCTGTCTATCTATCCATTTGTAATTCTATATATCTATCAATCTATATATCTATCTATCTATTTATCTCTCTATCTATCTATTAGTCAATAAGTCTATAAGTCTATGTGACTAACCATCTATCTATCTATTTGTTTATCTATCTATTTGTCTAACTACATATATGTATATCTTAATATCTGTATATTTGTGCATCTGTTTATCTTTTTAACTATATTTCTATTTATATGCCTAAGTTTCTAGTTGTCTATTTGTCTATCTATTTATGTATCTATTTGTCTATATATCAATCTATCAATTTATCAATTTTTTTATCTATTTATATTTCTATATATTTAATTAACTAACAAACAAATAATATATCTATCTATCTGTCTATTTGTCTATCTCTTTAACTATTTTACTAACTTTATAACTATTAGTCTATTAGTATATCTATCTATCTTTCTATATCTCTATCTATCTATATGTTTGTATATCTACCTATTGATTTCTATCTATCTATTTCTTTATCTATTTATATCTCTTTCTATATATCTATTAATCTATCTATTAGTCTATCTACCCATCTGTATATCTATAAATCTATCTATCTATCTATTTATCTATCTATTTATCTATCTATATAGCTATCTATATATCTGTCTATTTAACTATTGGCCTATCTATCTATTTATCAATTTATCAATCTATCTATATGTCTATTTGTCTATCTATTTATCTATCTAATTGTCTAACTATCTAATTGCTTATCTATCTTTTTATCTATCTCTCTATACATAAAATTATCTATCTGCCTATTAGTCAATTAGTCTAATCATCTATTAATTTATCTATCTATCTATTTATATCTATTTGTGTATATGTATGTATCTATCTATCTATCTAAATGTCTATCTATCTATTTATCTATCTTATATTTGTTTATCTGTCTATCTATCTATCTATCTATCAGCTTGGTTGTCTATCTATATCTTTTCGATCTGTATATGTTTCTATGTGTTTATCTATCTATTTATTTATCTATCTATATGTAATTTTATGTATCTATCTATCTATCTATATGTCTATCTTTCTATCGGTCAATTTGTATATTTATATATCTATCTCTATATCTATCTTTCTATTTATTTATCTGTATATGTATCAATCAATCTATCTAGCTATCAATATTTCTATGTATATGTCTATCTATCTATATGTCTATCTATCTATTATTTATTTATCTATTTATCTATCAATCCATCTATCCGATTATGTAACTATCTATCTATTTGTCCATCTATCTAAATATTTTTTTATATATCTATTTATCTTTCTATTTGTATATATAACTATATATCTATATATACATCTACCTATTTTATTATGTGGTTATCTATCTATCTATCTATATTTTGATCAGACTATTTATCTATGTGTCTGTCTATCTATATGTCTATTTACATATCTTTTTATCAATCAATCAATCTATATTTATATATCTATCTGTCAATATATCTATCTATCTATTAGTATATATGTCTATGTTTCAATCTATATATCTATGTAACTATCTATCTTTCAATATATCTATCTATTTAATTGTATAACTATCTTTCTGCCTATCAGTCTATCATTCAATAAATCAATCTATCTATCAATCTATCTATCTATCTATTTATCTGTCTATCTAAATATCTATTTGTATATCAATCTATCTATTTATATGTCTAACAAACCAACTATCTATTAGTCTATAAGTATATCAGTATATTAGTCTATATATCTATCATTCTAGGTATATATTTTTCTATCTATCTTTTAATCTATATTTCTCGCTATTTACCTATCTGTGTAACAAATTATCTATCTTTTTAACTATTTTTCCATCATTCGATCTGACTATTGGTCTATCTTTCTATATGACTATCTTTCTTTTATTCTATATGTCTATTTGTCTATCTATCTATATATTTATCTATTTATCTTTCTAATTGTCAAACTAACTAACTATCTATCTATATTTCTATCTATCTATCTATATGTCTTTCTATCTATCTATAGGTCTTAATATCTAACTATTAATTTTTCTATCAGTCTATTAGTCAATGTATCTATCTGACTATCTAAATATGTGTTCATGAGTCTATCTTTGTGTTTATCAATTTATTTTTTAACTATCTCTCTATCTATCTTTATATCTATCTATCTATCCATCTATCTTTCTATCTATCTATATATCTAGTTATCTATTTATCTATGAAATTGTCTATTTATCTATCTACCTATTTGTCAATATATTTATTTGTCTAAATGTCTATTTGCCTATCTATCTATCTATCAATCAATGTAACTATATAACTTTATATTTATCTATCAGTCTAACTATTTATATATTTACAAATCTATCTATATATCAATCTGTCTAACTCTTTATCTACTATCTATCTTTCCATATGTCTTTTAGTCTATCAGTCTATAAATCTATGTGTCTATCCATCTATCTCTCTATCTATCTATATATATGTCTATCTCTCTATTTGTATAACAATCTATATGTTTATCTCTTTATATATATATATATATGTATATCAGTCTATCTATCTATCTATCTATCTTTCTATCAATATATCTATCCATATGTATAACTTTCTAGTTGTCTATTTTTCAATATATCTATGTCTCTTTTTGTCTATCTAACAATTTGTGATTCTGTCAAACTATGTATCTGTTTATTTTTCAATTTGTCTAATTCACTAACTAACAATCTATTTGTCTATCTATCTATTTATTTCTCTATTTTCTTAGACTACTCTACCTATCTTTTTATCAATTAGTCTACCAGTTTATCTTCTCTCTATCTCCCTATCTGTCTATGTGTATGTCTATCCAACTATTTATTTATCAATCTATCTATTTGTTTATATATATATATATCTATCTATCTATCTATCTATCTATCTGTCAATCAATCTATTAGTGTATCTATCTATCTATCTATCTTTCTGTCTGTCTATTTATATATCTGTCTATCTTTATATCTATCTATCTATCAATCAATCAATCAATCAAACTATATATCTATCTATCTATCTGTCTGTCTATGTATCTTTCTATTTGTCTATCTTTCAATCTATTTATATATCAATTTATCAATATGTATATATGTTTATCAATCTATCTATATAATTGTATAACTATATTAAAGTCTGTTTATGTATTTATATATCACTCTATATATAAAACTATCTAACTTCCTATTAGTCTATAAGTCTAATTGTCTAAAGTCAAACTATTTATCTCGCTATGTTTCTATGTGCCTATTTATTAATCTGTCTAATTGTCTATTGGTTTATCTGTTTATCTATTTATCTTATGTTTATCTATCTATCTATCATTATACCTCATCTGTTAATCTATTTATCTATCTATCCGTCTATCTGTCTATCTATCTTTCTATCGCTTTGTCTATCTATCATTCTATCAATCTATCAATCAATATTTTTTTCTATCTATTTATTTATCTGTCAATGCATATATGTGTCTATATGTCTAACTTTATATTTGTCTATTTATTTATCTATTTATGAATCTATTTGTCTATCTATCAATCTATCTAAATGTTTATCATTCTATTTGTCTAATTCACTAACATACTAACAATCTATCTATAGGTCTATCTATCTATTTGGCTATCTATCTAAATATTTAACTTTCTTTGTGTTTGTTAATCTATCTATCAATCAATCAATCTGTCTGTCTATCTCTATATCTAAATATCTGTATGTATATCTACTTATTTATTCATCTATCTGTCAATCTATCTGTGTGTCCATATATCTATATGTGTATCTATCTATTTTTCAATCAATTATTTTGTCTATCTATCTTTTTATTTATCTATCTATATATCTATCTATTCGTCTATATATCTATTTGTCTATCTATCTATCTATGTGTTTATATGCCTATCTATTAATATATCAATCTATTTTTATGTCTATATGTCTATTGGTCTATTTATCTAATTATCTAACTCACTATTGTTTATCTATTTATTTTATATCTATCTATCTATAAAACTATTTAATTGCCTATTAGTCTATTACTATAATTGTCTATCTATCTATCTATCTTTCTGTCTATCTATTTATGTCTCTATGTGTCTATGTCTTTATCTATATAACTATCTATTTGTTTATTTGTCTATCTATCTATCATATGTTTGTTTTTCTCTCTATCTATTAATCTGTGTATGTTTCTTTTTGTCTATAGGTATCTTTGTCTATTTCTCTAGGTTTCAATGTGCTTATCTATCTTTCTATCATTTTTATCTATCAGTCTATCTATCGATCTATCTATCTATTGGTCAATCTATCTATATGTCTATCTATTTGTCTGCCTATTTGTCTGCCTATTTGTCTATTAATATATTTGTATATCTATCTATCTATCTATCTATATATGTATCTATTTATCTATCTTTCTATCTCTTTATCTATCTGTGTATCTTTCTATCTATCTATCTATCTTTATGTCTATCTATCTATATGTAAATCTATCTATCTTTCTATGATTTGTTTATCTATCTAGCCCCATATCTATATATCTATTTATATATCTATCTAAATATTTAGTTATCTATCTATTTATAAATCTATTTTTATATATATCTATATATCTATATATCTATCTTTATATCTGTGTATATTCTTATCTAGCTACCATTCTATCTATATATATGTCTATCGGAGTATATATCAATTTATATATTTGACTATATATATATATATATATATATATGTGTTTATATGTAAATCTATCTATTTGTCTATTTATCTATCTATATATCTATTTATCTATCTATCTATCTATTTGTCTATCTATCTATCTATCTATATATTTTTATATTTGTCTATATGTCTATCTACCAACCTATCTAATTATTTTTCTATTTGTCTATATGTCTATCTACCTATATGTCTATTAGTACATATAGCTATTTGGTAATCTGTCTATCTATATAATTATCAATCTATATATATATATATATATATATATATATATATATATATATATATATCTATCTATCTATCTGTCTATCAATCTATATGTATATGTATGTATATTTCAATAATCTAACTATCTATCGATGAATATGTCTACTAGTCTGTCCATCTGCCTATTTGTATATCTATTTATCTATCTATATATTTAACTATCTTTCTATCTAGTTATTTATCTGACTATTTATCTAAGTTTCAATCTATCAAACTGTCTATCTATATATTTGTATACTTGCATATCTATATATCTATCTTTCTATCTATATTTTTATATATCTATATATCTATTTATATGTCTGTGTCTTTTTATCTATCTATTTGTTGATCTATTTATCTATCTATTTCTATCACTAATTTTTGAGCTATCTATTTATCAATCAATATATCTATCTAACTATCTATATCTATCTTTGTATCTCTATATCTCTCTTACTATCTATTTGTCCATCGATATATATGTCTATCTTTATATATATCTATCTTTTTATCTATCTATCTGTTTATTTATCAATCTGTCTAACTATGTATCTATCTATCTATTTATCTGTCTGTCTTTCTATCTATCATTCTATCTATCTATCTATCTATTTTTCTATCTATCTATTTATATATCAATCTTTCTATATAACTAGCTGTCTACCTATCTATTTATTTATTTATCTATCTATATATCAATCAATCAATTTATCTATCTATCTATATGACTATCTGTCATTGTGTCTATCTATCTATTTATCTAATTATCTATTTATCAATTTGTCTATTAATCTATAAGTGTATTTGTCTAATTGTGAATCTATCTATCAATCTTGTATCTTTATTTCTGTGTCTATCTATCTATCTATCTGTGTATCTATTTCTCTTTGTGTCTATGTGTATACATGACTATCTATCTATTAACAATATATCTATATTTTTATAACTATCTGTCTTTCTAATTATCTAACTATCAATCAATCTATCTATCTCTCTAGCTATCTATTAGTCTATTTGTTTATATGTCTATTTGTCTATCTTTATTTCTATTTGTCTATTTGTCTGTCTATCTATCTATCTATCTAACTATTTATCTGTCTATTTGACTATCTATATATATATATATATATATCTTTCTATCTATTTATAAATCTGTCTATATATCTAACTTTTTATTTGTTTTTTTATCTAATTGTCTATATGTCTATCTATCTATCAATGTTACTATCTATTTATTTATCGATCTATCTATCTATCTAACAAACTATCTATCTGTCAAACTATATAACTATATTTCTTTCTATCGACCTAATATTCAAAATGTGTATCTGTCTATCTATCTATTATATTACTTATCTATATATATTGCAAACTATTTGTCTATCTATCTATCTACCTATCTATATATTTATCTATCTAGCTATCTATATATGACTTCAAATGGCTTGCAATGTCTCTTTTATTTTATTACAACAAATAAAAAAATTACAATAAAACAAAAATGGCATGCAATCCATATTTAATAATTACAACCCCTAAGAAAAAAAAAATAATAAGACTCTACCAAATAGAATGGTTAAAAAGGCCATACTAAGCACCATTTGAAGCAAAATAACATGCAAAATATATAATGTTATAAAATAGCATAAATAAGTTGTATTAAAAAAATAAATTATAATAACCGTGTATTTAAAAACAATTAAATATTTAAGGTGTTACGTAGAGCTGTTATGGTGCTTCTGTTAGATAGTTAGCAGACGGGATCAAGGGGAGCCACCCTTGTGTGGTTAGGGGGAGCTCTCCATAAAAAATAAATTTTAAATTTTCATTAATCTCGTCAATAAATTTTCATTGATCTCATCAATAAATTTTCATTGATCTCATCAATAATTTTCATTGATCTTATCAATAAATTTTCATTGATTTCATCAATAATTTTCATTGATCTTATCAATAAATTTTTATTGATCTCATCAATAAATTTTCATTGATCTCATCAGTAAATTTTTATCAATCTCATTAATAAATTTTTTATTGATATTATCACTAAATTTAAAATAAGCCAAAAACCATCAAAATCACATTAAAACAAAATATTTTATAATCTCATTACACATAGGGCTTATTTTGGCACCACAATAAACAATTACTAATAAATCAAAATTGATATATGAATTTAGTCCATGTATTAATCTGATTAAGACAACCCTAGAATCATATATCATGCTATTAAACACTTTAATGGCAATATCCCATTCAGATTCTCAATCATACTAATGAATCCTTTAAGTTTTTAGATTCAATCAATTAATACCTTAACAACACCTATTAACTATGCCGATCACACAGACAATAATATCATATATATTCAAAAATACAAATCATGCCAGAATCATATACATCACATACATATGATAAAATATGGCATTTTCCATTTTTATGAAAACACAAGTGCCTTCGATACCACTGTTGAGATTTTGGGCTGAATATTCAATCTAATTGGAACATAAACACAATAGAATTTATAATTTTAATTTCTTAATTCACCAAGGATCACATGCAATTCATAAAAACACTAAGGAAGGGTAAATGAAACTTACATCTTGTAGATTGATTTGTTAAGCCTTCAAAGTGTGTATTGAGGTTTATTCGAATCATCAAAGGTGTTGCCTTTTTGAAAAGTTACAACCCTCTACATGTATCCACACATAAACAAATAATGATTGCTCTTGTTGAATGCTAGTTCAGATTTGACTTCTCAAAATGAAAAGGATTCTATCTGTTTTACAAAAGATGACTACTTGCATCAAATATGTCTCACATATATATATACATGCCTGATATGGTTTTAGTCATAAATATATTAAGTATATATTTAAAACTCTTTTAAATAATAACAACTTAAATTCTTTTCCCTAAAAGCTCCTTTTAAATGAATTTATTCATTAAAACTCAAGTTCAATGTAACAAAATAATTACTTATTTAAATCACAAATTTAAACTTTCTCAAAATTAAATTCAAATTTAAATAATAACTATTTGTTATTTGTGATTTAATATAATCTCATCATTTAAATTTACTACAGAGAATAAAAAACCATAAAAATTATTATTCATTCTTAATATGCAACTCTAAAGTTTCAATTAACATTATCAGTAGGCCTAAATCACATTTTTATCCTACAAGTCAAAAGTGGCATCTAGTAAGACATTATGACTACGCAAGTTAAATGAAAAGCGAATGATTCAAGATAACCTTAATATAGCCAATGACATAATTCTTTTCTCAGTCACACTTGTCGAGGGGACCCAGTGACATCTCTCTCATAATAAGATGGACAAATTCCATCTTTATCACTCATATTTCACTACATAATTGTTATTATGTTCAAGTATAACTTTTATAGTCATCTGATTAAAGACAATATTTGATTATATTAAAACACAATATTCCTTATGTTGAGAACTATAGCGATCTCATGCAAAAGGGTTTAATAATATAGCTATTAGAGATTAACTTATGACTTTGATCCATATATTAAACTAAAGATAGGTCTGTGTAATATTTGTACTCAGCAAATATATATAAATTTGATTTGTATTTGATAAATATATTCATCCCATGAATATCAATCAAGCTTTATACTAATTTTAATTTGTTGTTATTTTCATAATAATAACTGATTAGAGACATTTTAAATAATTAAAAATATTATTCAAAAATATTATATATAATAAACATGCAAATCATCAAAATAATTAATTCTTACAAATAATCAAAAAACCATGTCAATATGAGAGGCCTAAAGCATTGTTACTAACATATATGTCTATCTAACTATGTATCTATGTAACTATCTAACTATTAATTTTCTATGTATCTATTTATCTATCTAACTATCAAACTATCTAATTTTCATTATGTCTATCTATTTATCTATCACTTTATCAATCTTTCAAATTATATATGTATCTATCTATCTATTTATTTATCTATCTGTCTATCTATCTTTTTTTCTATCTATTTATCTATCTATCTATTTAAATATTTGTCTATCTCTCTATATATCAATATGTCAATCTCTCTATCTATCTATATATATATATCTGTCTATCTATCTAACTATCTAACTTTCTAATTATCTAACTATCTATCTATATATCTATCTATTTGTCTATTTATCTATTTATCTATCTTACAATCTTTCTATCTATCAGTCTATCATTATATCAGTCTATATGTCTATTTGACTATCTATCCAGCTACCTATCTATCTATCTAATTAATTGTCTTTTTTCATATCTGTCTATCCATCTATCTATTACTAGCTATCTATCTAGCTAGCTATCTATCTATATATCTTTCTTTCTTTCTATCTTTCTATGTGTCTATTAGTCTATTTGTTTATCTGTTTATCAATAAATTTATCTATCTATCTATATATCTATCATTCTATCTATATTTCTGCCAATCTTTTTATCTATCTAACTATAAATCTATCTACTTGTCTTTTGCACATCTGTAACTCGATCTATCTCTCTAACTATCTATATATGTGTATATCTATCTATCAATCTATCTATATATGTGTGTATTTACTTATCTGACTATCTAACTATCTGCATATCTATCTATCTATCTACAAAGTTTATAGTGTGTCCTACTATCTATATAACTCTCTGGTTATCAATCTATCTGCCTATTTGTTGATCTATCTATCTATCTTTATTTCTATGATTGTGTATATATATTTATCTCACTATTTGTTGATCTATATATCTATCAATATATATATATATATATCTATATATCTTTATGTCTATCTTCCTATCTTTCTATCTCTTTATATATCTACTTGTCACTTTTTCTATCAATCTATAATTCTATATCACTATCTATCTATCTATATATTAGCTCTCTATGTGTCTATTTTTTTATCTATCTATTTGTCAATCTATCTATCTTTCAATATTTATATCTATTCATCAATAAATCAATCAATTTATCATTCTATCTATCTATTTAGTTGACTCACAATCAGTCAATTAATCAATCTATCTATCTATGTCTCTCTTTCGTTTTATGTATATGTCTATCTATCTATCTATCTATCTATATATCATTATATCTATATATCTATCTATCTATCTGCTTATATATTTATCTATCTATTTATCTATCTATGTATATACATATCTACATATATATCTATATATCTACATATTTTCCAATCTACCTATCTACCTATCAAATATTTGTCTATCGATTTATATGTCTATCTGACTATCTCTCTATATATTTATTTATTTGACTATCTATCTGTCTATAATCTATATGACTATATATATACTTTTATTTATTTATTTATTTCTTTATTTATCAATCTAAATATATATATATATATCTTTCTATCTATCAATCGTTCTATCTACCTATCTAATGATATGCTTATCTATTTATCTATCTATTTGTCTACACACACACACATACACATATATATGCACACACACATACTCACACACACACACACAATATAGATATATATATATATATATATTTTATATATCTATTTGTCTTTATATCTATGTGTCTAACATTAAATCTATCTATCTATCTATATATCTATCATTATATCTGTATATCTACCAATCTCTTTATCTATCTAACTATAAATCTATCTACTTGTCTATTTGCATATCTGTAACTTGATCTATCTCTCTAACTATTTATATATGTGTATATCTATCTATCTATCTATCTATCTATGTGTGTATTTACTTATCTGACTATCTATCTATCTGCATATCTATCTATCTATCTACAAAGTTTATAATGTGTCCAACTATCTATATAACTATCTGGCTATCAATCTATCTACCTATCTATTTATTTATCTATTTATCTATATTTCTATGATTGTGTATATATATTTATCTCACTATTTGTTGATCTATCTATATATCTATATATCTATCAATCTATATATCTATCTATATATCTTTATGTTTATCTTCCTATCTTTCTATCTCTTTATATATCTATTTGTCTCTTTTTCTATCAATCATTCTATATCAATATCTATCTATCTATATATTAGCTTTCTATGTGTCTATCTTTTTATCTATCTATTTGTCAATCAATCTATCTTTCTATATTTATATATATTCATGAATCAATCAATATATCTATATATCTATCTGTTTATTTTTCAGTCTATCTATCTATCTACCTATCTATATATCTATATGACTATCTATTTATTTTTCCAACTATATATGTTTATATGTGTATATATATCTATGTCTGTCTGGCTATCTGTATTTTTAACTACTTGAATTTCTATCAATCAATCAATCTATAAATCTATCTTTCTGTTTTTGTGTATGTGACTATTTGTATATATATCTATCTATTTGTCTATCTGTAATCTGCCTATCTATCTATATATCTATCTATCTATCTATATATCTATCTATCTATCTAGCTATCTATTAGTCTATTAGTTTATCTATTTATCTATCTATCTATATTTTTGTTTATCTATCTATCTATATTTTTGTTTATCTATCCATCTATTTGTCTATCTATCTATCTTTCTCTCTATATATATTTCTATCTATCTAACTATCTATATATTTGTGTATCTATTTATTTGTTTATTTATCTAAATGTCTATATTTCTATCTATCTATTTATCTATGTAGCTACAAACTATTTATATTTATATCTGTCTATCTATCTAACAATTTATCTATCGAACTATCTAACTATCTTTCTATCAATCAATCAATCTATCTATTTATATATCTATCTATCTATCTGTCTATATGTCTATCTATCTAATTATCTAAATATCTTTCTATCTATTAGTCTTTTAGTATATCAATCTATCTATCTATTTGTCGATCTATCAAGCTGTCTATCTATCTAGTTATATATCTTTCTATCATTATGTATACCTATTGTTCTATTTATCTATCTCTCTGTCTATGTATCTATATATCTATCTATCTATATATCTACCAACATTTCTATGTACCTATCTGTCTATATATTTATTTGTGTATCAATCTATCTATCAATTTGACTAACTATCTATGAGTCATTCAAACAATCTATCTAAATGTCAATCTATTTATCTATCTATCTATAAATCAATTTGTATTTTTGTATATTTATAATTATATATCTATTTGTCATTCTCTTTATCTCCCAATCCACCCATTTGCTTATCTATCTATTTTTCTATCTATTTTACTATCTATCTGTCTGTCTATGTGTTTATCTATCTATCTATCTATCTATCTATCTATCTATCTGTCTGATTTCTATATATTTAACTATTTGTCAATGTGTATATCTATATATATGTGTATCTATCTATCTATTTATCTAGTTTTCTAAATTTTTATTTGTCTATCTACTTATATATATATATATATATATATATATATATATATATATATATATATATATATATATCTATTTGTCTATCTATCTATTTGGCTATCTAACTATCTCTCTATCTATCTATCTATTTATCTATTTTAATATCTATCTATCTATCAAGCTATCTTTCTATCTATCTATATGTGTCTATATGTCAATTTATATAACTAGCTATGTATATATTGATCTATCTGTATATCTATCTATCTATTTGACTATGCATATATGTATTTATCTCTCTATTTGTCAATCTATTTATCTATCGATATATAAATATCTATCAATCCATCTATATGTCTATATGTTTATCTATCTATCTATAAATCTGATTATTTCTCTATCAGTATGACTTTGTTTCTATATATCTATCTATCTGTCTGTCTATCTCTCTATGTATCTATCTATCTATCTATATGTCTATCTATTTATCTATCCATCTGTCTATTATACTATCTAACTTTCTGTCTGGGTGTGTATTTGTCTATCTGTCTATTTTCTATCTATCTATGTGCCAATTTGTTTATGTGTCTATGTGTTTATGTGTTTATATATCTATCTATCTATATGTCTATTTGTATATCTATCTATCTATTTGTATATCTATAAATCTATAAATCTATATCTCTATCTATCTATATATCTATCTATTTGTCTATATTTCTATCTATCTATATGTCTTTCTATAGGTATATCTATATATATGTTTATGTATCTATATGTTTATATGTCTATATGTCTATATGACTATCAATAAATCTATCTATCTATCTGTCTGTCTAATGGTCTATGTATCTATCAGTCTATATAGTCTACTTGTATGTATATATATCTGTCTTTCTATCTATTTGTCTAACTATATATCTATCTAGTTGTGTATCTATGTTTTTATATATCTAATTATTTATCTATCTCTCTATCTACCAATCTTCCTATCTAATTATCTATTTATCTGTCTATCTATTTGTCTATCTATCTTTCTTTCTATCTTTTTGTCTATTTATTTTCTATCTATTTGTATATCTATCTATTTGAGTATATATATATATATATATATATCTATATATTGATCTATCTATCTTTGTGGTATTATCTCTATCAATCTTTCTACCTATCTATCTATCATTCTATATGTATTTCTATCATTTGATCAATCTATCTATCATTCTATTTATCTATCTGACTATCTATATATCTGTCAATCTATAAATTTGTCAATTTGTCTATTTCTTTACCTTCTATTCTATCTACTATCTATCTATCTATATGTCAATTTTTCTATCTATTTATCTATCTATCTATCTATATTTATATCAATGTGTCAATATATCAATATATCAATATATATATATATATATATATATATATATATATATATATATATATATATATATATATATATATATATCTATCTATCTATCTATATGTATATCTATCTATTTGACATTTTATGAATCGATCTATTTTTCTTTCTATCTATCTGCTTGTGTTTCTTTCTATCTATCTTTTTATCTTTTTTTATGTCTATCTATCTATCTATCTGGCTTTATATTTATCTATATATATGTATATCTATCTATTTATCCATCTATGCCTATATCAATTTATATCTCTATCTAACAACAATTTATTTGTTAATCTATATATCAATCTATCTATATGTCTATTTGTTTATCTTTCAATCTTTCTTTCTATTTATCTATCTATTTGTCTAATAGTTTATCTTTCTATATTTATATATGTTTATCTTTTTATCTCTCTAAGACTATATTTGTCTATATAACTATCTATCTATATGTCAATCAACCAATCTATGTATCTATCTATATATCTCTTTATCATTATCTCTAACTATCAATTATCTATCTGTGTATCTATTTATCTATCTATATGTCTATCAATCTATTTGTCTATCTTTTTATCTATTTATTTTTCTATTTGTCTATCTATCTTTCTATATGTTTATATGTCTATTTGTCTATCTATCTATCTATCTATCTAGCTGTCTATGTGTATATTTATCTATAAATCTATCTATTAATCATTTTATCTAGCGATATGTCAATTGTATATCTATCTACCAATATATTTTTCCATCTATATATATTTTTTTCTATCTATGTTTCTGTCTATCTATCTACTTCTCAAACTATCTATATGTTTATCTAAAAATCAATATATCTTTCAATTTGTCTATTGGTCTAAGTGACTACTTTCTATTTGCCTATTTGTCAAACTTTCTATCTATCTATATATTTATCTGTCTAATTATCTAATTATCTATATTTCTATCTCTTTATCCATCTATTTGTCTAGATGTCTATCTAATTAATTATCTCATTTCTATCTATTCATCTAACTATATATCTATCTATTTCTCTATCTAAATATCTATCTAAATATCTATCTATATATTTGTCTATCTCTCTATTTTCAATCTATCAATCTTTCTAATAGTCTATCTCTTTATCTGTCTATATGGTAATCTATCTAACACTCTATCTGTCTATCTATCTAAATGATTATCTATATAAATGTCTTACTATCAAAATGTCTATCTAACAATTTGCCTATCTATATATCTATCTAATATTGTATCTGTCAATCTTTTTCTCAATCTAATAATCTAACTATATTTCTATCTATTAGACTATAAGTCTATTATCCTATCATTCTTTGTATCTATCTATTTGGTTGTATATATATATATATATTTCTATCTTTCTTTCTTTCAATATGATTTTTTATCTATCTATGTATTTTTTTAACTATATGTCTATATATCTGTCTATCACAATTTTTATCTATTTGTTTGTCTAGCTATCCATCTATCTATCTATCAATTTATCATTTTGTATGTCTATCTACCTATCTTAATCAGTTTATCTATCTATCTTTTTTGTTTATCTATCAATTTTTCTATTTTTATATCTTTCTATCCATCAATCTATATATATGCCTATCTATCTATCTAATTATCTATTTATCTCTTTATATATCTATCTATATATCTATCTATATATCTCTCTAACTATTTATTTATTTTCCTTTCACACTATTTTAAATCTGTCAATCTGTCTATATATTTATCTATATATATTTCTATTTGTATATCTTTCTATCTAACTATTTTTTTAACTATCTATTTGTAAATCTATTTATTTATCTAGATATCTATTTTTTAATTTTGTATATATCTATATGTCTATCTATCTAACTTTCTAACTATCTATCTATTTAATTGTCTATCAATCTATCTGTCTATCTTTTTATATGTTTATATGCCTATAAATCTATCTATATATCTATTTGTCTAATTTTTTATTTGCCTATCTATCTAAATACCTATCTATCCAAATGTCTATCTATCTATCTGTCTATCAGCCTATGTATCTATGTATCAATCTATCAAACTGTTATTCCTTTTTATCTATTTATTTATCTATCTAATTAACTAACTCGCTTACTATCTATATATCAATCTTTCTATTTGTTTAGTTATCTAACTATATTTCTATGTTTTAGACTTTTAGTCAATTAGCATATCAATTTTTTTTATAAGTTTTTTTTTCTATTATTAAAAAAAACATAACCCTCACTTGTAGGCGGAGGAAAACCTTTACAACCACATAACCCTATTTATAGGTCATTACATTTACAAGACAAGACCCTAACCAAAAGAACACAAAATACAATGAAATAGGGACATTTTTACCACTATTCTATTTACCCTTAGTTAAGTCAACTTTGGCAGTAGGCTCTAGCCACTCTCTTTGTGCTCCTTCATTTTTTTATTTAACCTATTATATTCAAGGATGGAGCAATGTACCAAGCAGCAGCAGGTAGACTTATCGCAGCAGCAAGTAGACTTATGTCAGCAGCAGGTAGACTCATGGCAGCAACAGACAGACTCATGGTAGCAGCATGAAATTTAGCAGCAGCATCTGCTTGTACCTTGTGGCATAAAAAGCAAATGGTAGGGAGCAGGAAGAAACATCCATACACTCTGCATAGGTATATGCAGTATATAAGATTTGTTCAGGCAGCTTCATTTTTGTTCACGCATCTTCCTTATTCTTTGTTCAGGCAGTTTTAGATAATATATGCTCCTTTATTTGAGCTTGTATCAACATCTGTGTGGAGGCAGCTAATGACAGGCAGCAACATGATCATACATATGGCATCAGAATCGTATATATGGTATCAGCATGAAATTGCATGAAGCAGCAGCATCTGGTTTATATCTAAATTGTTGGTGGAATATGATAGTCGCTCATGATAGACAACAGTAGAATCAGACGTATGGCATTAGCTAGCAGCAGCTGGTTCTAGTGGCAGGCAGCATTTGGGGATAGGCAACAGGAAAGAGCTGCCCATGTGCTCGGACCTCTATCTCTCATCTTCCCCGTGTCTCGGGCTCTTCTCTTCACATTATTTCTAAAAAGTTTCCAGCTGTCTTCCTTCTTCATTTATACACTTGTGAACCTGAAAAATCCAAAGAAAAAAAAACGAACGTGCCTGCAAGATAACTTGGCACCCTATTACCCTTGTCCCTTGTTAAACTTATACAAAATTAGATGAAAACTCCACAGAATTGTCGGATTAAAAACAGAATTCTCCTTCTTAACATCTTGCAAGGAAAGTCCAAATACATATTTATAGATATGCACTATTCTACCGAAACTGCTTGTGCAGAATTAACACATACATAACTCTAACCTGTTTGCTTCTTTTTTAGATTCGTTATTCTAAATTACGTTCTAAGTTTTATTTTTATTTTTAAAGAATTCTCCTCCACCCTTCCTATTCCATTTAATAATACAGATAAACCAGTATGGGGCAGAAATTCCTGGCAATGTCGGATTCCCGCACGAAAATTCCAACAGGAGGTTGAGACTTTGTCATACCTTCGTGGGCTGTTTATTTGTTCTAATATAAAAAAAATCCCATTTTATCTAAACATGCTATTCCCTTTAGTTTATTTGGCATGGATTCCACGTTATATTCTATATTTCCTCTAGTGGTGCCTATTCTAGATAGACTATCTGCTAGATTATTAGCTTCTCTATATATATGTGTTATTGAGGCCTTTAGTTCATCCAAAAGGCTAAGAATTACTTCTAGATCCTTTTCATATCTCCATAATATTTTCTTGTTAATTACTGTTTCGACTAATAATTTCGAATCTACCTGAACTTCTATATTTTTAAAATTTAGCTACTTACATATCTCTAACCCTGATTTTAATGCTTTAATTTCTGATTCTAGGGCCGAGGAGGCTCTACTTGATCTAGTGAAAGCTCTCTTTACTGTCCCTGTATGATCTCTTATTACCCCGCCTCCTCCTGCTATTCCAGTGTCCCTGCTAAAACTACCATCCGTATTAAGTGAATATTTGCCAACCAGTAGAGTGTTCCAATGTATACATTTAACCAATTGCTGTTTTATAACTTTATAAGTGAGGTCCCATGCTTTCTCAAGCTTCTTTTCTTGTTTCATTTCCTCTATTTTTATAGGTTTCATTATTGATATATTACATATCACCTTTCTAATATCTTTTATAATTTCTGTTAAATTCATCCTTTTATTTTCAAATTTACTTTTGTTTCTAGATTTCCATATGCACCAAATAATTAGATGCGCCAATTTCTGATTAAGCCATTTTCTGGTGGGGCTTTTCGTGTTTTCACTTTCCCATTTTTTAACTTTATCTATTAATCAATCATCTTTATTACATATTCTTTTTTCCCCTTCCATCTCTCTCCATATTTCCGCTGCAATTGGCCCATTGGAAAATAAATGATCAGTTGTTTCAACTGCTTGTGAACAGCATTCACATCTTGATGTCATTTTTATCCCTTTTTTTGTATATTCTTATCTCCCGGTATATCATTCATTAGAGCCTTCCATGTGAAGGAACACATTTTTTGCGGGACATTTTCTTGCCATACACATTTAAATAAAGTTTGAGCCGGTTTTTTCTTTCTGACCAGATCTTTTGCCGACTTGAGGGAGAAGTTTCCTTGTGGTGTTAAAGTCCATTTCCAGCCACTCTTCTTTAGTGTGGAGTGTGAGTCTACTATCTCTTTTTGTTTTTCCATTGTCTTCCAGTTGTTCGAAGCTTTCTTAGGGGTCTTATTCTTATTATCTAAATATTTTGCCTGCATATATTTAGCCCAAAGATTATCGCTTTCTTTAAGTCTCCACCAGCCTTTGCAATCCCAGGTAGCTACTGAGTCCTGAAGGCTCATTAGACCTAATCCTGCTTCCTCTTTCGGATAACAAATACTATTCCAGTCCTTCCAGTGTAATTTATTTCTTTCTTGTTTTTTATCCCATAAGAAGTTAGCCATTTCTGATTCGAGTTTTTTAATAAATTTTTTAGGGGGATGTATGACTGATAAAATATGTGTTAATGTTCTTTGTAAGACATGTGAGAGCAGCGTTATCCTCCCCCCAAATCCTAGGAGCTCTTCTTTCCATCCTGCTATTTTCTTTCTTAGCTTATCTTGAAGGTAAGTTAGATATTCTTCCTTCAATCTCCCCTCATATATCGGACAACCTAGGTACATTAATGTCCCTATAATTTCTACGAAGCCTGTGATATCTTTGATTTTATCTACTAACTTTAATTTTGCATTTTTAGCAAGCATAAACTGAGATTTACTTTTTTTTACCATTTGGCCTGTCTCTTTTTCAAATATTTGAAGAAGATCCATAAGATTCATTAATGACTTTGTACTAGCATTTGTAAAAATTATAAGGTCATCTGCGTAGGCTAAACATCCTATTCTTGGTGTATTCCTTGGTTGTCTGAATGACATTATTTTACCTTCGGATATTCTCTTGTTCAAGTTTCGTATTAATAATTCTAAGTAGATATCAAAAAGAACGGGGAATAACGGATCCCCTTGCCTTAAACGTCTATTTGGTTTGAATTCCTGACTTATCTTTCCATTTACAAGGACTCTTACCCAAGTACTTAAAATGCATCTATATATTAGATCTATGGTTAGCTCAGAGAAACCGAACATTCTCAGCACAAAACAAAGGGTATCCCATTCTACTCTATCGAAGGCTTTCGATAGATCTAGCTTGACCACTAAATTTTTTCCTCTTGATTTACCTCCTATTTCTTTCATCATTTCTGATGCAAGTTTTATATTTTCAATCATTAATCTATTTTTAACAAAACCCGTTTGTTCCTGAGATATTATTGACGGTAAAATTAAGCTTAGTCTATTTTGTAATATTTTTGCCAAAATTTTATAAATAACATTGCATTAACTTATTGGTCTATAATCCTCGCATTTCTGTGGTGATTCTTTTTTTGGAATTAATACTATAAAAGATTTTGCCCATGATTTTGGGATTTCCGTACCTAAAAAAAACTTGCAATTGCAGGGACTAGCTCAGTTTTAACAGTATGCCAGTTTGCCTGGAAAAAATAATTATTCCAACCATCCGGTCCTGCTGCACTTTCTTTATCAAGACTAAAGACAGCCTCTTTAACTTCTGGTTCTTCTGGGATCAATTACATTAAATGGTTTTGAGCTTCCGTAATGGTTGCCCTAATCTCATGCATTAGAGAATTGTCTATCCTACGTGACTGACTGCATAATTAGTTTTCAAAAAAATTTTTAAAAAGAGTTCCTATTTCCTTTTCATCTTCTACCCATTTTCCTTCTTCATTTTTTAGTCCTTTAATTTTATTCTTTTGAGATTTTATTTTAGTCATATTGTAAAAAAATTTAGTATTACGGTCACCATCTTTTAACCATTTAATCTTTGCACGTTGTTTCCAATAAATTTCTTCCATGTGTAATTTCAATCTCAGTTCTCCTTTAGCCTTACTTAGTTCTATCCGAGTTTCATTATTATTAGTGGAGTCAAAATCTTGTTCTAGCTTGGCTACTTTTTCTTCTACTTTTTTTAGCTCCTGATTTAATTTTCCAAAGACCTCTTTATTCCATGTTTTTAAGCAAGCTTTTAGCCTCAGAAGCTTAATTGATAGAACTTGCATCGGCTTGCCCTCTGCTGGTTCTTTCCAAAACTCTTTGACAAGGCATTCAAAGCTTGCATGCTTTACCCACATATTTTGGAATTTGAAATTAGACGTATTACCCTAGTTTCTTTGAATCGTGATAAGCAGAGGGCTATGGTCAGAACAAGTTCTATTTAAGTGTCTAAGCCCCGTAATCCCTTGTGAGGTGACCCACTTTGTGTTACAAATTATCCTATCCAATCGAGCCCAGATGACTCCTCTTTTTTGCCAATTATTACACCAGGTATATCTCGAACAAGTGAAATCTATTTCCATTAGGTTAGTATTAGCTATTGTGTCATTAAATTGTTTCATGGCTACCTTATCTGGTGGTTTGCCACCTTTCTTTTCTTGAGGGCTTCTAATTATATTAAAGTCACCTTTTATGATCCAAGGTGAATTTCTACATGCTATATCTTTCATTTCCTCCCATAGAGCTAACCTAGATTGTTTATCGTTTTTTGCATAAACTGCTAAAATTATTTGATCTGTGTTCTTATCTAATTTGAAATGTACTATTTGTTCAGTATCTTTTAATATTTCAATTTTCAGCTTATTGTACCATAAAATCCAAAGTTTACTATTTAGATTAGCATAAGCCTTATTAAATCCTAAAATTTCTCTATATTTATTTAATTGATCTTGCAGGACCATTGGCTCTGCAAAAATCATTAATGAAATTTTGTGTTCTTTAATTAAAAGTCTTAATCTATTTATCGTGGGGCTATTAGCTACTCCCCTAACATTCCAATATAGGCATCTATCCATTAAAATCTAATTTGGCTTAGGCTTGAGTTGTACACTTAGATTCATAGGACATGTTAGCATATTTTTTTGTATTTCTTACTATTTTAGGAGTGTGAGTATTTTCATGCCTAATCTCTTTAAATTTTACCTATTTTCCAAGCACAATGGCCATATGCTTTAGGGCCTCCATAGATTGGGTTCTTGAGAGATTCCCCCAATCTTCATTATAAATATATATATCATCCTTTGCTTTCACCTCAGGCTCGTCTTGGGATACATCACCCTTGTTAATTGAAGGACAACTAAAAATTACCGATTCATCTTCAAGGAAGTCCAGAAGATCCTCATTTATCCACGCATAATCTTCAAGTTTTTTTTTCAATACAATTCTGGTTTTAGATGTTTTTTTATGTTTTCTCTTGTGTTTTACCTCCTCACATCCTTTATTTAAGCTAACATCCTTCTCTATCTCCAAGTTAGTCTCTGTCGGGATTACTTCTTCTTGAGTATTCTTTGGGTAATCTGTTGGAAAACATGGGATATTTTCATTGTCCAGGTCTCCCTTCGGCTGGATATTTTGTTTGTGAAGAGGGGCCTCCTCTTTCCTTATCCATTGCATTACCTTCTTACCTCCTCCTTCATGCCGCTGCCCATTGTTCTGCTCATCTTCCCCCACCTTGCACGATAGATTTTCATGCCTGAGCCTCTTACAACTTAGGCAGTAAGGAGGAAGGCTTTCGGGGATGATAGTTTGCCAAAACCCCTCGGCCTGTTCACCTTTACCACTGGCTATCAATATTTTGTCGGGCGGTTTAGTTAAGAGGTTAAGCTCGACACATACCCAAGCTTTATTCGGCCTTGACATGGTTACTGTGGCTTCGTCCCGTAGCATGTGCTTTCCCAAACACGACGAAATTGCATAGAGAGATGTTTCAGAGAATAAATGTAGTGGCAGAAACGGCAATGTAAACCATACCGGGGCTATAGGCGCCTCTTCAAGAGGAGTGAAATCCTTTGTCCACTTCAGTATATGCATGGGGAAGCCGTCGACTTGCTATAATCCCCGCTGCCATAGGCGATACTGATCTTCCAGTAGTGAGCATTGTAGCACGACATGTTTGGCGTCGAAGTCAGCAAACTTCACCTTCCCCTTAAGTTTTAAATTATTGATAAATTTCTGAACTCCAATCGCACGAGGCCTGCCGTGAGAGAACTTACCGATGAGCGTGTATTCGAAAGGTTCTAAGAGCCTTCGAGTTTCTTCGGCAGAGAAGATGATAACCGGAAGCCCGTTTTTATTCCCTTGAGTTCGTAAAATCGGCGCGGTTCCTTTCACAATCGAGGCAAAAGACTTATTGTTTAATAATAATTCGGTTTTCTCTATTCTCACCTTGAATAGAGAATGATTTGAGCAGCAATGGAGGGTTTCTCTCAAGAAATGGAGGGTTTCTCTCAAGCAATAGAGCTCCTAGGTTTTCCTCTAATTAGCATATCAATTATTCTATCTATCTCTCTATATATCTATTTATCTATTTATCTATCTATATATTTATCTTTCTTTCTGTCTATCTATCTATCTATCGATTTATTTATTTGTTTATCTATCTATCTATTTATCTTTCTTTCTATATATATATATATATATATATATATATATATATCTATCTATCTATCTATTTATATATCTATCTATCCGTCTATCTGTCTATATATCTATATGTCTATTTATCTATCTATATATCTATCTATCTATCTTTCTATTTATATATCTATATATCTGTCTGTCTGTCTATCTATCTATCTATCTATCTATTATTCTTAGCATCTATATATCTATTTGTTTTTCTATCTATCAATCTATTTATATATCTTTATATCTATTTATCTATCTATTTTCTATCTGTCTGTCTATCTTTCTATATATATATATATATATTTCCATCAATCTATCAATCTATCTATTTATCATTCATTCTATTTATATATCCATTAATATATTTGTCTATCTGTCAATCTATCTAAATGTATATCTTTCTATCAATATATTTAGTTGCCTAAATGTCTAATTGTCTAATTATATATCTATTTATCTTTATATCTTTCAAACTATCTATTAGTCTGTTTATCTATTTGTCTAATATCTATCTGTCTATCTATTTATGTGTCTATGTGTTTATCTATCTATCTTTTTATTTATCTATCTTTATAGTTATTTATATATCTTTCTATCTACATGTATATTTGTCTATTAATTCATTTGTGAATCTGTCTATTTATTAATCGATCTTTCTGCCTATCTATCTATCTATTTTAATGTTTATGTATTTATCACTTTATCTATATATTTGTCTATTATTCTATTAGTCTAAGTGTCTATTTGTTTATCTTTATATATATATATATATATATATCTATCTATCTGAGTATATATTTATCTGTCAATCTATGATTCAATATGTCTTTCTATCTATTAGTCTATTTGTATAGTTATCTATAGGTCTATCTATTTATCTAATTATCTATCTATCTAACTATTTATATATCTAAGTCTCTATCTATCTATATATATATCTATTTGTATATCAGTCTATTTATCTATCTATTAATATTTCTATCTATCGATCTTTATATCTATCTATATGTCTATATATCTATCTATCAATCTTTCTATATGTATACTTGTCTAAGTATCTATCATTCAATCTCTCTATCTATCTAACTATATAATAATCTTCATGTATACTTGTATATCAATCAATGTGTAGATCTATCTATCTATATATCAATCAATCTATCAGTTTGTATGTCTATCTATGTATCTATCTATCTGTATATATATCAATCTGGCTATATGTTAATCGTTATATGTATCTATTTTCTATTTGTTTATATGTCTATCTATCTATATGTTTTCTATCTATCTATCTATTAGTCTCTCTAGCTATCTTTCTATTTGGCTATCTATCTATCTATCATTCTATTTATCTATGTGTCTATCTGTCTATATATCTATATATCTATCTGTGTGTCTATGTGTCTATATGTCTATCTATCTATCTATATATCTAACTATATATCAATTAGCCTATTAGTGTATCAGTCCATATGTCTACATATCTATCTATTTGTCTATCTATCTGTCTATCTGTCTATTTCTCATTGTGTATAAATATGTATATATATATATATATATATATATATCTATCTGTGTAATAATCTAACTATCTTTATGTATATCGGTCTATTAGTAATTTTATCTATATATCAATCAATCAATCAATCAAGCTATCTATCTATCTAAATATATGTCTATCTATGTATATATCTATCTATCTATTAGTCTATCTGACTATCATTTTATTTTTCTATATGGCGATCTATCTATCTATCTAACTTTGAATTTCAATACCTCTATCTATTTATATGTATATATATCTATCTATTACTCTATCTATCTATCTATCTATATATCTATATCAATCTATATGTATATATATCTATCTATTAGTCTATCTGTCTATCTATATATCTATATCTTTATCTATTTTTATATCTATCTCTCTATCTATATATCAATCTATATGTATTTATGTATATTTGTCTAACTATCTATATTTCAAGGTATCTCTCTATATTTATATCTTTTTATCTTTATATGTGTCTACATTTATATCTATATATATGTATCTATATTTATATTTGTCTATGTATTTATCTCTATCTATTTTTATCTTTCTATCTATATATCTTTATATCTATCTATATTACGATCTATCTAGCTATCTATATTTATTTTTTCTATCTATCTATATGTCTATCTATCTAAATATTTAGTTATATGCCTTTTTGACTATCTATATATTTATATTTCAATATGTCTTTCTATATATTTTTAAATCTTTCTATCTGTCAATCTATCTATCTATCTATCTATCTTTGTATTAATATATCAATTAGTCTATCAATCAATTTATATATTTGCCTATTTGTTAATATTTCTATCTATCTATATGTCTATCAATATATATATATCTATCTTTCTCTATTTGTCTATTAGTCTATAATTGTAATTATTTATCTGCTAATTTGGCTATCTAACTAACTAACTATATGTCTGTCTGTCTATATGTCTATCTATCTATCTTTCTATCTGTTTAATTGTCTATCTGTATATCTTTATATCTATAAATATATTTATCTATCTATCTATCTCTCTATCTAAGAAACTATAAATATATATCTATCTATCTATTTATAAGTCTATATATCTTTTTATCTATCTATCTTTCTTTCTTTCTATAAATTTATCAATCTAACTATATCTCTATCTCTCTATCTGTCTAATTATCTATATGTCTTTATATCTATCTTACTATTTGACTATCATTCTTTCTGACTACCTATCTATCTATCTATATATCTATCTATTTATATATTTGTCTATCTATCTATCTATCTATTTGTCTATCTATCTATCAAGCTATATGTATATTTGTCTAAATGTCGATCAAATAATATTTATATTTCTCTATTTATGTATGCATGTATGTATGTATGTATCTATCTATCTATAGACATCTCTATCTATCTATCTTTCTAATTAACTATCTGTCTGTCTATTTATATATATTTTAATTTGTATAATTATCTATCTATCTATTTAACTATATATATATATATATATCTTTATATCTCTTTATCTATCTATCAGTATATCTATCTTTCTATCTATCTATTTATATATCTATCTTTCTATGTTTCTATGTGTTTATCTATCTTTGTGAAATTCTTTCTATCTATCAATCTGTCTATCTATTTATCTACTTATCTATCTTTCAATCTGTTTATCTATCTATCTGTCTATATATCTATATATCTTTCTTTCTTTATATCTTTTTATGTGTCTATCATTCTATGTGTCTATCTTTCTATGTGTCTATCTTTCTAATTGTCTATTTATTTATTTATCTATTTATCTATTTATCGGTCATTCTCTATATATATATATATATATATATATATATATCAATCTATCTATAATCTAAAAATCAATTTAACTATCTATCTCTCTATCTATTTATCTTTCTGTTTATATTTATATCTGCATGATTATATAACTATCTAACTAACAATTTATAAATCTATATTTTTATCTATATGTCTATATGTGTATCATTCTATTTGTCTCTATATATCAGTCAATATTTTATTTGTATATTTTTTCTATCTATTTTTTGTCTATCTATCTATCTATTTGTTTGTCTGAGTGTCTATTTTTATATTTGTCTATCTATATTCTTTCATATATATCTATTAGTCTATCTATGTATATGTATATCTGTATATATATGTATCTATCTATCTCTTTGTCTATCTATCCATCTCTAAATCAATCTATCAATTTGTCTATCTGTATATATGCCTTTTTCTAAATCTATGTATTAGTCTATCAATGTATTTTTCTATTTATCTTTTTATCTATCTATCTATATATCTAACTACCTAATTGTCTTTGTATTTATCTATAATCCATTCATTCTTTTATCTACCTATCTATTAATCTATCAATCTATTTAATTGTCTAACTGGCTATCTATATATCTATCTATTTGTATGTCTGGCTATCTATCTATCAGTCTATCCATCTATTTTGACTATCTATTTAACTATTTATTTGTTTATTTGTCTATCTGTCTATCTATCTATCTATCTATCTATCTATCTACCCATCTACTCATCAATCTATCTGTCTATCTGTCTGTCTAACTTTCAATCAATCTATCTATATGGCTATCTATCTATCTATCTACCTATCTATCTATTTGTATATCTATATATATGTCTATTTATATATTTATGTGTCAATTTTTCTATCAGTCTATATGCCTATCAATTTGTCTATTTATCTATTGGTTTATCTAACTATTTGTCTATCTTTTAGACATTTATTTGTCTATTTTTATATTTGTCTATAAGTCTATATGTCTATCAATCTATCTATATGTATATTTGTCTGCCTATTTATTCATCTATCTATCCTATATATTAATCTATCTATCTATCATTTGTCTATCTATCTATCTATCTATTAGTCTATCTATATATTTATATATCTATATATATTTAGATCTTACTCTCTTTATATATATCTATCTATCTATTTTTATATCTAAGTATCTACCTATCTAACTATCTGTTTATCGAACTATTTATCTCTCTATCTATATATTTATATATCTATCCATCTATCTATTTGTCTATCTATATATCTATATATCTGTCTATCACTATATCTATTTATTTCTTCATTTAGCTATCCGTCTATCTATCTATCTATTTATAATTTTGTATGTGTATCTATCTATTTTTTTCATTATCTATCAATCTTTCTATATTTATATCTTTCTATCCATCTATCTATATATATGTCTATCTAATTATCTATCGATCTAATTTATATCTATCTATCTATATGTCTATTAATCGACTTATCTATTTATTTATCTATAATATATTTATATATATCTATTTATTTGCCTCTCTCTAGTTTAAATCTATCAATTTTATATATGTCTATCTCAATATCTTTCTATTTATCTATCTTTCTTTCTATCTATTTGTCTAACTATCTATTTGTCAATCTGTTTATCTATCTAGATATCTATTTTTTTATTTTTTTATATATCTATATGTCTATCTATCCAACTTTCTAACTATCTATCTATTTAATTATTTATCAATCTATCTAGTCAATCTATTTATATTCTATATACCTATATATCTATCTATCTGTCTGTCTAATTTTCTTTTGCCTATCTAGCTAAATGTCTATCTAAATTTTGTATGTCCAAATATCTATCTATTAATCTGTCTATTAACCTATGTATCTATGTAACATGCTATCAATCTATTATTCCTTTTTATATATTTATTTATCTATTATCTAATTAACTAACTTACTTACTATATATATATCATTCTTTCAATTTGTAAAACTATCTAACTATATTTCTATGTTTCAAACTATTAGTTAGCCTTTCATATATTCTATCTATATCTCTATCTATTTATTTATCTATCTATCTATTTATCTTTTTATATGTCTATCTATTTATCTATCTATATATTTATATTTCTCTCTATTTTTGATCTATCTATATATCTATATGTCTATATATCTATCTATATATCGATCTATTATTCTTTCTATTTATCTATCTTTCTATCTAATTATTTATCTATTGTCTATCTATCTATCTGTTATTCTAAGAATCTATATATCTGTTTGTTTTTCTATCTATCAATCTTTCTGTTTATCTTTATATCTATTTATCTATCTTTCTATTATGTGTCTATCTTTCTATCTTTCTAATATCTAATCTATATATTTATCTAAATGTCTTTCAATCTATCTATCTATTTATCATTCTTTATTTTTATATATCCATCTGTATATTTGTCTATACGTCAATCTATCTAAATGACTATCTTTCAATCTATATATCTATTTGTCTAAATATCTATCTATATATCTATCTATCTCTCTTTATATCTTTCAAACTATCTAACTGTCTATTAGTCTATCTGTCTATTTGTCTATTTGACTATTTGTCTATTTGTCTGTTTGTCTATTTGTCTATTTGTCTATCTATTTATGTGTATATGTATTTTCTATCTTTTTATCTATCTATTTATGTGTATATGTATTTTCTATCTTTTTATCTATCTATCTATATAGTTATCTATCTATCTGCCTAGATATCTATTTGTATATTAGTCTATTTGTGAATCTGGCTATTTTCAAACTATCTTTATATCTACCTGTCTCTCTATCTTAATGTTTAAGTATTTATCACTTTATCTATCTATTTGTCTATTATTCTATTAGTCTAAGTGTCTATTTGTTTATCTATATATCTATCTATTTAAGTATATATTAATCTATCTATCTATGTATCAATATGTCTTTCTATTTATTAGTCTATTTGTCTAGTTATCTATCAGTCTATATTTCTATCTATCTCTCTATCTAACTAAATATCCATCTCTTATCTATATATCTATTTATCTAATTGTCTATCTGTATATCTGTCTATTTATCTATTTGTCAATATTTCTATTTATCGATCTATCTATATATCTATCTATCTATTTACTAATATGTATCTATCGATCAATCTATATGTATAACTATCTAACTATATATCATTCAATCTCTCTATTTATCTAACTATCTAATCATCTTCATGTAAATCAGTATATCAATCATTCTGTAGTTTTGTCTATCTATATATCTATCAATCTAAAAGTTTGTCTGTCTATCTATTTATCTATATATCTTTTTATCTATCAATTTGTCTATATGTCAATCGTTATATCTATCTATTTGTTTATCTGTTTATATGTCTATTTATAAAAATATTTTATATCATATATATATTAGTCTCTCTGCTATCTTTCTATTTGGCTAACTATCTATATGTCTATCTATGTATGATTTTATTTATCTATCTGCCTATCTATCAATATATCTATATATCTATCTAGCTATGTGTCTATATGTTAATCAATCAATCTATCAATCTATCTATCTATATATCAATTAGCCTATCAGTGTATCAGACCATGTGTCTGCATATCTATCTATTTTTCAATCTATCTGTCTATCTATCTATTTCTGATGTGCATAAATGTGTATCTATCTATCTATCTATCTGTGTAACTATCTAACTGTCTTTATGCATATCAGTTTATTAGTCAAAATATATGTCTATCTATGTA
>JAREIK010001229.1:201064-299508 GCA_029783825.1 Sapria himalayana | reverse complement strand
ATCTGACTATCTATCTATATTTCTTTCTGTCTCTCTATCTACCAATATATCTACCTAACTAACTATCTATCTATCTATCTATATATATATATATATCCTATCTATTTATATGTATATGTATTTTTCTATCTTTCTATATATTTATTTGTCTATCTATACGTCTCTATATCTATCTCTCTTTCAGTCTCTATAAATCTTCTATTTGTCTATCTTAATTTATATATCTATCTATTTATATATCTATCTATCTAATAATCTTTCTATATATCTATCTAAATATATATCTATCTTTCTATCTATATATTAATCTATAGTTCTATCTATTTGTCTATATATCAATCTATCTATCTTTTTGTCTATCAATCAATCTATCAATGTGTCAATCAATATATCTATCAATCTATTTATTAATCTGTCTATCAATCTGTCTATCAATCTGACTATTAATTTATCTATTAATCTATATATTAATATATATATCAATCTGACTATCAATTTGTCTAACAATCTGTCTATCAATATTTCTATCTATCTATTTATCTTTATATATATCTATCTACCTACCTACATATCTATCAATCATTCTATCAATCTATCTATCTCTCCATCAATCAGTCCATCTATCTGTTTATCTATCTATCTATGTGTCTATATATCTTTCTATCTATCCACCTATCTACCTATCTACCTAATTATCTATTTATATATCTGTTTCTCTATCAATCAATCTATCTATCTATCTATCATTCTATATGTCTTTCTTACCTATCTATCTAGCTATCAATCTTACGGTGCGGGAGACAGGGAAAAAGATAAGGGTCGGTTTAACTATTTGTATATATATTTTTCTATCTATATGTTTGATATATTTGTCTGTTTTATTTCTTTTTTATTTATCTATATATATCTTTTTATCTATTTATCTACTTGTCTATCTCTATGTCTATCTTTTTGTGTATTTATCTGTCTATCTATTTGTTTTTTAATCAATCTATCTATCTATTTATCCACTTTCTAACTGTATATATATCAATTTATTTATCTATCTTTCTAATTGTTTATCTATTTGTCTTTCTATTTATGTATCTACCAGTATATATATATGTCTATCTATTTACCTTTTATTTCTCTATATATCTAAGTATCTATATGTCTATCTATTTTTTATATATCTATCTATCTTTGTGCATATCTATCTATCTATCTATCTTTTTGTAGATAATTTTATCTTTCTATCTATCTAATTATTATCTATCTATCTATCTATCAGTCTAATAATCAATTGATTTATCTATATATCTATCTATCTATCTATTTTTTTATCTATCTACCAACATATATATCTATTTATTTATTTATTTTCCTATATATATATATATATATATCTACCTACCTACCTACCTATCTATCTATCAATTTAACTTTCTATCTATCTATATATCTATTTATCTATCTATCGATCTGTCTATCTGTGTGCCTATCTATCTATCATTCTATCTGTATTTTTATCTATATATCTATCTGTTTATCTATCTATCTATCTATTAATTTATCAGTCAATCCACTATCTATCAATCTATTTGTCTATATATTTGTATATATATTTGTTTATCTATTATACTATCTATCTGTATATATATATATATATATATATATATATATGTCTATATATTTGTCTGTTATTTGTATATCCATCTATCTATCTATATGTCTATCTATCTGTTTATCTACCTGTTTTTCTTTTTGTTTATCTTTTTCTCTATCTATTTTTTATCTATCTACTTATCATTCTATCTATTTTTCTTTCTATCTTTATATCTATCTATTAATTTATCTATCTATCTATCTGTATGTATGTATGTTTATCAATTAGTCTATCTATTAGTCTAATAATATGGTATTCATTATATCTAACTATTTGTCAATATATTTGCCTATTTATCTGTCTATCAATATTACTATAAATTTGTCTATCAATTTGTCTATCAATCTAACTATCTATTAATTTATTTATAAACTTATCTATCTATTTGTCTATCTAACTTTTTATCTATCTTATAATATATCTATCAATTTGTCAATTTTTCTTCCAATCTTTCTAACTATCTATTTGTCTATCTATATATTTGTCTGTCTATCTATATGAATACCTCTCTATCTATCTATCTGTTTGTCTATCTGTCTGTCTACATAGCTATATGTCTATTTATCCATATATCTTTCTATCTAACTAACTATTTATCTATCTATCTGTCTGTCTGTTTGTCTATATATCTACCTATCTATCTTTAAATTAATCTATCTATCTATATATCTATCTATCTATTTGTCTATCTATCTTTAAATTAATCTATCTATCTGTCTATTTATCTATCTATATATTTATCTGTCTATCTATTTCTCTATCAATCTATATATATCTGTCTATTAATCTATCTATTAATGTATCTATCAATCTATCTATAAATCTATTTATCAATAAATCTATAAATCTATATATCAATTTGTCTTTCAAATTATCTATCAATCAATCTATCAATCTTTCTAATAATTTGTATATCAATGTACCTATTAATCTTTCAATCAGTTTGTTTATCAATCTACCTATCTATATGTCTATCTATTGATCTATCGATCTATCGATCTATTTGTCTATATATCTTTTTATATATCTATCTATCTATCTATCTACCTATCTATATCTTTCTATACATATATATGACTATCTATCTATCTATTTATCTATCTTTCTGTCTATCTATATATCTATTTGTCTATCTGTCAATATATCAATCTATCCTAACTATCTATATGTATAAGTATCTATCTATCTTTCTATCTATCTATTTGTCTACCTATATGTATATCTATCTATCAATCTATCTATCTTAATGTTTATCTATCTATCTATCTATCTTAATGTTTATCTATCTATCTAATAATCTTTATATCTATCTCTTTAATTATCTATGTATATTTATTTGTCTATCTAATTTTTTATTTATCTATATATCAATCTATCTATCTTTTTGTCTATCAATCTATTTATCAATTTGTCTATCAAAATGTCTATTAATTTATCTTTTAATCTATCTATTAATCTATCTTTCAATCTATCTTTCAATCTATCTAATAATCTATCTATTAATAGATCAATCTATCTATCTATTAATCAGTCTATCAATCTTTCTATCTATCTACCTATCTATCTAGCCATCTATCTTTCAATTTATATATCTATCTATATATCTGTCTATCTTTTTATCTATCTATCTTTCTATTTATCTATATGACTATCTATCTATTTATTTATTTATCTATCTATATATATGTCTAGCTATCTATGTATCTACCTATATATTTATTTGTGTAACTATCTGTCTATCTATTTATCTACCTATATGTCTTCCTATCTATTTATATATCTATCTATCTATCATTATATATGTCTTTCTTTCTTTTTATCTATCAATCTATCAATCTATCTATCTATCTATCATTCTCTCTATCTATCTGTCTATCTATCTACCTATCTGTCTGTCTATCTATCTATTTGTATATCTATTTGTCTATATATTTGTCTATCAATATATCTATCAATTTGTCTATTTTTTGTCTATCTATTTTTCTTATGTCTATCTATTTGTTTATCTACATGTTTATCTTTGTGTCTATCTATCTATCTATCTATCTATCTTTCTTTCTTTTTATTTATTTATTTTTCTATCTATCTATCTATCTATCCACCTTTCTATATATCTATTTATTTTTATATCTTTCAATCTATTCATCTATTTCTCTATTTATTTGTCTATCTATATATATGTCTATCTATTTGACTTTTATTTGTCTTTTTATATGTCAATCTCTTTTTTATCTATATATATCTTTGTGTCTATCTATTTTTTTATCTTTCTATCTAGCTATATATTTTTTATCTATCTATCTATCTATTTTTCTATCTCTCAATCTATTTATATATCATTCTAATAATCTCTTAATCTAAATGTCAATCTATCTGTCTATTTTTTTTCTATTTATCTACCGGTCTATTTATATGACTATCTATTTTATATATATCTATTTATCTATCTATCTATCTATATTTCTCTCTATCTATTTATCTTTTTGCCTATCAATATATCATTCTATCTATCTTTTTATCTATATATCTATCTATCTTTCTATCTATCTGTCTATCCATTTGTCTATATATATATATATGTGTGTGTGTGTGTGTGTGTGTGTGTTTGTCTATTTATCTATTAATTGTATATTTATTTATCTATATGTCTGTCTATCTATTTATCTAAATGTTTATTTTTTTTGTCTATCTATATATCTATATATTTATTTTTTTATCAATCTATCAATTCATCTATCTATCTATCTATCTATTAATCTATCTATCTATCTATCTTTCTGTCTGTCTATTTATAAATCAATCTATCTATCAGTCTAATAATCTATTAATCATTCTATCTATCTATTTGTCTATCTATTTATCAATCTATTTTTCTATTTATCTGTCTATCAATATGCCTATAAATCTCTATATAAATTTGTCTAAAATCTGTCAATCAATCAATCAATCTATTAATTTATAAATAAATCTATCTATCTTTTTGTCTATCTATCTATCTTTCTGTTTGTCTATCTATCTATCTATCTATCAATATAGCTATAAGCCTATCTATCAATCTGTCTATTTTACTACGAATTTTTCTTTCTTTCTATCTGTCTGCCTATCTATATGTCTATATCTCTATATGTCTATCTTTCTATCTATCTTTCTAACTTTCTATCTATCTTTCTTGGTCTTGGTTTATTTAGATCTTCAAAGATGCTGCCTTTGTGAAAAGTAATCAACATTTTACTTGTTTTACACCCATGATCAAATAATAAATGATCTTATTGAATGCTAGTTTATATTCTTTATAAAAAAATTTTTGGTTTTTCTTTCCTTCTCTATGTTTTGGTTATTCTCTAAGAATAAGATATGGTTACCAACATATATGTCTCGCACGTGTGTGTGTGTGTGTTTAACTCTGCTAGCATTAAGTTCATAAATGAATTTTATATTATTATATATTTAAAACTCTTTTATATAATAACAATTTAAATTCAAATCTTTATCAAATAAGGAATCAAATTTAAATATTATTATATTTTTAACTCTTTTAAAAAACCCTTTACTGATTATGTTCTTATCCATTAAAAAAATATAACAGATTTATATTTATTTAAATCAATAAATTAAACTTTTTCAAAATTTAATAAAAACTAATGTTATTTATAATTTAAATTACTCTTATCATTTTAAATTAATACAGAGGGTCAAAAATCATTATCATTATTATTAATTCTTAATGTGTGACCCTATAAATTTAATTAATATTGGTAGTAGGCCTAACTCATATTTGATCCAACACGTCATAAGTGATCTCTAGCAAAAATTATGACAACCCAAATTAAATGAAAAACCTCATGATTCGAGGCAACCTTAATATTGTAATTACTATCCTTTTGCTTCATGATATCTTGATAGAATATAAGACATGAAAAAAGTAAACCTTATATCATTCTATCTTTGATTACAAAAAACTCAATTAGAGAGACTAAAAAAATGACATTAATCTTCATCAATTTATTTGAGCATAATCATGCAATTCTCAGTCTCAATTGTAGAGGGGCGCCAAAAGTATCTCTCATATAATAAGAGGGACAAATTCTATTTTAATTATTTATATCTCATAGCATAATTCTTATTATGTTCAAGTATAATATTATAGTCATGTGGTTAAAGACAACGTTGATTATATCAAAGCATAATATTCTTTAAGTTGAGAAATAAAGTAATCTCAAGTCATAAGATTTAATGACACAACTATTAGAGATTAAATTATGACTTTGAACCATGTATTAATTTCAAGATGGGGCTATTCAAAATTTGTTCTAAACAAATATATATATATTTGAATTGTATATCATACACATATTCATCCCATGAATATCAATCAAATTTTATACTAATCTTAATTAATTATTATTCTCATAATAAAAACCAATTTGGGATATTTAGAATAATTAAAAATATCATTCAAAAGACATTATATATATTAAACATTAAAATTAATTAAATAATTAATTCTCACAATAGTTAAAATACCAAGTCCAGACTATATGCCTAGAGCACTATTACCAACAAATATATCTATCTTTATTTCAATGAATCAATCTAATTAACTAACTATCTATCTATCTATCAATATGATCAATATGTCTATCTATCTATCAATCTACTTATCTATCTATCTATCATTCTGGCTAAGAAACTATCAATCTAACTATTTATCTTTCTGTCTGTTTGTTTATTTGTTTGTATGATTGCCTTTCTAAAAATCTATCAATCTATTTATCAGTTCGTCTTCCCACCTACCTGACTATCTATCTGCCTACCTAACTATTCGCCTACTTGACTATCTGCCTACCTAGTTGTTTGTCTATCTATCTATTTAAATGCCTATCTATTTGTCTATCTATTTGTTTATATATCAGTATATTTATCTATCTATCTATCCATCTCTCCTTCTCTATGTGTCTATCTATATGTAATTTATGAGTCTATCAATCTATTTACCTATATATCAATCTATCTATCTATCTATCTATTTATCCATCTATCTTTTTGTCTAACTATTTGTCTATATATATATATTGATATCTATCTGGCTATCTATCTGGCTATCTATTTGTCTATCTATCTATCTTTTAGCCTATGTATCTATCTAATAATATATCTATCTATTTAATAATCTATCTATTTATCTATCAATCTATATGTCTGTCTATCCATCTATCTATAGTAGCTATGTATTTTTCTATCTATCTTTTTTTTTGGGTATATGTCTATCTATCTATATAGATTTCTATATATCTTTATATATATATATATATATGTATATATATTTGTCGATTTATCTTTCTATCAATCTACTCTCTATCAATCAATCTATCTATTTATCTATCTATCTTTCTGCCTTTAAATATGACTATCTATAAGTCTATCTATCCACCTATCTATATGTCTATATATCTATATATTTATTTGTCTATCTATCTATATACTATCTATCTATCTATTTGTCTTTCTATCTATCAATCTATCCAGCTATCTATCTATCTATCTATCTATCTATCTACCAATCAATCTATCTATCTATTTATTAAACTATCTATTATTCTATGTATCAATGTGTCTATTAATCGATCTATCAATCTATCTATCAATCTATCAATTAATATATCTATCAATTAATATATCTCTCTATCAATTTATCTATCTATCTAGCTGTGTATCAATATATTTATCTAACTATCTATCTATCTATCAGTCTATCTATCAGTCTATCTATCAGTATATCTACCAATCTATCTATTTATCTATCAAATAGCTTATTGATCTTTCTATCATTCTTTTGAAGTAATTATCAATCTTGCAATCTATTGATCTATCTATTTTCTATTTATCTATTTATAAATCTTTCTATTTATTAGTCTATGTATCTATCTATTTAACTATATGCAAATCTATTTGTCTATATATTTTTTATCTATCTAACTATTTGTAAATCTATATGTATATCCATCTATCCATCTATCTATCTATATGTCTGTCTATCTGTCTATATTTCTATATATCTATCTATCTATTAATCTGTCAATCAATTAATCAATCAATCAATCTATCTATCTGTATATCTATTTTTCTATTTATTTATCTACCTTTTTGTCTATTTTCTGTCTATATATATATATATTTCTTTCTATTTAATAATCTATTTATTTATATATTCATGTATTGTCCTATCTATCTTTCTATATAATTATCAATCTATCTGTCATTTTATTTGTCTATATATTTAACTATCTATCTATCTTTATATCTATGTCTATCAAAATGTTTATAAATCTATCTATAAATATATTATCAATCTATCTAATGATCTATCTATCAATATGACTATCAATTTGTTAATCATTCTATTTTTCATTCTATCTATCAATCTTTCTATATATTTATCTATATATATATATGTATCTATCTGTCAATCTATTTGTCTATCTATATGTATATCAATCTGTCTATCTCTCTATCTATATATCAATTTATCTATCTATCAATCTTTCTATCTATAATACTATCTTTCAATCAGTCGATAAAACTATCTATCTATCAATATATATGACTATCTACATGTCTATTGGTTTGTCTGTCTGTTTATATATCTATTTTAAGATTTGTTTGTTTGTCTATCTATATGGATGTATGTCTGAAAATCTATCGGCCTATCTATCTACATGTCTATCTAAGTACCTTTCGGCCTGCTTGTCTACCAACCTTACGACTAATTGTCTATCTATCTATCTATCTATCGGTTAACTTATCTATCTATTTACCTCTTTATTTATCTATCTATCTATCTATATTTCTATCTGTCTATCTATCTATCTATTTGTCTATCTATTTATCTATTGTCTATATATTTATCTATCTATCTGTCTGTCTGTCTATCTATCCATTTATCTATCTATCTACCAATCTATCTATCTTTCAACATGTCTATCGATCTTTATATCTATCTATTTTTATATCTATCTATTTATTTATCAATCCGTATTTCTATCTATGTATCTATTTATCAATGTGTCAATCAATCAATCTAGCTCTTTGTCTATCAATCTACCTATCTAACTATCTATCTATATGTCTATCTATCTATTTGTCTATTTATCTATCTATATATCTATCGAACTATCTGTCTATCTATCTATATATCTATCTATCTGAGTGTCTATATATATGTCTATCCATCTGTATTCTATCTATCTATCTATAGATCTATATATCTATATATTTTTTATATCTATTTGTCTATCTATCTATCTATCTACTTATCTATCTAACTATCTTTCAATCTATCTATCTATCTTATAATCTATGTATCTATACAATAATATCTCCGTCTATTTGTTTATCTATCTATCTATCTATCTTTTTGTGTATCTATCAATATATCTCTTTTTTGATTTTTCAATATATCTATCTTATGTCTATCTAACTATCTATCTATCTATTTATTTGGCAGTCTATCTATCTGACTATATATCTTTCAATGTATCTATCAAATTATCTATCTATTAATCTATCTTTCTAGTTGTCTAATATTTGTTCTATCTATCAGTCTATCTGTCTATCTATATTTTTATTTATATATCTATATATCTATCTATCTATCTATCTATATATCTGTCTATCTATCTGTCTGTCTATCTATCTATCTATCTATCTGTGTGTGCGTGTGTGTGTGTGTGTGTGTGTGTGTGTGTGTGTATCTATTTATCTATTTACTTGTCTGTCTGTCTATCATTCTAGCTATTTTTATATCTATTTATCTATCTTATGCTAATCTATCTGTCTGTTTAACTATCAATCAATCAATCAATATATTATTATCTATGTCTATTTATCTGTCTATCTTTCTTTTTATGCATCTGTCTATCTATCTTTCTATGTATCTATCTAACTATCTGCCTATCTATCTTTATTTTTTTTTATCAATCTATATATCTTTATATCTGCCCATCTATCTCTCTATCTATCAATTTGTCTATCTATCTATCTGTCTATCAATCTATAAAAAGTATATATATATATATATTTATTTTTCTATCAGTCTATCTACCTATTTGACACTCTATCTATTTTCAATCATTCTATCTATATATATGTCTATCTATTTGTTTATCTATCTGTCTATCTATCTGTCAATCTATTTGTCTATATATCTGTCACTCTCTCTATATAACTTTCAATCTATATGTCTATTTATCTATCTATCTTTCTTTCTTTCTGTATGTCTATCTATCTATTAGTCTATATATCTATATATGAATTTTGATATCAATCTGTATATCAATCTATGAATTAATTTGTTGATTAGTCTGTAAATCAATATGTTTATAGAACTATTTACCAAATTATCTATCTATCTATCTATCTAACTATTTATTTATCTCCTATATCTATCTGTCTATCTATATATCTCGATATATATCTATCCGTATATCTATTTGTCTATCTCACTATCTATCTATCTATTTATCTATCTTTCTATCTACCTGGCTATCTATCTATCTATAAAGTTGTCTATCAATTTTTGTATGAATCTGTCTACCTATCTGTCTATCTATCTATCCATCTATTTATATATCTATCAATCTGTCAATCTATTTGTCAATCTATTTAGCTTTTTTATATCTATTTATATATCTATCTATCTATCTATTTATATACATTTCTATCTATCTATCTATCTATATTTTTATCTATTAATCTGTCTATCAATCTATCTACATATGTGTTTATCAATCAATCAATATATGTGTCTATTTATCTATTGGCCTATCGATCTATCTATCGATCTATTTATCTATCCATCTATGTATATGCCTACCTATTTGTCGAAAGATTTATTTTTCTATCTATCTATATATTTATATATCTTTCTTTCTTTCAATCTGTCTATCTATTTATCTATCTAAATATCTGTCAATCTTTCAATTTATTTGTCTCTCAATCTCTCTATCAATCTGTTTATTAATTTGTCTATAAAAATATCTATGAATCTGTTAATAATTCAATCTTTCTATATCTCTATCTATCTATCTATATATCTATACGTCTATCTATCTATATATCTATCTATATGTCTATCCATCTATCTATCTATTTGATTATATAAATAAATGACTAACTAACTGACAATCTATTTGTCTACCTTTTTAAATATCGGCCAACCTGACTTTCTATCTGTCTGTCTCTTTTATGTATGTCTGCTTGTTTACTATTTGCCAACATCATTATCTGACTATATGTTTGTCTAGTTGTTTGTATGAATGCATATCTTTCCGTCTCTTTATATATCTATCTGTCTCTTTATATATCTATCTATCCATCTATCTATCTATTTGTTTATATAAATATCTATCTATCTGTCTATCAATCTATATATATATATATATATATATATATCAATCTATCATTCTATTTATCTATCTATTTTTATATTTATATACGTATCTATCTATCTATATGTGTGTCTATCTAAATAACTATCTATCTAAATAACTATCTATCTACCTATCTATCTATCTATCTATCTGTGTGTCTAACTATTAGTCTATCTATCTCTCTATCTATCAGTATATCTATCTATGTATCTGTCTGTCTGGCTATCTATCTATCTATGTGTCTATATATATATATATATCTATCTATTTGTATATATTTATTTATTATTTTATTTATCTATCTCTCTATCTATCATTCTATATACCTATCTGTCTATCTATTTATCTATTTGTCAATATATCTATCATTCTATTTATTTATCTGTCAGTCAATCAATCAATCAATCTGTCTATATATCTATCTATCTATCTAGTGTTCAATATATCAATCCATCTATCTATCTATCTATCTATTATATATCCATCTATCGGTCTATATATCTATCTATATATTTCTCTATATAACTATCTATTTGTCTATATATCTATCCGTCTATGTATCTTTGTGTCTATTTGTCTATCTATGTGTATAATTATCTATCTATTTATCTGTCTATCTATCTATGTATTTGTCTATCTATCTACATGTCTATCTAATAGTACATCTATCTGTCAATCTATCTGTCTATATATCTATATATCTATCTATATTTCTTTCTTTCTAAATGTCTATTTTTCTTTTTATCCATTTTAGTTAATCTATCTACCTATCAATATATCTTTCAATCTATCTACTTATTTATCTATCTATCTGTCTGTCTATATATTTATCATTCTATCTATAAATCCATTGATCTATCTATGTATCTATTGATTTATATTTCCATCAATCTATCTATGTATCTATCTATATAACACTCTATTTAACTATCTATTTTTTTGTATATCTATCTATCTATATATTTTTCTATCTATATGTCTATCTATCTGTCTATCTATCTATCTTCTTCCTATTTGTCTATCTATATGTCTATCTACATGACTATATTTCTACTATCTATTTGTTTATATATCTATATATTCATCTATTTTTCTATCTGTATATGTATTTTTCTATCTATATATCTTTCTGTCCATCTATTTGTCTATCTATATCACTCTCAATCTATCTATCAATCTGTCAATAAATCTATCTATCAATATGTCTTTCAATATCTTTATCTACCTCTCTATCAATCTTTATATCTATATTTCTATTAATCTATCTATCTATATATTTATCTATCTGTTAGTTTATCTATCTATCTATCTATATATCTATCTATCTATCAATAAATGTATCTATCTATTTTCCTTTCTATCTACCTTTCTCTCTATTGATCTATCTATCTATCCATCTTTATATTTGTCTATCTATTTTTTTGTCTATCTTTCTGTCTATCTTATTGTCTATCTATCTATCTATTTATCTATCTATCTATTGATCTATATTTATACCTATCTATCTATTTGTCTGTCTGTCTATCTATGTCTCTATCTATCTTTCTATCTATCTATCTCTCTATCTATATATATTCATATCTATCTTTCTATCTATCTATTTGTCTAACTATCTGTCTTTCTATCAATCTAATGATTAGTGTATCAATCTATCTTTCTATATATCTATTTGTCCATCTATGTGTCTATATATCAGTCTATCTATCTATCTATTTCATTGTCTATTTATCTATCTATTTAACTATCATTCTATTTGTCTATCTATTTTGTATCTATCTATCTATCTATCTTTCTTTCTATCTATCGATAAATCGATCTGTTTATCTATCTTCCTATCTATTTGTCTATCTGTCTCTTTATAAATCAATCTATCAATCTATCTATCTATATATCTATTTATCAATCAATATATCAATCTATCTTTCAAACTATCTATGTATATATCTATCAATCAATTTATGTCTATATTTCTATGTGTCAGTTAGTAATTCTATCTGTCTATTTATCTGCCCATTTATCTATATGACTGTCTATCTATTAGTTAGTCAGTCTGTTATTTAGTTAGTCGGTCAGTTAGTTGATCTATCTTTCTATCTATTTGTCCATCTATCTACCTACCTGACTATCTACCTACATGAATAAAAGATTTTCTGTCTCTATGTGTATCTTTTAATCTATCTATTTAACTGCCTCCTATTTTGTCTCTCTGCCTGACTATCTGACTGTTATTCTATTTGATTATATGTATATGTGTCTATCTGTCTCTTTATCTATCTATCAATCTAAAAATATTACAATTTTTTTATCTATCTATCTACCCATATTTCTCTTTATCTATCGATCTATATCTATCTGTCTGTCTTTATGTCTATTTATCTATCTTTCTAACTATCTATCTGTCAAATAATCTATTAATCTATCTGTCTGTCTATTTGTATATCTATCTTTTTTACTGTCTGTCTATTTGTCTATCTATCTTTTTATCTATCTGTCTATCTATATGTCTATCTCTCTGCCTCTCTATCTTTATATCTATCTATTTATTTATTTGTCTATCTATCTATCTATCTATTATCTATCTGTCTATCTATCTATTTATCTATATACCTATCTATCTATCTGTCTATTTTTCTATCTATCTGTTTATCTATTTATCTATATAACTATCTATTTTTCCCTCTATCTATCTTTCCCTCTATCTATCTGTCAATCTATGGTCTTTCTATCTGCCTATCTACTTATCTATTTGTCTATCTATTTGTTTATTTATCTATCTATCTATCTATCTATCTATCTATGTTTATCTATCTATTTATCTATCAATCTATTTTTCTATCTATATATTTATCTATATGTCATCTCTCTGTCTATTTATTTGTCTATCTATCTATCTATCTATTTATCTATCTATCTATTTATCCATTTGTCTATCTATCTATCTATCTATCATTCTATCTACATGTCTATTTGTCAATCAATCAAGCTATCTATTTAAATGTCTATCTATCTATCTGTCTGTCTAAATATCTTTCTATCTATCTATCTGTATATATATCTATCTATCTCAATATCTCTCTATATATACGTCTATCTATCTATCTATCTATTTGTCTATCAGTCTATCTATCTTCCTATCTATCTATTTATCTTTCTGACTATATATCTATCTATTTACCTATCTATCTATATGATGAATCTTTCTATATATCTATTTATCTATCTATATTTCAATCTAGCTTTCTATCTATATATCTATTAATCTATCTATTAATTTCTCTATCAATCTATCAATTAATTTGACTATATTTTTGTCTATCAATCTATCTATCATTCGGTCTCTCAAACTATTTGTATAACAATTGATTTATCTATTAGTCAATCATTAATTATTTTAGTTAGTCTACTTTCCATATGTCTGTTAACCTATCTATTTGTTTATCTTTCAGTTAGTCTATCAATTGGTCCATAAGTCATTTAGTCTATCTATTTATCTACCTATTTATTTGTTTATCTATTTGCTCGACTTTCAAACTGCCTGACCAACTTACCATCTATCTGTCTGTCTCACTACAAAAAAAATCCCAAATAGCTTGGAAAAATACCCTAGCTAAATACATTTTTTTCGTTGCTAAATTGGTTATAATGACAGACTAGCGACGGAACCATTCCCAAGCTCAAGTGCTTCTCATAAAAATTAATAAGGAAATATATTCCCTAGAAAATTAGCGAGGAAATATTCCCTATCAAAACTTGCAAGGGAAAATTCCCTAGTTAAATTAGTTAGGGTAAATTCCCTAGCTAAATTAGCAAGGGTAAATTCCCTACCTAAATTAGCAAGGGTAAATTCCCTACCTAAATTAGTGAGGTTAAATTCTCTAGCTATTTTCATTCAAAAATTATTTTCACATTTTTAATTATTTACATAAAATTTAATTACATAATTTAAAATTTTTATATTAAATTTAATAAAAACATAAACTATACACAATTATTTATACTTAACAAAAATTAAATTCAATTAATAAAATATTCTAATATAATATGTTACATAGTTAAAATAGAAACATAATAAAACTTGATTACATATTATTCTTAATCAATGTATCTAATAATAGTGCACAAAGTATAATATGTTCTTCAAATTGATGTTGCTTTCTCTCCCCTAGCTCCTCAAAATCTTATACTACTCTAGCAGATAAGCATGTCCTTCCATTTCCATATGTATTGCTTTTTTTAGTTCTAGTCTGCATTTCCTCTCCACCTCCTACTCCTTCCTTGTATCTGCCAATGCCCTTTTTGTATCTAACTGCTCTTCCAACATCATTGTTTTAACCTTGCGATTTGTTTCTTGTATGTATACTTGTTCATGTATGTATGTCCCTTTGTGTGTGTGTGTAAATACTGACACATGTACTTTCATGCAGATACAGATACCATCAAAGACAATAAAAGTTAATAAAATAGGGCTTAAAATACCCATATAATTCTTTTAGGCATGGTCAGCATCTTCTAGTTCTTTGTCCTCTAATACTCCACTCAGATAAAGAACATTATTATACCTGCTCATGGAGCATGACATACTACATTTACAAACCAATAAAGAACACAACACAATGCTACTGATAAACAAATAGTCTAGTGCATGCAAAACCAACTACCATTTGCTAGAAATTTCACACAATGAGATAATCATGAGTTTAATTTTAAATTACTGAATCAAGATTTCTCCAAGATTTCTAATCAACTATCAATCAACATATTCTTCTTTGTTGCCCAGGTTCACGCATTAGTCCATGGTTAATTAAAAGAAAGTTAGAAAGGAGTTTTGTATGAAATTAATATGTTTTAAATAAAAAATCCAAAATATGACACTTGTTTGAAAAATATTACCAAAGTAATGTGTCTGGAAATAGTGCGGCAATGTTCGTCATTGTAAATGATGGTCATTGTCATGCTATTGATTTTTAAAAATCAAGACCTTCACCAATGTATGCCTGACTTGATGATGCCGAATTTTGGCTTGAATTTGGGTTTGACATGAGATCTAGTTTGGATTCATTTCTACTTTCAATATTGCATCTTGGCCATATAGATTTCCAAGTGAGTGGCCAAAGTTTAGTTTGTTGTTTGATAAAGAAATGATGCAAAAATAGAAGATGATGAAGATGAATTTAACTTGATAGTTTTCTCTGGATTAAAATGGAGAACCCACTTGTGGAAAGATCTTTTGATTTGTTGAAGTTGACAGGATCACTCTAAATCATGTTTAAAGAAAAAAAACAAATCATTTAATAGGAAGAACATGATATAGATACATTTGAGTATGACAAGGCCATATTTCATATATATATATATATAAACAAATAGGCACCTTATCATCGCCCCTCTTATCTTCTTTATACCGCTGGAGCCACAATTGTAAACTTGAGAAGCAGAACCTATAGAAATGAACTCATTATTCTGAACTTGAGTTTCTTTGTCTAAGTTAATGGAGCAATTGGGGCTACATGTTGCATTTTTTGTAAGTAATCTAGATTCAATCTTTTGTCATCCATTACCACTCTCACATGTAGATGTTTTGCTCTTGCATCCATTTTTCTTCTTTTTATAACTTAGTCAAATATGCGACTAGTGAAATATGAAGTATGTATGCACACATATATACAAAAGTTGACACGACAATACAAATGAATGAGTGTGTGGGTGTATGTGTAGGTGTGTGTCTTTGTGGGTTTGTATTTGAGTCATTGATGGGTAGAGTAAGTAACTGTTATATTACACTAGTGAAATCTAAGAGAAAAAAAGTAAAAAAAGAAGAGAATCCTTTTACCCGTTGAGATTAAGGCTAAGATTCAGGCTTCCCACTAAACAGTGACAAGATAAAGTTCCCAAATAGTCTCCTGAGAGGGAAAGCCTGCTTTACACTTGATGTAAGTTTGGACTGTGGTGATTCCCATGAGCCATACATTTCCAGCCTCACCACCTATTCTATAGATCAGACTTTGTATCTTTGTGATAATGTACTCTGTAATGTTGTTACCTACTTGCCAACAATAATTTGGCTAGATATCATAGACCCATTTAAGAGCACCCACGTATAAAACAACTCTTCTTTTTGAATAACCATCTACGATGCACTTAAACACCATAAATTTCTAGTCAACATCTACTTTTAAATGATTTCTAAAAGAGAACAGAGAAAATGTTACTAATCTAACCATTTCCATTTTCTCACTCACTCTTCTTACTATTCTCTCTATCCTTGCCACACACTCTTCTGTAATCACGATGTTTCTTTTCTTCCTCTCCATCACCTTTAAAACCCTCACCACATCTTTGTTCTTTGATAGTGTTTATAATGGTGAGCTTAAGTCATTCCCCAATGGTTCAAATTGATTGAAAGAAAGAAACGTAGGAGGAGAAGAATTGGCTATGGTGAGAGGTTTTATGGCTTCTTTTAGGTATGAAATTTTGAGAATTGGAGTGATATTTGTAGGGGAAACCATGGCGGTGGATGTACTTCCGGAATAAATATCCATGGATATGGCTTGTTCAACCTTGTTTTTCACTAGGTTGGATACCACACACTCTTCTATTATTCCCAATGCCTAGATTTTAAAATTTTTAAAATTTAATAGCCAACATTCACAATGCTTGTCTTTGAATTTTAAAATTCAATAGCATGGTAATGACCTTCATTCACAATGATGCAAATTTCCACACTGTTTTCAAACATATTAGTTTGGTAATATATTACAAACTAGCATTATATTTTCGATTTTTTATTTAAAACATATTATTTCTTTACAAAATTCGTGAGAAAATGACAAACAAAAGGAGAATAAAAGTTGAAAAGACAATAGGCTGCGTGATATTGAATTTTTCCACACCTGTAGGTTCATATAGGAATCCACCAAAGCAAGTAAACCTAAAAGAAACCAAAGAAAAAAAATGAGAAAAAAAAATGTAATGCACGCGAAAGAACACAAGGTAGCTCACCTTTTATTCCATTTCCCACTTGAGTTTTACAATGACCATCTTCCTAGTCAAGTTGTTAAGAAAAGGTTTACAAAATTAACCCATCTTAAATCTTCATTCAAATTATTGATATTTTACTTTGTGTGTGCGTGCAATACTTTGATATTTTTAAATAAATTCATTATAATATGATTATTATATATTTTCTAATAAATACATCTCCATTATAAATTGTGATCATACATGAAACAACAATGTACATAAAATTAAAAAAAAGATAAAAATAATAAAAAAACAATGTAAAAAAATGAATGTTCATCTGATATTTTATCTTAATAAAGATAAAATTTACCCTAATTTCATGCATCATACACAATATTTACCTTAAGGTATATATCATGAAGTATGAGATATATTACAAGGTCTTGCACTAGTATGAAAATATGTAATCTTGTCCAAGAATAGAAATTTTTATTATTTTTACTACTTTGTGAATTTTTAGATGTAACAATATAACCTAGATGATTATTAGGGATAAAACTAACAAGATATTAACCTCACAAATCTCAGACCTATGCAAGAGTCTTGTCTGTCAGGCAGTACCTTTAAGCCTTATTTTTTTTTCTTTTGTTATACAATAATTAACCCTAATTTTTAAATGAATGCTCATATTTTTATTATTTTTCTTGCATCTATACATATTTGTGTGTGTGTGTGTGTGTGTTTTTATTTATTTATTTATCATGATTATTGTATTTTTGTTTTTTATTTATTTGAGCACTTAACTTGTAGGATGCCCCAAACCATACCATACACATAATATTGTGTATACTTGTATACATACATACATACATACATACATATACATATATATATATATATATATATATATATATATATATGAATATATATATATATATATATATATATATATATATCATGATTATTAAGTATTTACTTTAGTTTTTTTTTATTTACTTGGGAGCATTTGACTTATGGGGTACCACAAGGCACAAACTTATAAAATAATACTTTTTATTATTATTTTTCTTACATCTATACACTTCAATACACACACACACACACACACACACATGCCTAAGATTGTATATTCAAAAATCCATTTTTTGATTTTATTAAATTTTTATATATTTTTCTTCTTTTTTCTCCCCTCTTTTTGTCTCTCTCTCTCTCTCTCTCCTATTATTCATGGAAATCCTAAACCAAAACATAATGTTCATAAGAAACTTCAAAAAATTTAAGGTTTTTTAGATCCTACAAGAAATTGACAGTGGTGTTTGTAACACCCATCATGTTAGAATTTCAATTAGAAAATATGATGTCATACCTTACAAGTACGGACAATAACTCTGTCACATCCTCGATGCTACTGGAAAATCTACAAGAGATTAAGGTAGAGCATGATTCCTCTAGGCCTCTCCTCCGGTGAAGCTTCAATTCTATCATTACAAAGATAGTCCAGTAGCACAGATATTGATGCCATCCTTAGAGAATATTGCAATCCACCAATTGAAATAACTAATCCTGACACCACTGCCTTACTATAACAAAGAAATTTGAGTAGCTGCACGAAACAAGAATAACATATGGTAGGAACCTATAATGAAGCACGCCCATTGTGAAAAAAAAGAAATAAAACATATCAATAGAATAGTCATCACTAAGGTCTTCTTAGTATATCTATATTGTAGGGAACAATCAGTTATAGTTTATCCCTGAAAGGTATGCACTTGACTAAGGTCTTCTTACTATGCAGGATCCTTTGTAAAGTTCTTGCATCAACCTCGTGTAATCTATCAATCCTTTCCACAGCTTGCTTAGCAATGCCAATCACCACATTGGTTGCCATGTATTCATCAAAGAACGTCACTGTCTCGACGGCTTCCACATTTTCAACTGCTAGATGTGCTTTTGAAGAAGAAGACGATACATCACAGAGAATGTTAAGCACACACCTTGATACCTTCAATGCATGCTTCACGAATCCACTAACCAACACCTCCTCTGTTATCAATAGAATAGTCATCCACAGCTTCAAATTAACTAGCCATTACCTTTTCCTTATTCAGATAATAGATGGGTAAGTGAGAACTAGGAGCCAATCTTTCATGGGCAAGTGTTTGGGACAGAGTGATGAGCCCTCTAATAGCATTCAAGCTTGCTTCGACATCTCTGGTCTCGCTTCACCCTGCACCTTAATCTCACAGAGCTTGAAAACAACCTCTCTCCATTTATGAGCCAATAAACCAAAAGGAAGAATCCTAGGGCTAAAGCAAAGCCCATTCTAATAGTAGTGTTTTGATCAAAAAGTTGTAGGTACTTTGAGGTCACACCGGCTGCATCACCATTATCTACAGGAACCAGGTATGCTCAGAAAAAGTGTTTCAAAGGACTAATAGCTATGTTCTGTGAAATTTAAAGGGGAAGAAGATAAATGGAGCTATAATGATATAATGGGTCATGTTGGACAGAAATTAACTTGCAAGGTGTAGGACAACTTGTATCTGAGGGTTGGGATGCCTCAAGTTCTCATCGAAGTTATCAAGTAGACTGTGTTATCTTCTCAGATATTGGTAAATGACACAATGCAATACATTCTATCAATTGGGAGACAGTGGAGCGCATCATCTCTCCGCCCCTTACCTTGATAAAGATAAGCTTTCTCAATTGCACCAACTATGCCAGCTACATCTTTTTGCTTATCTGCAAAAGAGAGTTTTTTTTCAAATGGCTTCGTTCATTGCTTTATTCCAATAAAAACTAAATATAGTTATAAATACTTTTATATAATGGCATATGATTATATAATTATACAAGTATTTAGATATAATATTTGTGTTTAAAATATTGTTATAAATGTTACTTTTATATAATTATATATGTAACACTTTTATAAATATTATATAGTATATATATCACATTTATATAAACATTATAAATATTATATATTTATATAAAAATAAATGTGTTATATAAATGTTTACAAAATATAAAAACATTTTATATGTTATATAATTGTTATATAAAAAATTATACAAATAGATAGTTTCATGTAAATGTTGTATAGATATTTTTAAACATTAATACATATGTATAAATATTTATATATAACATTATATATTTCTATAAACATATCAGTGTTTATATATAATGTACTACATGTGTGTGTGTGTGTGTGTGTATCAAAGTATTGACATTTATATATAATGACATGTGAATATATAAAAGTATAAATGTTTATATATAATGTTATTTGTTTATAATATTATTGGAGACAACAAAATTAGAACCCATAAACATTAAGGTTGTTTTTTCTATAGTTACAGAGGTAGAAAAAATTAAGAATATTTTTTTTTCTTAAGTTACAGAAGCAGAAAACTATATGCAAATATTTAGTATTTGGAATCAATAAAACCCTAAAAATTAAAATAGTAAAAGAACAAAGTTCACACAGACCATTTATTATTTCATTAATGCTGTAGAGTCAAAATCATATAAGTGATATAAAAAGACAAGAAAAAAGAAGGAAAATTGGCGGAAAATTAGAAAAAAATCAAACCCAAATATTCTGTAAAAACCAAACTCCACTAGTGGTAATCAATCTGAGAGAGACAGAGATATGTATATAGTATTCCGAAGAAGAAAATCAATGATAATATTACCGGTAACAAGAAGAGGAAGATTTTATAGGTTGCTCCCATAGTCCAATTTTGATTCTTCTCTCTTCATCATTCATTAAAAAAAATCCCATATAGCTAGGTAAAATTTCCTAGCTAAAAGGTCATTTTAATCACTAAACGGGATATAGCGATGGATTAATGATGGAATCATTCACAGTCTAAAGTGCTCGTCACTAAAATTTGCCATCGGAAAAAATTTAACTAATAATTTTTCATTGCTAAGGACCTTCCCTCCATCCGTATTGAGTTCCATTTAGCCTTTAAAAGGTTTGTTCTAGCATAACCTAGTAAAGATTATGATTTGGGTTTTTGTTACCTTAAGTGCTACTTATCTATATATTCTTTATTTTCTGAATAAGTTATACGTTTTAAAGGATAAGCTTCTGAAATGCATTTTAATTCTTTTTTAATATCTCATACTATATCTTCTGCATTCATTTCAACATTCTCAAATCTGCTATTGTTCCTGGCTTTCCAAATACACCATATTATCAGCGATGGAATGGAGTTATTGAGCCATTTGTATACTGAATCAAGAAATGACCCCCTCATCCATTAAAGAATTCTATATTTGAGTATTTGATTTTTGTGCTTTATACTCATTTCTTTTTCAAATATTTATCATATCTTTGAAGCTATCCTCTATTGTGAAAGGAGATGATCCAGAGTTTCTATTGAAATGATGTTATATAAAGCTTTCGATTAAAATAAACATATTTTCGGCTAGTTATTGTTATTCCAACACCTTTCAAATAAACATATTGTAGGCTTTATATTCCTAACCAGATTCTTGGCCGATTTTAAAAAAAATAAGCATTATTGATTTATTTTTTATTTCCAACCATATCTAGTAAGTATAGAGTGGTTATCCACCACTTCTGTTTGCTTTACAGTTTGTTCCAAATTTGAGATTCATTATAAATCTATTTTATCTTATTAGTATCATTATTTGTTAGGTATTTTGCTCTCACATATGATGCCCAAAGATTATTATTCTCTTTTATACTCCACATCTCTTACAGACCCATGTTTCAGCTATATTCTCTAGCCTAGTGAAACCTAGACCCACCTCTTCCTTTGAGTAGCAAAGGTCTTTCCATTTAATCCAATAAATATTCAGTTTGCCATTTTTGATACCCCAAAGGAAATTAGCCAATTCTACTTCTATTTTTTTAAAAAAATTTAGGCATTTGCATAACAATTAGATTGTGCATTAGTCAATCAATCAATCTTTATTTCTACCCAAAGGACAATGCATATGTCTATCTATATTTCTATCTATATGTCTATCTAAAAGACTATGAATATATCAATTAATTAATCAATCAATCTTTATATCTATCTATTTGCTTGTCTTTTTATCAATATGTCTATCTGTTTGTCTATCTATACATATATCAATCTATCAATCTATCTAAATATCTTTCTATCAATCTATCAATCAATCTATCTATTTATCTTTTTAATAGAATATCTATCAATATATCTATTAATTTGTGTGTCAATCAATCAATCTATCTATCTATATTTCTATCGATTTATCTAACTAACTATCTATCTATCTATCTTTATATCTGTCTATCTATGTCTTTTTATATGTCTATCTATATATTTATCTATCTTTCATTCTATTTGTTTTACTATTTATCTATCTATCAACCTATCTATCATTTTATCTATCTATATATGTATATGTCTTTCTATTTTCCTATCTATCTTTTTATCTATCTATCTATCTATTTATCTATCTATCTTTCTATCTATCTATCTGTGTATATATCGATCTATCGGTCTATCTATCTAACTATCTATATATCTTTATGTCAATCTATCTGTATATATATCTTTATTTTTTTCATTCTTTCAATCTATCTATTTATCTGTCTATATATATATATCTATCTATATATCTATCTTGTTATCTATTTATCTATATATCTATAGGTCTATTAATATGTCAATCTATCTATCAATCTATCTATCTATATTTCTAACAATTTAACTATCAATCTATCTATTAATCTGTCTATCTATATGTATATCATTTGTCTATTTATCTATCTATAAATTTCTCTATCAATCTATCTATCTATTTATCTATCTATCTATCTATCGAACTAATTATCTACCTTTCTATCTATCTATCTAGCTATTTATTTGACTATCTACATGTTATCTATCTTTTTCATCTATCTATATATCTATCTATTAACCTAATTATCTGGCTATCTATCTTTCTATCTATCTGTCAATCTATCTATCTATCTATTTGTCTATCTATCTATTAGTCTATCTATACGTCAATAAATAAATCTATCTATCTATATATGTATCTATTTGTCTATCTATATGTCTATATATCTGAATATCTATCTGTATATCTATAATTTTATCTATCTATTTATTTATTTATATATTTATCTATCCATCTATCTTATTATTTAGCTATCTTTTTGTCTATTTAATTATATATTTAACTATCTATGTATCAATCTATCTATTTATTTATCTATTTTTATTTCTGACTATCTATTTGTCTATTTATATATCTATCTGTCTATCTATCTATCAATATATATATCTATCTATTTATTTATTTGCCTATATATCAGTCTCTCAATCTTTCTTTATATATGTATGTATATATATATCTATCTATCTAGAAGTATATTTATTTGTATATCTATCTGACTATCTTTATGTCTATCTATCTATTAATCAAATAATTAATCTGTCTGTCTATCTATTTGTCGATCTATTTGTGTATCTATCTTTCTATTTATCTGTATATCTAAGTGTCAATCTATCTTTTTATCTATCTATTTATCTATTTATATAACTATTTATTTATCTAATTATCTCTCTATCTTTATATATATTTATTTATATCCATATGTTTATCTATTAGTCTATTTATCAGTCTATCTATAAGTATCTCTATCTCTCAATCAATCAATCTATCTATATGTCTATATATTTGTCTATCTATCTATTTGTCTATCTATCTATTTATCTATATATCTATCGATCTATCTATCTGTCAATCTATCATTATATCTATATATTTATCTATATATATATATATATATATATATATATATATATATATATCTATTTGTCTATCTATCTATCTATCTTTATATCTATCTATTTGTATCCATCTGTCTATCTATCAGTCTATTTATCAATCAATATATTAGTCTATCTATCTATCTATCTATCTATCTGTCTATCTATTTTTATATCTTTCTATCTATTTATCTTTCTAATTATTTTTCCAATAATCTATCGATCTCTTTGTATATCTTTCTATCTATACATATATTTGTCTATCTATCTATCTATGTATTAATAAATCTTTCTATCACTTTATCTATCAAATAATCTATCTATCTCTCTTTCATTCTATCTATCAATCTATTAATCAAACTGTCCATGAATCTATATATCTATCAATCTATCTATCTATCTATATATCTATCTATTAGTTTGTCTATCTATCTATATATGTTTTTGTCTATCTATCTATCTATTTGTCAATTTATATGTCTCTAAATCTATCAACCTATCTGTTAATAAATTTATCTATTAATCTGTCTATCAATAATGTTTCTATATATCAGTTAATCTAACTATCAATTTGTCTATCTATCTATCTATCTGTGAATTTATTTATCAATTTATCTATCTATCTATCTATCTAAATATCTATCTTTCTATATGCATATCTTTTTGTCTATCTGTCTATCTATCTATCTATATTATCTAACTAACTTAATTATATCTATATTTCTATCTATCTTTCTATTTATCTAGCTATATATCTGATTTGTATATCTATATATCAATATATATATATATATATATATATATATATATATATATATATCTATCTATCTATCTATATCTCTCTATATAACTATCTATCTATCTATTTATCTATATGACTATATTTCTGTTTATCTATCAATCATTCTATTAAACTGTTTATCTATCTATCAATCAATTTGTTTATCAATCAATCTATCTCTATGTATATATCTCTATCAATCAATCTATCTTCAGTCTATCAATCTATCAATATATCTATTGATCATTCTATCTTTCTATCAATCTATATATTAATTTTTCTATCAATCTTTATATCAATCTATCTATAAATCATTCTATCAGGCTGTCCATCAAATTGTCTATCTAGCTATATTTGTCTATTTATTTGTCTATGAATCTTTTTATCAAACTGTCTATCTATATGTCTATCTATCTTATCTATATATCTATATTTTTATCTGTCTGTTTGATTATCTGGCTATCTATTTGTATATCTGATTATCAATTTTTCTATATGATTATCAATTTTTATATGGCTATCTATTTTCTATCTATCAAATTGTCTATATACATCAAATTGTATATCTGTCTATTTATCTGTCATTCAATCTATCTCTATATCTGATTATCAATTTTTCTGTCTATCTGTATATTAATTTTTCTATCAATCTAAGTTTCAATCTATTTATAAATCTATCTATCAATATGTCTATCTATATGTTTATTTATATATCTATATGTCTATGAATCTATCTATGAATCTATCCATCTAGCTTTCTATTTATCTATCTATCTATCTAATTATCTATCAAATTATCTATATTTCTTTCTATCTATCAATCTATATGTGTGTCTATCTATTTGTATTCTATCTATCTATCTATCAGTCTATGTATCTGTCTATCTATGTGTCTATCTATTAGTCTCACTAAGTATCTATCTTTTTATCTATCTATATCTTTATTTACATGTCTATCAATTTGTATTTCTATTTATCTATCTATATATCTATTAATTTTTCTTTCAATCTGTCTATCTATTGTTAATCTATCTATCTATTTATCTTTCTATATATCTTTATATCTTTCTATCTGTCTGTCTGTCTATCAATTTGTCTTTCGATCTGTCTATCAATCTTTCTATCAATTTTTCTATCAATCAATCTATCATTCTATTTATCAATCTATCTATAAATCTATCTATATATCTATCTATATATTTATCTATCTATCTATCAACTATCTATTTATTTATTTATCTATCTATCTCTCTATCTTTTTTTTCAATCTATATGTTATTTTTGTATTTATTAATATATCTTTTATTCTATCTATCAATTTGTCTATCGATATATTTATGAATATCTTTATCAATCTATATATCAAACTGTATAAATATCTACCTAACTACATGTCTATCTATATATTTATCTATCTATTTTTTTATTTGTTTTTTGTTTGTCTATCTATCTATTTGTAAGTATGTCTGTCTATCTATATGTATGCATGACTGCCTAACTATCTCCCTACCTAACTGGCTATCAATCTATCTATATGTCTATCTATATGTCTGTCTATCTATATATCTACATATCTATCTATATTTCTATCTGTTTATTTTTCTAACTTTATATCTATCTATCTATTTGTCTATCTTTCTATACAATTTATCTGTCTATCAATCTTTACAATCTATCTGTCTAACTAACTAACTAACAATCTATCTATCTATACAATCTATCTGTGTATCTAACTCTCTATCTATCTATCTATCTAATTATCTATCTATCTATCTATGTGTCTATCTATCTTTTTGTCAATCTATCTCTTTATCTATATGGCTATTTATCTATTTATTTATCTATCTTTATATCTATTTGTATCTATCTATCTATATGTTTATCTATATGTCTATTTGTCTTTTGTTTCTCTATATTCTACATGTCTATCTTTCTATCTATCTTTATGTTTATCTATCTATCTATCTATCTAGCTATCTATCTGTCTATCTATCTATCTATTTATCTATCTATCTAATTATCTATCTATCTGTCTGCCTGTCTCTCTGCTTGTCTGTGTGTCTATCTATCAATCTATCTATTTATCTATCTATCTTTCTATCGATCGATTGATTTAACTATCTTTATGTCTATCTCTATTTCTATCTATTTATCTATCTATCTATATACCTGTATATCTTTCTATCTATCTAGTTGTCTATCTATTTTCTATCATTCACTCAATCTCTCTATCTATCTATCGGTCTGTCTATTGATTTTTTATCTATCTATATATCTCTCTATATATTTATCTATTTATCTATTTATATATCTATCTTTATGTCTATATATATATATGTCTAACTATCACTATATCTATCTATTAGTCTTTCTATTTCTATATCTATCTATATATCAATCTACCTATCTATCTATCTAAAATTCTATCGATCTCTCTATCTTTCTATCTGTCTATCTATATGTCTATATATCTATCTATCAATCTATCTATTTGTATATCTTTCTATCTATTTCTCTATTAACCTGTCAATCATTCTGTCTATTAATTATTTTATATATATATCTATCTATCTATCTAGTTGTCTATCTATTTTTTATCAAATCAATCAATATATCTATCTATCTATTTTTCTATCTGTCTGTCTATCTATATTTCTATCTATTTCTTTATTTTTCTATATATTTATCTATCTATCTATATATCTATTTTTCTGTCTATGTAATATATATATATATATATATATCTATTTATCTATCTATTACTCTATCTATCTATTAGTCTTTCTATTTATTTATCTATATATATATCTATCTACCTATTTATCTATCTCTCTATTTAAAATTCTATCAATCTCTCTGTCATTCTATCTGTCTATCTATCTATCTATATATCTATCTATCTTTTTGTATATCTATCTATCTATCTATTTGTTTATCAAACTCTCTATCAAATCATCTATCAATTTTTCTATCAATCTGTCTATCAATTTGTCTATCATTCTATTTAACAATCAATCAATCTCTCTATCTATCTATCTATCTATCTATTTATCAATGTATCAATCTATATATCTATCAATTTAATTATTTAAATATATATAAATCTTTATATCTATTTAATTTTCTATCTATCCATTACAAAAAAAACCAAAATAGCTAGGGAAATATCCCCAACTATTTGTACTTATTTCGTCATTAATATAGAATAGCGATGGATTTATAATGGAAATTATTCCAAGCTAAAGTGCTCATCACAAAATATAAATGATAAAAAAAATTCCCTAGCAAGCTTTTGAATGACGAACATTCCATATCTGGTTATATTTTTTACCTTGCTAATTTTGATTGTAATTAAGATTAGTAATTAATTTTTTTGACTGAATATATGTCAAAAATCCCTAGCTAAATTCGATAGAAAAAAAATATCTAGCCATTTTCATTCTAAAACTATTTTTACAATTTTAATTTTTTACAAAATATTTGATTACATATTTCTAAATTTTTATATTAAATTGAATAAAAATATATACTATAAACCATTGTTTATAATTAAAAAAGAGCTAAAGTAGTTCAGAAATTATTCTAATACGATAGTTATATAGTTAAAATAAAAACATAACATAGGTATAAAATCATTTAACCCTAAATCATCATCTTCATTATTAGCGGGTACATTTATGCTAGCCTCTCCTATAAGGTTTCTCTTATGGAACTCGGTAGGCTATATCTCACATCAAGTCCACAAACTATGACTTCATATAAGACATCTACTATTGCATTACATTCTTAATTTCTTTCATCTCATAATTCACTTATTTAATTTCTTGCATTTCTTCCTTCAAATGAAGCTAATATTATTTACAACTATTATTTCTTTTTCTATGAGAAAAAATGCATTCTACCATGAATACCTCATCATTAATGACCTTGAACAAGCTAATTATAAAAACAAATGCATTTCAAAAGAAATAGCAATGCACACTTATGTGGCTGGTACATTATATATGGATGCCAATAGTAAATCATTTTCAGCCAGATCATTATCCAGCACTTGATAACTGTAAAATTACAAAAAGAGAAATTCTACAATATGGAAATGGCATAAAAACCAAACATATTATTACTCTAATTAAGTTCTTGCTGAACAAAGAATTTTCAAAACAATTTAATTTATGTTTTATAATTAGATTACAAACAAACATATTAGGTTCGTGATGCACATCAAAGGATGATATACCATAGGTTCGAGACTTAACATATATAAATTATATAATTTTTAAGAATAAGATTGTTGAGATATGAATATCACCCAAATTTCAAGCAAAGCATGAGACTTGGTCACTAGATATGATTTTTACTTGTTTACTTAGATTACAAACAAACATACACATTAATATTTACACAAATTAGAATTAGAACATACACATCTAGTTCAATAATTTGATAATGAGATATTACCAACTAGGCACCTATAAATAAAGGGTGAACATAAACAAATGAGCCACAAAAAAATAAAAAAAAACAACGGATAGATTATTTCAAGTGTGTATCTTACATTCAAAGGAACAAGAAACACATAAAAGTAATATGAGGAATGAGGGAATAGAAAAACTAGCCTACATATTGCAATTGTAATGGTGAATGAAGTATGAGCAATCAAAATTAAAGTAAAATGAGTTCTTCCTAACTTTTGAATTTTTACTAGCTAAATAATCTAAAAGATGAAAAAAAGAAAAAAATTGAATGGAGAGATCAACAACATACACAATATTAAACATTAAAAAACTACAATCATACAATACAATCAAATATAAAATCACACCTGCCCACATCAATCCCTTGTGCATTTGTTCTCTACTGTTTGTGATCCTTAACCAAACTTATATGCATGGATGGATATGTATAATTATATGAAAATATCAACTCGCCACATGTTAAATGCAAGAGTAAAGCAATCCAAAAATTTTAATAATAATAAATATACACACACATTCATGCACACACACACGTGCACGCACAGGGGTGCACACACACATGCAAACATGTGCACGCACACACACACACACATGTGTGTGTGTGTGTGGAAGATGTTGATTTAAATATCATATTTATGCAAAGATTTAATTTTCCATGAACTCACACTTCTACTTAATTCCTATTAGGTTTAGCTTTAGTTCTTTTTTCTTCTTATATCCAAGCAGTCTCACACTTCCTAATCAGCATATTAGGAGGTCTATATTAAACTATCATCACCATAAAATTGCATTCTTAATATTAATAGCCACTATTAATAGAACATATTATGATTTCTAAGGTATCACTAGTATAATACAAAGAAATTGGGGCCAAATAGATTAATTACGGCAAAATCTTGCTAAATTGGAGGTGACAGGTAGGCTCCAAGACATATGAATTTGACAAATGACACAGCATGCATAAAGCATAGCTTTCCACAACACATACCCAATGAACAATATCCACAAACAAAACAAAAAGACTAATAATTTAACCAACATAACATTCACATAAACTCTTGGCATTTTCAATTTTTAATGAAATCCCATCATTTATAATCTAGTCGTTCCTCTAAGCCTTCAACTTGACAAGAACAAGAAATAACAAGAATGATATTTCTTTAATTAGAGATACTACTTCGAGCAAAATAGAATAAAAAATATGCAATGTGACATGAACGAGGTTGAGTTGTTCGCCCACCTAGGATGATTTTTAGATTAGACACTCCATTGGGTAGAGATAAAGTGGTATATCAAAACTACCTAGAATCTTTAGTCAATATAGATACCATTCATGAATATGAGAATCAAGGTAGGTCCCCCACCAAATTCAGTTATCTCTCCTCTTGTCAGAGCCAAGATCGATGCAATAGTGGTGCCAAGATTTATCATACTTACATATTTAATAAAGTGGTTGAGCTCCATAAGATTCCATCATATTCAAACCATTAAGATATCCATTGAAGCTCTACTCAGAAGGAATCATCTTCTCATCCTTGAAAAAAATGCAACTTCTTCTATGGCAGGTACTTGTCTGCATCAGCTGTTGTTCTACAACTACAGCATGGGCCTCCTGCTAGAATGTGCAGCAAAATTAGGCAAGAGAGATGAACAGTGCCTTCACACTGAGTAAAGAAATCTTATTGAGCCTGTTATGTTTTTTTAAAATGTATATGTATATATGTATATTCATGTTTTATAGATTACATTCAAATTGGGAAATAATTATACTTAAGATACTATCTCACAAATTTACCAAATCTTTAACTTCTCAAGTAATATTTGGCAGCAAGACAAAATCATAATTACCTACCTTCCTCCATGAAGAAATCTTCTATTTCTTCAGTGTTTAACACCAAAAGACCAATGGATAGAAGTTTTTGTGTCAACAAAAACATGTGTCATACTTTTACTCTCTTTGGTATCACCAACCACACTTAATACTAGAATATCTATTGTGTTCCATCTATCATTGACAATACAAGAGGATGATTGACATCTATATTTAACAAAATAAAGTAACAAATAAACAACCTTGACTACCCCACATAGAAATCCATTGTCGATCTGGTCAGCTTCCTTCACAAGCTTTCAAGGAGTTAGAGAAAAAAGTAATATATACGAACTAGGATTATTACTTTTATTTTGATCATGTCTTCTCGTAGCATCTACAACATGAACAACATTTTCTCATGAGAGAAAAAGCTTCATTAATCTTATCAACTGACAGATTATGTGTGATCAGCCCATTTAGCTTGATCTCCTTATTCAGGTACACATCTACCAATGATTGAAGATCTGATTTAGGTTTCCATCCTTTAAATAGAGATCCATTCAATGATCATCCACCAAGAAGAAGAGAATAGAATAAAGATATATTTGGTTTCACTTTGGTACTTGGGCCCCATCCATCACAACAGAACTCAAAGGCTATGGTGGTTATTTTTGAGTCTCCTACACATTCGAAAGAGTAATCTTTTCTTCCATGTATGATCCTTTTGATTATCTTAAAAATATGGAATATTCGTGTTGTGGTTTGGGTGGGTCAAAACTTTGGCTACCTCAATGCTTAGCTGACATATTTTGTATAGATGTGTGGTCGAGTTCACTTTAACAGGAAGTCCAAAGTGGATTACTATGTACTCGGCAAAGTTTGAGATGGCACAGTAGTGAAACTTGAGCTTGCCATTGACCTAGAAGTGAGTCTTTTCTTCATAGTGCATCAAGCCTCATCGTTCTAATCCTAATACTTTGCATACATTTTCTTTGCTCAATTTGTATTTCTTGCCCGTCAATTTCAAAGTAGTGATGACATTGCGAAAATGGGAAGTGCAGAAGACTTTGATCACATTTCGAATTCGTGGTCGGACTCACCTTCATAAGATATGAATCCAAGCCTATATGTTATAATTCAATCTCACCACTCTCATCAAACTACATTTCTAATATAATCAAGCAAAAATATAGTCATACAATACAATCAAATATAAAATCACACTAGCCCACATTAATCTCTTGTGCATTTCTTCTCTACTTTCTATGTTCTTTAACCAAGCTTATATGCACGGATGGACATGTATAACTATGTGAAAATACCAACCTACTACATGTTTAATGCAAGTGTAAAACAATCCAAACATTTTAATAATAATAGAGAGTGGATTCGCAAATGCACAAGGGATTTGAAAATATAATCTTCTGTCATTTATGACCGGTACTTGTAATGAGTTTTAGAGAGTGGATTCAAATTCCAACTCATAAAAGTTAATATCTTTCTTGCCGAGATAATGCTGATATGGAAATAGAGAAACAGTCACAAAACAGAAAAATGCCACAAAACAAATTCTAACTATAATCTATGTCGCATATAAGAGATGATTTCTTCAACTACACATTTGCCTTTGAGTGACACTGAATATTTGATCAATGTGGCCTATTATCAGAAGAATTAAAAAAATCAAACCTAGCTAAACAAGATGATGCCATCAATTGAATAGACTCAACAAATAATACACAAACCGGTTATCAACTTGAAATACATTAAGATTCTTATAAACTCGACGATACACAAGTATTACATAGGAAATATATAAGGTTATCGATCATGATTAATATATTTTAATTTTATAATATTAATATTTTATTTATTTATTGATTATTTTAAGAATACAAATTTTAATTTAAATTTAATAATATTTTTTATTTTATTTTTATTTTATTTTTATTTTATTTTTATTTTATTTTTATTTTATTTTTATTTTATTTTTATTTTATTTTTATTTTATTTTTATTTTATTTTTATTTTATTTTTATTTTATTTTTATTTTATTTTTATTTTATTTTTATTTTTATTTTACTATAATTATTTACTCAATAATTTAATTTTTATAAATTTTTGTAGAGGCAAAAATAAAATTTGTTTTAAATCAACTTAGGGTCATAGTAATTTTCAAAAGTGTTAATAGGGCTAAAAATAATTTTTAGTGTGTTTACGACAAAAAAATATCATTTGAAATATTTTAAAAAACTTTTTTAAACCCTAAAATAACACCTAAAGTATTCTTTTAATAGCTACTTTTGAAAAGTTATTATTATAACTCATCAAAAGTTTTTGGATGTAATTTAAACATCAATTTATTTATCCATAAATATCAATTTATTTTATTTTAAATTTTAATGTATAATATGATTTTTTAATAATTCAAATAATTCAAATCTTTTAATAATAATTTTAAAAATTTTATATAAGCATTAATTTTTTTTAAAGTTTTATTAATATAAATATTTACTTGTTTATTTGTTAAATCGGTATTTTTGAAAAAACAAATTTTTATAATCATACAAATAATGATTTTAGGTTTTTATTAATACATATGTTTGTGTATGTTCATATATTATTTCAAATATTTTTAAAAATGTTTATAATATAGAATTAATTATTTAATGTATGTATTAATACAAATATTTAAAAATGTTTATTAATTAATTCAAAAAATAATATATATATTTTTAAAAATTATATAATCATAAAAATAGGTATTTTAGACTTTATTAATATAAATTTGTATTTGTATTTATATAATTTTGAAATTATTTATTTATAATATCCTATTTTTATAATTATATGAGGAAAAGGTGTCTTTCAAGAATCTCTAATTCATAACCCATGAAAAACCTTTAATATACAAAAATTACATTGAATATTAAAACAAATAATATAAAAAAAATATAAGTATAGATTACTGACGGAAATAATCCCCATCCAAAATAGCTAGGGAAAGATTGCTAACTAAATGCAAATATTTTATGAAAATTATAATTTAATGACAAATAGCTTGCAATTAATATATAATCGTAATAAAATTTCTAGAAATTATTTAGCGAGTGGTTTTTTTATCAAGCTAATTAGCTATGAAAAATCCATATCTTAAGACATTGCTAAATTGCTGCCATTCTTTGCGACAAAATCTATGATAATATTAGCTCGGGATATTTTTAAATCAAAATTTTTTCTCTTATCCATCACAAATCCATCGTAAATTTGAAATTCAATATAAAATCAAACATCGTTTTCTATTCCCTAGCTAATAATATAAATATTAGCTAGTGAATATTTATCTAGCTTAATTTCCATAGCTAAATAGACAATTTATTATAGTGATCTATCTATCTATCTGTCTATGTATCTTTCAATCAATCTATATATGTATATTTGTAACAATCTATCTATCTATCCTTTTTCTATCTATCAATACATATATTAATCTATCAATCAATCAATCAATTTATCTATCTATCTATCAATCAGTCTATCTATCTTTTATCTATATATCTATCAATCTGTTTATCTATTTGTCTATATATTTATCTATCTATCTATCTATCTGTTGGTAGATCTATTTTTCTATCTATCATCTATCTATATATCTATTTGTATATCTATCTATCTATCTGCCTATCTATCTATCTATTTATTTATTTATCAATCTATCTACCTATCTGCCTTTTTTTTGTCTATCTAACTATCTAACTATCAATCTACATCTTTATCTATCTATCTACCTATCTATCTACCTTTCTTTCTATCTATCTTTCTATCAATATATCAATAAATCTATCTATGAATTTGTCAATTAATCTCTCTATCAATTTGTCGATCAACCTATTTGTCTATCTGTATATCTTTCTACCTATCTATCAATCTATTAATTTGTCTATCAATCTATCATTAAATCAAACTATCAATCTATCTAGCAATCTATCAATCAATCAATCAATCTATCTATCTATCAATCTATTTATCAATTGATCTATTTATATATTTATCAATAAGTCTATTTAACTATCTATTTATATAAAAATAGATAGATTGATATATTTATCAATCAATCAATCTATCTATCTATATATTAATATGTCTAGTAATTTATCTATCAATCTATCTATCTATTTGTATATCCATCTATTTATATATTTATCTATCAAAATATCAATCTATTTGTCTATCTATTTGCGTATCTATCTATCTATCTATCTATCTAACTATTTGTCTATCTGTCTATTGGTCTATCTATCTTTCTATTTATCTGTGTATGTGTGTGTGTGTATGTGTATGTATATATATCTATCTATCTATTGATCTTTGTATCAATCTATCTATTTATATATCAATCAATGAATCTATCTATCTATATATTTATATGTCTATCGATCAGTCTATTTATCTATCATTCAATCTGTCTATCTAACTATCTATCTATCTGTTCATCTATCTTTCTATCTATCCATCTATCTATTTATATATGTATCTATCTTTCGATTATCTGTCTATCTACCTATCTATCTATCTATCTATCTTTTTGTTTATCTATCTGGTTATCCATCTATTTATCAATCTATATATCTATTTGTATATTTATCCATCTATCTATCTATCTATCGCTCTATTTATATGTCTATCTACTTGTCTATAAATCTGTCTATGTATTTATCTCTCAATCTATCAATAAATCTATCTATCAATCTATCTATAAATCTAACTATCAATATTTATATAAATTTATCCTTCAATGAATCTATCAATAAATCTATCAACCTATATATTAATCTGTTTAACTATATCTATCTATCTATCTGCCTATTAAACTATCTATAAATCTATTTATCAATCTATCAATCTATCTTTCTATTTAATTATTTGTCTATCTATCTATATATCTATCTGCCTATCTATGTATCTTTTAATTTATTAGTTTATTTATTCTTTATCTATTTATCTATTGATCTATCTGTCTATCTATCTATCTATCTATTTATTTATCTATCTAATTATTTGAATATCTATTTGTCTATCTATTTTTAATCTATTTGTCTATATATCTATCTATCTATCAATCTATCTATCCATCAATCTATCTTTTTATCTATTAGTTTATCTATCTGTATATCTATTTGTATATTTATCTCTATATCAATCAATCTATCTAACTATCTATATATCTATCTATGTGTCTATATATTTGTCTATCTATCTGTCTATCTATCTATCAATCTATTTGTCTATCTATTTATTTATTTATTTATCTATCTCTCTATCTATCAATCTTTCTATCTATCTATTGATCTTTCCATCAATTTGACTATCTACCTACCTATCTAAATGGTCTATATTTATGTCTGTCTATTAAATCTATCAATTTGTTTATGTATCTATCAATTAATCAATCTATCAATCATTCTATCAATATATCTATAATTCTATCTATTTATTTGTCTATTAATCTATCTATCTATCTATCTATCAGTCTATCAATCTGGTTAACAATCCATGTATCAATTTGCCTATCAATTTGTCTATCAATTTGTCTATCTATTTGTATATTTATCTATCTATATGACTATGAAACTATGTACCGATTTGTATATATATATGTTTATCTATATATCTTTATTTCAATTTGACTATATGTCTATTTATTTATGTATCTATTAATGTATCTATTTATCTATATGTCTATTTATCTATCTATTTATATGTATGTCTATCTATTTATCAATCAATCAGTTAATGAATTTATCAATCTATTTATCTTTCTTTCTTTCTATTAGTCTATCTATCTGATTATCTATCTGATTATCTATCTGTTTATCTATCTATCTATGTGTCTGTCTATTTACCTACCTATCTATCTGTCTATCTATATGTCTATCAATCTATCTATTAACTCTAAATCTTTCAATCTATCTATCTATTTTATTGTGTATCAATTTGTCTATTAATCAATCAATCTATCTGTCTATCAATCAATCATTCAATTTGTCTATTAATTTATTTATCTATATATCTATTTGTCTGTGTATTTATATATCTATCTATTTATCAATCTATTCGCCTATCTATCCATCAATCTATATATCTATCTATCTGTCTGTCTGTCAATCTGTCTATATATCTTTCTATATATTAGAATGTATATATATATATATATATCTATCTATCTATCGATCTAAATATTAATCTGTCTATCTGTATATCTATCTTTCGGTCTATATATCAATATCTCTAAATCTCTATCTATCAGTCTATCTATCTGTCATTAAATCCAACTATCTATCTTTCTATCTATTGATATATCTATAAATCTATGTATCTATCTTTTCACTATCTACTATCTATTTGTCTATCTATCTATTTATCTATCTGTTAATCTATCTATAAATCTATTTGCATTTTTATCTCTCCAACTATTTTTCTATCTATCACTCTATTTATACGTCTATCTAATTGTCTATATATATGTCTTTTAATTTTCTTTCAATCTATCAATATATCTATAAAACTATCTATCAATTTTATATAAATCGATTCTTCAATCAATTATCAATAAATCTATCAATTTATTTATCAATCTGTCTATCTATATTTATCTATCTATCTATCTATTAATCTATCTATAAATCTATCTATCAATATATCTATTTGATCTATCAATTTAGTTTTATATCTATTTATCTATCTATCTATATATCTATCTGTCTGCCTATGTATCTTTCAATAAAATAGTTTATTTATCTTGTATCTATCTATATTTCTATCTATATGTCTTCCTATCTATCTGTATAATTATTTTAATATCTATTTAAGTATTTATCTATCTAGCTAACTATCTATATATCTATCTATGTGTCTATATATTTATCTATCTATCTATATTTCTATTTATTTGTCTATCTATCAATCCATCTAACTATCTATCTATCTATATGCCTATTAATCAATATATTTATTTATCTATTAATCCATCCATTAATTTGTCTATCAACCTATCTATCTAAATGATCTATATTTATATCTAATTGTTCAATCTTTCAATTTTTTATCTAACTGTCAATTAATCAATCTATCTGTCTATCAATCTAGTTATTAATCTATGTATCAATCTATTTATCAATTTGTCTATCTATTTGTATATCTATCCATATATCTACCAGTCTATGAATCTTTGTGTCAATCTGTTTATCTATATGTATATCTATCTATCTATATTTCAATTTATCTATCTATTTGTTTATCTATCTATCTTTTTATATATCTTTCTATCTATCATCAATATATCTATAAATCTATATATTTATCCATATATCTATATGTCTTTCAATATATTAATCAAATAATTTGTTTGTCTATCTTTCTATCAATCTATTTATTTATCTATTTGTCTATATATTTATATATATATTTATCTATTTATGTATCTATATATCTATCTATCTATCTATCTAATTATCTAACTAATTATCTAATTATCTACCTATTTATCTATCTATCTGTATATCTATCTATCTATCAATCTATCTGTCTATATATATGTCAATCTATTTGTCTATCTATTTTTCTATCTATCTATCTATCTATTTATCAATCAATCTATCAATCTATCTATTAATTTGTCTAACAATCTATCTCTCTATCTGTATATATTTGTATCTATCTATTTATCAGCCTATCAATTTGTCTATATATATATATATATATACCTATCTATCTATTTGCCTGTCTATATAATTGATTATCTATTTGTCTATCTATTTGTCTATCTATTTGTCTATATGTCTAACTATCTATATATCTATCTATCTATAGATCTATCAATCTATATATCAATTTGTCTATCAATCTGTATATCTATTTGTCTATCTATGTGTCTCTCTATCTATCCAACTATCAATTTGTCTATCTATCTCTTTATAATTTTATCGATCTATATGTCTACCAATTTGTCAACAATCTATTTATCAAAATATTTATCAATTTAACTATCAATCTATCTATCAATATGTCAATTTATTTGTCTATAAATCTTTTATCTATTATTGTATCAAAGTGTCTATAAATTTATCTATGAATATGTCTATCTATATGTCTATCAATCTATCAATCTATCAATCTATCTCTATATATTTCTATCTATATATCTATCTGCAAATCTATCTATCAATTTGTCTATATATATATATATATCTATATCTATATATATATATATCTTTCTAACTATCGATATGTCAGTCTATCTATCTGGCTATCTTTTTGTCAATCTATCAATCTATCAATATATCTTTTATCTAATTATCAATATGTCTTTCTATCAGTATATCAATTATCAACCAGTTAATCTATCTATCTATTAATCTATCTATCAATGTGTATATCAATCTATCTATCTTTCTATCTATCAATATATCTATCTATCTATCTATCTATCTATATATCTTTCTATCTATGAATCTTTCAATCAAACTTTCTATTAATCTATTTATCTCTCTATCATTTTATCTTTTCAGTAGTCTTTCTATCTATCTATCAATCTATCTCTGTATCTATTTGACTATAAATCTATATATCTATCTATCTACCAATCTTTCTATGTATTTGTCTATCTATTTATCTATCCTTCTATATGTCTATATATATATATATATATATATATATATATCTGTCTCTATGTCTATCTATCATTCTATCTGTCTATCAATCCATCTATCTAATTGTGCGTGTATATATTTATATATATCTATCAATCTGTCTATCTTTTTATCTATATATATATTTATCTATATGGATATCAATTTCTATATCTATTTGTCAATCTTTCTATATATCTACCTATCTATCTATCAATTTGTAAATCATTTTTTTTATCAATTTTGCTATCATTCTATCAATTAATCTGTCTATATATATATCTATATGTTAATCTATCTTCTATCTCTCTATCTATCTATATATCTATATGTTTGTCTATCTATTTGTCTATCTATATATCTATATATCTATATATTTATCTAACTATTAGTATATCTATTTGTCTATCTATCTGCATATCTATCTGTTTATTAATAAGTCTATAAATCTATATATATGTGTCTATCAATCTTTCTTTAAATTTGTCTATCAATCTATCTTTCTATATATCTATCTATCTAGCTATTTAATATATATATATATATATATATATATATATATATCTATCTATCTATATATGTATCTATCCATTTGTCTATAAATTGGTCTATCTATCTGTCAATTAAAATGTCTAATTATCTACTTATCTATCTTTCTATCAATCTGCCTATATTTATTTCTATCTATCTATCTATTTTTTGATCTATCTATCTATTTATATATCAATCTCTCAATCTATCTAATTATCTATCTATCTACCTATCTATCTATCTGTCTGTACAATCTATCTATCTATAAATTTGTTTATATATATGTCAATCTATTTTTCTATCTATGTGTTTATCTGTCTATGAATCAATCTGTCTATTAATCTATCTATTAATCTATCTATCAATTTGTGTATCAAACTGTCTATCTATCTATTATCTTTATATATATTTTTCTATCTATATTCCTATCAATCTATTTATCTATCTATTTATCAATCAATCTATCTGTATATTGATTTATTTATCAATTTGTCTATCTATCTCTCAATTAATCTGTCTATCAATCAATCTATCTATCTATCTATCAAAATATATATCAATATGACTATCTATTTGTCTATCAAAATGTCTATCTATCTCACTGTCAATGTGTCTATAATCTATCTATCAATCTGTCAAACTATATATCTATCAATCTATCTATCAATGGAATTATCTATCTTTATATCTATGAACTTATCTATCAATCTGTCTATCTATATATCTATCTAAATATCTTTGTATTTTTTATCTATTTTTGCATATATCTATCTAACTTATATATATATCTATCTATGTATCTATTTTTCTATCTTTTTGTCTATCTAACTATCTATCTATATATATATATATATATCATTTTAATAATATTTCTATCTATCTATCTTTCAATCTATCTATTTATTTATATATCTATAAATCTTGTTTTCTGTCTATGAATCTGTCATTTAAAATGTCAATCTATCTATCTAACATTCTATCTTTTTATATGTCTATTTTTAAATCTATATATCTATCTATATGACTATAAATCTATAAATCTATATATGTCTAATCATATGTCTATTTTTCTATCTATCTATCTATCTATCTATCTTTCTATCTATCTATTTATATATCTATCTATTTGTCTATCTATATGTCTATCTATCTCTCTTTCTATCAGTCAATCTAACTGTCTATATATCTTTATATCAATCTATCTATCTATCTATATATCTATCTATCTGTTAGTCTATGTATCTTTCTATCTATCTATCAATCTTTATATGTATCTGTCTATCTGTTTATCTATCTGTTTGTCTTTCTATTTATCTATCTATCTATATGTTTATATATGTCTATCAATTTGAATATTTATTTTTCTATCTATCTTTATATCTATCTATCTATCTATCAATTTGACTATCGATCTATCTATTTATATATCTATTAATCAATCTGTTTATCAATATGTCTTTCAATATTTCTATCAAATTGTCTATCAATCTGTCTATCAATCTGACTATCAATCTGACTATCAATTTTTCTATCAACCTATCTATCATTCTATCTATCAATATGTTTATTTAGTTATCTATCTATCTATCTATCTAGTTATCTATCTATCTGTCTGTCTATCTATCTATATCACTATTTATCTATCTATCTAGAAGAATATCTATTTGTCTATCTATCTATCTATTTATCTATCTATTATTCTATCTATATATATGTTTATTAATCTATCTATAAATCTATCTACCTATCTTTATATCAATCTATCTATCAAACTATCTATATATATATCTACCTGACTATATGTTTGCCTGTCTTCTTATTTGTTTGTTCGTCTGTCTGTCTATTTGTATGTATGTATTTATGTGTGTCTATCTATCTGCCGACCTACCTTACTATCTCCCAATCTCAATATCTATCTATTTGTCTATCTGTATGTCTATCTATCTATGTGTATGTCTGTATGAAAAACTATCTTTTTTTCTATCAATCTATAATATATCTGTCTATTTGTCAATTTTTCTAGCTATCTATCTGGTATCTACTTGTTTGTCTTGTTGTCTATCTATCTATCTGTCTATCTATCTATCTAACAATCTATCTGTCTATCTATCTATATATTTTTCTATCTATTTGTCTATATATTTTTTTATCTATCTATATGTCTGTATGTGTATATATTTATCTATCTATCTATCTATCGAATTATTTTTTATTTATCTGTTATATATTTGTCTATCTATTTTTCTATCTATCAATCTATCTCTTTATCCATCTGTCTGTCTATCTATCTATCTGTTTATATAATATCTATCTATCAATATTTATATCCATATGTGTATCTTTCTGGCTATCTATTATTTATCTATTTATCAGTTTTTCAAACTATCTGTTTGTCTATTAGTCTATCTATATGTTTATATATTTGTCTATCTATCTTTATTTCTATAAATCTATCTATATAACAATCTATCTGTTTATCTATCTATCTTTCTATTAGTCTATTTATCTATCTATATATCAATCAATCTATCTATCTATCTATCTATTTTTCTATCTTTTTATCTATCTATCTATCTAATAATTTATCAATCTATCAATCTATCTATCAATCTATCTATCAATCTAAATACATTTTGTCTATCAATATGTCTATCAATCTATTTATCAATATTTTTATCTATTTATCTATCGACTTATTTCTCTAGAAATTAATCTATTTATTTTTCTATCTATCTATCTATCAGCCTATCTATTTGTCTCTCTATTTGTCTATCTATCATCTATCTATCTATCTATCTATCTGCCTATATATAAATATAGATATAGATATATATATATATATATATGTGTGTGTGTGTGTGTGTGTGATGTGCGTGTCAATCAATATATATATATATATCTATATCTATATCTATCTTATATTTATCTATCTTCTATCTATCTATCTATTTATTAGTCTATTTATATGTCTAAATATTTGTCATTATACCTATTTATCTATCTATCTTTCTTTCTATTTGTCTAATAATTTGTTTATCTATCTTTATATCTATCTATCTATATATTTTTTATCTATCGTTCTATCTATGATTCTATCTAGCAAACTATTTTTCTATATACCTTTTAGAAATTCTACCTGTCTATCTATTTATCTATCTTTATATCTATTTGTATATTTGTTTATCTATCCATCCATCAATCTTTATGTCTATATATCTACCTAACAATCTATTTTTCTATCTATCATTATATCTATCTATTAATTTATCTATTTGTATGTCTATATATCTATATATCTGTCTATCTATCTACCTATCTTTCTGTTAATCTATATATATATATATTTGTATATTGATATGTCTATCTTTCCATCTATCTATTTGTCTATCTATCCTTCTATCTATCTGTCTATCTATCCTTCTATCTATCTGTCTATCTATCCTTCTATCTATCTGTCTATCTATCTGTCTATCTATCTGTCTATCTATCTGTCTATCTATCTGTCTATCTATCTGTCTATCTATCTATATATTTATATATTTTTTTTGTATATCTATGCATCTATCTAATTGTCTATCAATCTATATTTTTATCTGATTCTCAATTTGTCTATCTATCAGTTTATCAACTAGTTTATGATTCTGTCTTTCAATCTCTGTATCATTTTATCAATTAATCTATATATCAAGCAATCAATCTAAATTTATCTCTATCTTTTTTTATATGAATCTATCAATCAATCATCTATCTATCTCTCTCTCTCTCTCTCAATCATTCTATCTATCTATTTGTTTTTCTATCAATCAATCAATCTATTTATATGTCTACATGTCTATCTAATTGTCTATCTAACTATCAAATCTCTATCTATCTATGTATATGTCTATCAATCTATCTTTCTATCTATCTATCTGTATATCTACCTATCTATGCATCTATTTATCTATCTATATATTTGTCTGTCTGTCTATATATTTATCTATCTATCTATCTTATCTATCTTATCTATCTATCTGTCTATCTATCTTTTGATTTGTCTGTATATCTATCTGTTTAACTATCTATTCATATGTCTATATATCTATTTATCTTTCTATGTATCTAAATGTCTAACTTTCTGTCTATGTATCTGTATATATATATTTATCTATATTTTTGTATATCTAACTATCTATCATTCTATTAAGATATCTATCTATATATCTATTTTTATAATATTCTATATTTTTATCTATCTATCTGACTATATATATATATCTGCCTATCTGTCTATTTGTATATCTGTCTATCTATGTGTCTATCTATCGTTCTATCTATATATATGTAAATCAATCTGTCTATCAATCTATATATGAATCTATCTATAAATATATCTCTCAATCTATCTATCATTCATTCTTTCAATCTAATTATCAATTTGTACATCTTTCTATTTATCTTTCTCTCTCTATTTGTCTAAAGATTTACATATAAGTCTATCAATCTATGAGTTTGTTTGTCTATCTTTATATTTGTCTATCAAATTGACTATCAATCTGTTTATATATGTATCTATTAGTCTTTGTATTTGTCTATTTATCTCTCTATCTATCTATCAAACTATATATCTATATATCTACATATCTATATGTCTGTCTATCTATCAATTTGTCTATCTGTTTATCTATATATCTATCTATCTGTCTATCTATCAATCGGTCTATCTACCTATCTATCTACCTGTCTATCCATTTATCTACATGTCTATCTATTTATCTACCTGTCTATCTATTTTTCTATCTATATGTCTATCTATCAAAGTATATATTTATTTGTCTATCTATTTATCTATTTATTTTTCTATCTATCTATCTATCTATCGGACTACAATCTATTAGTGTATCAATATGTCTATCAATGTATCTTTCAGTTTATCTATCAATCTATTTTTCAATCTATCTATTAATCTATCGATCAATCTAAATGTCATTTGTTTATCTATCTTTCTTTCTATATATCTATTTATATATAATTAAATTTGACTTATGATATGTCTATTAATCTATCTATATACTATCTATCTATCTGTCTATCTATCTATCAAATTGTCTACCAATCTATCGATATATATTTATAACTAATTGTTTATCTATCTATTTGTCTCTATATCTATCACCTATCTATCTATTAGTCTATCTAATTACCTATCTATCCATCTGTCTATCTGGCTATCTATCTGTCCAACTATGTGTATCTATCATTCTATCTATTTATTTATCTATCTCTCTAACAATCTATCTATCTATCTAAACATATATATGTCTATGAATCTATCTATCTATCTATCCATCTATTTGACTATTTATTTATCCATCAATATGTCTCTCGATTTGTATGTATATCTATCTGTCTATCTATCTATCTATCTAATTATTATTCGGTCTATGTATTTGTCTAACTATATGTCAATCTATTTGTTTTTTTATCTATCTATCTATCTATATATCTATATGTCTATCTTTCTATATATATATCTATATGTCTATCTATATGTCTATCTATATGTTTATCTATTTGTCTATCTATATTTCTAGAGAACTATCTACATATATGCCTATCTATCTATATTTCTTTCAATATGTTTATCAATCTGTCAATTAATCTATCTATCGATATGTTTATCAATCTATCTATCTAACTATCTATTTGTCTATCTATCTATCTATCTATATAAATATAAATATATATATATATATATATATATATATCTGTCTGTCTATCTGTCTATACATATGTCTATATGTCTATCTAAGTTTCTATCTATCTATATGTCTATCTGTATATCTGTCTATCTATTTTTCTATATTATATATATATATCTATTATTCTGTATGTCTATCTATTACTCTATCTATCTATATTTCTGTCTATCTATCTATTAATCATTCTATCTGTCTATCTATCTATCTGTCTTTCTATCTATCAATATATCTATCTATTTATCTATCTATCTCTTGAACTATTTGTATAACTATCAATCTATCTATTTGTATATTTATTTGTATTTCTTTCTAACTATAGATCTATCTATCTTTTTTTCTTTATATATATATATATATATATCTATCTATCTGTCTGTCTGTCTGTCTACCTATCTCTCTATTTTTCTTTCAATTTATATATCTATATATCTATTTATCTATATTTCTATCTATCTATGATATGTTTATCTATCTATCTATCTATCTATCTAACTATTTATCTAATAATATATCTTTATATCTATCAATCTTTCTAACTATTTCTATCATAAATTTTATATATATTTAGCTAACTATATGTATATCTATCTATCTATCCATTTATTTATCAATATATCTGTCTATCAATCTCTCTATCTATTTTTCTATCAATCTACCTATCAATCGATCTATCAATTTATTTATCAATCTGTCTATCAATATTTTTATCAATCTGCCAATTAATGTGGCTATCAATATATCTATCATTCAAATTATAAATCAATATAACTATCTATCTATATATCTCTATATCAAATTATTTATCTATCTGTCTATTTGTTTATCTATATATCAATCTATCTATTTATCTATCTATCTATTTATCTATCTATCTATGTATGTATCTGTCTATCTATTTGTATGTTTATCTGTCTATCTCTTTGTCTATCTATCTATCATTCTTTATATATATATATATATATATATATATATATATATATATTAGTCTATCTTTCTTTCTAGATATATAGATAGTTAGATAGATAGATACACAGATATAAACAGATAGATAAATATATAGATAGACAGACAGATTGATAGAAAGATAAATAGAAAGATAGTTAGATAGATAGATAGACAAATAAATATACACATTTATAGATAGATCGATAGATAGATAGATAACTAGAGAGATTAATACATAGATAGATAAATATAAATATAGATAAATAGATAGATAGACAAAAGTTAGATATCTAGATAGAAAGTTATATAGATAGATACATAGATAGATATTGATATACAAATGGATAGACATAATGATAGATAGACATATATAGAGAAAGATTGATTGATAGATGGAAATATAGATAGATAGATATACAAATATATAAATAGATAGACATATAGATAGACAAATAACAGACATTATACAGAAAGATAGACCGACTAATTAATAGATAGATAGATAGATAGATAGATAGATAAAAAAATTGGTAGGAACACAGATTGAAAGTCAAATAGACATACAAATAGATAGGCAGCTAGTCAGATAGATAGATAGATAGATAAATTGATAGATAGATAGATAGATACACAGATAATAAGACAGATAGATAGATAGAAAATGCATAAATAGATAGATAAATAGACATATAGTTAGATAGATAGATAAATAAATAAATATACATATAGATAAACATATTGATAGAAATTTTAATCGATAGATTGAACGACAGATTGTCAGACACATAGATAGAAAGAATGATTGAAAGAAAGAAAGATATATTGATTGATTGATTGATTGATTGATATATATATATATATATATAAACACACACACACACACAGAGATATATAAACAAAAATATAGATATATAAATAGATAGATAGATAGATAAATAGATAGATAGACAGATAGACAGACATATACACAGAGAGATAAAATGATAGTTTGATAGAAAGATAGAAAAATAGATAGACAGAATGATAGATAGACAAATAGAAAAAAATATAGATAGACAGACAGATATATATATATATATATATATATATATATATATATATATATATATATATATATATACAAATAGACAAAAAGGTAAGATAGACAAACATGCAAATAGATATATATATATATAAACACACACACACACATATAGATAGAAAGATAGACAGATAGATTGACAGACAGATAGATAAATAGATATATATATATATATATATATATATATAGATAGACAGATTGATAGATAGATTAATAGACAGTTTGATAGACAAATTCATTGAAAGAATGATAGATAGATTGAATGATAGATCGATAGATATATTTGTAGAAATAAATAAATGAGATAGATTGATTGATTGATAGAACGATAAATAAAAAGATAGATATACAAATAGACATATAGATAAGGAGACAGATAAATAGAGAGATATACTAATAGATAGACACACAAATAGATAGACAAATAGATAAAAAGATAGTTAGATAGATAGATAGATAGTTAGTTAGTTAGATAGACATACAAATAGACAGATGTATAGAGAGAGAGAGAGAGAGAGAGAGAGAGATAGATAGATAGATAGACAAGTAGATAAATAGATAGAAAGATAGACAAATATATAGATACACAGATAAGCATAAGGATTGACAGACATATATATACAGATAGAGAGAAAGATAGATAGACATATAGACAAATATATAGATATAGACAGATAGATAGACACAAAGATAGATATACAAATTCACAAATAGATAGATATATATATAGACAAATAGATTCACAGATAGATAGATATATACATTGACAAATAGATAGATATTGAGATAGATTGATAGTTAGATAGAAAGATAGATATTTAGATAAATAGATAGAAAGAGAAATAGATAGACATATAGATAGAAAGATAGATTGATAGATAAATAAATAGATAAATTGACACATAGATAGATAGATATATAGATAGATAGATAGACAGATAGACAGATAGATAGATAAATAAAAAATTTGATATTCATATAAATAGATAGATAGATAGCTAGAAATATTGATAGGTTGATTGATAGATAGACAGACACAGACAGAGAGACAAACAGATAGATAGATAGATAGATAGACAAATTAATGATTGATACAATCACAGACAGTTTTATAGATAGATAGATAGATAGTTAGTTAGATATTTCTAGATAGATAGATAGGCAGATAGATAAATTGATAGATAGATAAATAGTTAGTTAGACAAATAGGTAGATAGATAGTTAGATAGATAGATACATAAACAAATAGATAAATAATTAGATATACATATAGAAATATAGATAGATAGATATACAAATAGATTTATAGTTATTCAAATATCATTACAGATAGATAGATAAAAAGATAAAGAGATAGAAAGACAGATAGACAGATAGATAGATATATCAATAAATAGATAGATAGTTAGAAAAATAGACAAATATATATATACAAATATATAGCAGACAGACAGATAGATAAATAGATATATAGATTGATAGACATACAGATAGATAGATAGATAGATAGATAAAAAATATATAGATAGAAAGATAAATAGATTGATAGATTGATAGATTGATAAATTGATAGATTGATAGATAGATTGGTTGACATATATTTTGATAAAAAGAGAGATAGATAAAAAGATAGATAGAAAGACATAAAAAGATAGTTAGATAGATCGATAGATAAAGAGAAAGATAGATTGGCAAATAGATTGATTGATTGATAAATAGATAGATTGACATATAGATATATCACTAGATAGATAGTTAGTTAGTTAGTTAGATAGATAGATAGACAACTTGATATATAGAAAGATAGAAAAACATATAGATACATAGATATATAGATAGATGGGCTAATAGATAGATAGAAAAATAGATAGACAAATAGATTGACGGATAGATAGACACTTAAATAGACACATAGATAGACAGATTGACATATATTTATATAAATAGATAGACATGTAAAGATACATATAGTTTGATAGATAGATTGATAGATAGATTGCCAGATAGATAAATAGATAGATAGATAGTTAGAGATATTGATAGACAGATAGATAGAAAGATAGACATATGATAGCCAGAGAGATATATAGAAACATAGATAGATACATAGATAAATAGATAGATACATTGATAGCTTGATAGGAAGATAGATAGATATATAGACATATAGAAAGATAATTAAATACACAAATCAATAAATAGATAAATTGATAGATATATAGACAGATAGATAGATAGATTGAATGCCACATAGATAGACAGATAAATTGATCAATAGATAGACATATATATACATAATCAGACAGATTGATAGAAAGATAAATAGACTACTGATTGATAGATCCATCGTTAGACAAAACTTATAGATAGATAGATAGTTAGATAGATATATATATATATATTGATTGAAAAATTCACAATAGATAGACATATAGATAGACATCTATATAGATAGATAGATAGATATTAAAATAAATACATAGACAATTAGAAAGAAGGACCAATAAATAGATAGAAATAGAAGATAAAAAGATGGATTGATAAAAAGATATATAGACAGAAAGATAAATAGATAGATAGATTGATTGATTAATATATAGACATATAGATATACAGATACATACATAGATACATAGATAGATAAGAAGATAGCTATATAGATAGGCAATTAGAAAGATATGCAGATGTATAGACATATAGAAAGGTAGTTAAATAAATAAATAGATATATAGATAAATATATAGATAAATAGATAGATATAAAGATAGATAGATAGAATGAAAGATAAATAGATAGATTGGCAGATTTATCAATATAAAGACATATAGATAGATTATAAATAGAATGATAGAAAGATAGATAGAAATATAGATTGATATATCGATTAATAGACAAATAAATAAACTGGTATACAGATAGATAGATAGATAGATGGATATACATTTATATAGATAGATAGATAGATAAATACATAGATAGAAAATTAGATAGATAGATAAATCGATATATAGATAGATAGATTGATTGATTGATACAAAGATAGATAGATAGATAGACAAATATATAGTTAGATTAATAGACAACTAGTTAAACAGATACATAGATATACATATAGATAGATAGTTAGTTAGTTAGATAGAAATATAGACATGTAGATAAATAGATAGATGGAAATATATATATATATATATATATATATATATATATATAAAGATGGAAAGACAGACAGATAGATAGATAGAGAGGATCGACAAATAGAATGATATATGGTTAGGTAGGTACATAGATAGACAGATAGAAATATAAAGAGACAGACAGACTGATAGATAGACAAATAGGCATGTAGTTAGATAGATATATAGAAAGATATATAGATAGATAGATAGAAAGATTGATTGATTGAGAGATAGATATAAAAATAGATAGATAGACAGATAGATGGATTGATTGATAGAATGATACATAGACAGATAATAGATCAAATGATTGATAGATAGATTAGATCGATAAACTGATAAATGTATAGACATATAGATAGATTGCCTTTTAGAGAAATAGATAGATATACATATATATATATATATATATATATAGACAGATAGAAAAATAGATAGATTGACAGACAAATAAATAGATAGATAGATGGAAAGATAAATATGTAGGAAAGTAGATAAATAAATAAATATATAAATAAATAAATATATAAATAAATATATAAATAAATAGATAAATAGATAGAATGATTGAATGATAGATAGATAGTTAAACATATATACAGATAGATAGAAAGAAATATAGGTAGATAGACAAATAGATAGGTAGTAAGACATATATATTGTTAGATATGCAAATATATAGATAGAAAGATATATAAATAGATAGATTGAGAGATAGTCAGAAAAATAACTTGACATAGTGAAAGAAAAACAAATTGATAGATACATAGAATGAAAAAAAAAGTAGATAGATAGATAAATAAATAGAAAATAGATATTCAGGTATTAAGATAGATAGATAGATAGATAGATACATAGAAAAATAAATAGAAAGACAAATAGAGAAATAAATAGATAGATAGATAGACAAATAGTTATATAGATAGAAAGATAGACAAATAGATATATAGATAATTAGAAAGATAGATAGATAGATAGATAGATAGATTGTTAGATAAATAGATATTTAGACTGACATATATATATATATATATATATATATATATATTGTTAGATAAAGAGATTGATAGATTGATAGATAGATAGATAGAAACATAGATAGATAGACAGACAGATTGACATATTGATAGATAGTTAGATAGACACAAACAAAAAGATAGATAGACAAACAGAATGATAGATAGATAGACAAACAGAATGATAGATAGATAGATTAATAGATATATATATATATATATATATATATATATATATATATATATATATATATAGACATATAAACAGATAGATTGATACCTAAATAGATAGATAAATCGATATAGAAAGGAATATAGATAAATAGAAACATAGACATATAGATAGATAAATAGATAGTTAAACAAATAGACAAATAGACATTTATATATACATATATAGATAGATAGATAGATAAACATATAGATAGATAGTTATATATATAGAAAGGTATACAAGTTGATGGGTAGAAAGGTCCTTATGTAGACATGTAAACATAGGTCAACTGGTAGACAACTAGACATGTAGAATTGTAGACATGTATATAAGTAGACAGGTAGATTGATAGATAAATAGATAGATAATAGACTAGTAAAAGATAGATAGATAGATCAAGATACATATATACAGACATATAGATAAAATTATAGATAGATAGTCATATAGATAGATTGAAATAAATAAAGATAGGCAAGTAAATAAATAGATAAATAGATAGATAAACAGATAGAATGATAGTATTAAAGATAGAAAGATAAATAAACTTATAGATACATATAGTGATAGAAAGATAGTTAGATAGATAGAAAAAAAGATACAAAGATAGACATATAGATAGATAAACATATAGACATATATAAAGATAAATAGATTTCCTAATAGTATGATTGATAGATTTACAAATAGAAAGATAAATAAATTTATATATAGTTAGATAGATAAATATGCAGATATATAGACAAACAGATAGATAGATAGATTGATAAATAGATATGTAAATAGACAATTAGATAAATACATAAATAGATATACAAATAGATAGATAGACAGATAGATATATATATAGATAGATAGAAAGATAGATAAATAAATACATAATTAGATAAACATATTGATTGATAGATAGATACATACATACTTACATTGATAGATAGATATACAATTATATATAGCTATAAAGATATATTGATAGATAGATAGATAGATAAATAGATAGATATTTAGATAAAAATATAGACATAGTCAAATAGATAGAAAGATAGATAGATAGACAAATAGATAGTTAGATAGATAGGCAGATTGATAGACATATAGATAAATAGACAAATAGATTAATAGACATATAAATAGATAGACACATATACAGATAGCTATATAGACAAATAGACTGATAGTCAGATAGACAAATAGGTAGAGAGAAAGTTATACAGATAGAGAGTTCAGCAGATAGAAAGATAGACAAATAGATAGATAGAAAGATAGTCATAAATAAAGATAGACAAATAGATAGATTGATATATAGATAGATATATAGATAAATAAAAATGTACATAGATAGATAGACATATTGATAGATAGGCATATAAATAGATAGACAGAAAGAGAGTTAGATAGCTAACTATATATTTAGATAGATATATATAGATAGATAGATAGATAGACAAATTGACACATAGAAAGATAGATAGATACATAAAGAAATATATTGATAGATAGACTGATTGACAAATAGACAAATAAATAGATAGAAAAATAGATAAATAGACACATTGATAGAAAGGGAAATTAATAGATAAACAGATTGATAGATAGAAGGTTAGATAGATAAATAGACATATAGATAGACAAAAAGATAGGTTAATAGAAAGATAGATAGGTATTAAGATAGATTGATAGATACATAGATATATAGATATATAGATAGCTAGCTAGATAGATAGATAGATAGATAAATAGATTGACAGATAGAAGATAGATAAATCGATAGATAGATATATAGATAGATAGATTGACACATAGACAGAGATATTCAGATTGACACATAGACAGAGATATTCAGATTGACAAATAAAAAGACTCAGTAAAACGCATATATTTATATTATTGAACATGATATCAAAGTGGGGGAAATAAAAGTAATAATGCTGCCATCACCACCATCATTTCAACAAACCTTGCTACAAACCTTGATGTTTGTGTACAGATGAAAATTTTTAGATTACTACACACCCTTACATATTTTGATTTTATGCAAACCATGCTAAATTCTACTTCATTATTTTGCAAACCTTAATATCATTAATATATAATACTATAATATATATGTACTAATATATTGCAGTATATATCTACATATATACTGATATATATGTACACATACATATATAGTAGTATATATGTATACATTGGTATATATGTATATGTACTTATATACTGCTATGTATGTACAAGTATTTATATGTACATATATACTCAGTAAATGTACATATACACTGTAGAGTATATGTACATATATACATGTATACATATACACTATAGTATATATGTACATGTATGTACATTTATACTATAGTGTATATGTAAAAGTATGTACATATATTCTGGTAAATAATTATACATATATACCAGTATATGTGTATATGTACATATATACTCAATCAAGTTGCACGTCTAAAATCACTTCGCTACTCAAAGGATGTTTTCATGTAGATATGAAGAGAATAAGCAAAGTAGAAACTAGATGATAAACAAAATTAAATAGAAATGCATAATAGTCTATAGAAGTTCATAAATCAGCAATGAAAGAAACATAATAGCAAAGCTAATATGATTACAAGTTACAAATTTAATGATCATTTTTTCAGCATTCATTAGTTTAATAAGGAAAAAAAAGAAGTATGTGATGGCTATCATTCAAATCATATCAGATTTTTGAGGCTGGTTTGTATTGATCCATAGCACCAATACTTCATTTTAAGCAGTAGCAAACTCATGAGATATGTATGATTTCATTACCAACTCATGTAGCTACCCCAAGTGTACCCAATGACCTAAGGGTGTAAATTATTAAACAAATTAGAGCTTATATTACTCTCATTATTATAGAAACATTATGATATGATTACAAGTTTCAAATTTTATGAATATTTTATCAGCATTCATTAGTTTTATATGAAAAAAGTAAGTAATACATGATAGTTATCATCCAAATCATACATAATTTTTGATGCTGTTTGCATTGATCCATGGCTCCAAGTAATTATAAGTAGTTATACATACATACATATATATATATATACAAAATTATAAACAAATATATAGATTTACATATATGTATACATAGTTACAAATATAGTTATATTTAATTATATAGAGTATTATGTAGCTATACAAATATTTATATATAGTTATACACATAAATTTTAAACATAATGATGTATGTTGTTATACATGTAATTATAAATATAGTTACATGTGGTTATACATATAGTTACACATATAGTTATACTTATATTTAAACATGTAGGTATATATATTTATTCATATAATTTTATATATTTATACATATAGTTATGTATATGTATAGATATAGTAAAATACATTTTTATATACTAAGATATACAAATGTATATTAAATATAAGTTGTAAATTATATATTTAAATATAATTATGTATAAATCTTTTATAGTTATACATATAATAAGATATAATTATTGATAGTTATATGGTATTATACATATAGTATATATAGATAAAAATATTTTTATATAGTTAAACATAAAGTTATATATAGATATATTCATACAAATAGTTATACATAAATAGATAATGTTATAAACAAATATATAAATTTACATATATGTATACATATATGTATACATATATGTATACATAGTAACAAATATAGTTATATTAAATTATATAGAGTGTTATATAGTTATACAAATATTTATATATAGTTATACACATATAGTTAAACATAATGTTGAATGTTGTTACACATGTAATTATAAATATAGTTATATGTGGTTATACATATAGTTACACATATAGGTATACTTATATTTATACATGTAGGTATATATATTTTTACATATAATTTTATATATGTATACATATAGTTATCAATAGGTATATATATTGTAAAATACATTTTTATATACTAATATATAAAAATGTATATTAAATATATGTTGTTAATTATATTTTTAAATATAGTTATGTATAATATTTTATAGTTATACATATAGTCAAAGACAATTATTCATAGTATATGTTCCTATATCTTTGGGATCCAATGACAAAAGAACACAAATCAGAAAATAAACAAGCTCGGCTAACAACAGATCATAGCAAAGAAAATGTGCTCTTGTATTTTCAGCATGCAATATATAAATATAAATATAATTTATATCCCCCTAGAAACAGATGATGTCACCGACATAATAGAACAAAACTCAGGCAAAGTAGGCAAAGATTAGATCCACATCTAGATATGTCAATAATATTTGTCTCATCCTGCTAAAATTGTTTATGACTTGCTAGCTATGTAATTGTAAAGCCAATCAAGCCCCTCATAGAGGCCCTCGCCAGAGGTAGCAAATGTGCTCTGGATGTACCATTGACATTGGAGAAGAGAGTGAAGTCCTACCTTCTTAGTAATTTCAGCTGCATTCATCACATTGGGAAGATCTTGCTTATTGGCAAACACTAGCAAAACTACATCTCGAAGCTTTTCCTAATTTGGTATCCTATGCAACTCATATCTTGCTTCAACAACACAATCTCTGTCATTGTTGTCCACCACAAATATGAGACCTTGGCTATTTTGGAAGTAATCTTTACAGAAAGGGCAAATCTTCTCTTGACTCTCAACATCACACACAGTGAAATTGATGTCTTTCTATTCAACAATTTCTACATTATAGTAGTAGGAATTGTGGTGACAATTTCACCAAGCTTCAACTTATACAGAATGGTTGTCTTATCGCCAGCATCAAGACCTAGCATCAAATCCTCATCTCCTTGTTGGCAAATAGCCTACTGAATAGCTTTGTGAATGCTAACCACATTTATGTTAATAAATCTCAATCGCTTTGTCATATGGCAGTAAATAGATCTGATGAGAGAAAGAAAAAGAATCAATATACCTCAAAAGATGGTCACTAGAGAGCGAGGTCAACCTCTATATGTTGTTATACCTATAGTATATATAATTAAAAATAAAGTTATATATAGTTAAACATATAATTATATATATATATATATATATATATATATATATATATATATATATATATTCATACAAGTAGTTATAAGTAGTTATACATTAATATATACAAAGTTATAAATAAATATATAGATTTAATTATATCAATACATATATGTATACATAGATACAAATATAGTTATATTTAATTATATATAGTATTACATAGTTATACAAATATTGATATATTGTTATACACATATAGTTATAAATATTTATGTAGTTAAATATATAGTTATGTATAACATTTTTATAGTTATACATATAGTAAAATATAATTATATTTAGTTATATATTATTATACATATCATATATTTTGTTAAAAATATAGTTATATAGAATACACATATAGAGTTAAAATATTAAATAGTTAAATAAATAGTTATATATAGTTACTAATATAGTTATAAACTTAGTGTACATAGTTACAAATATAGTTAATTATAATTATGAAGAGTTTTATATAGTTATACAAATATTTTTAAATAGTTATCATATACTATGATAACAACACACTCTCATGCCTAATTGAATTACACCACTATAGAGAAAAAACTTATATCAACAATCTTTTCTTTTGGCAAGTTAATATCATATTTAGTGGGAACCAAAGTCATAGTATGTACTTGATATTCTATAATCAAATATCTTATAGAAAAAAAAGATGTTAGGCCTAGATTGATTTGATCAATTTTACTATTACACTAGTTTTAACTAGAGATATTAGATAAGAAATGTACATATAATCAAAATTGAAAATATCTTATCAAGACTAGAAAAAGAAGATAAAAGAATTGTTGAAGAAGATATTAGATAGATTTTTTTATTTGAACAAATTATAGTATTGAATGAAAATGTAACTTCATGGTATGTAGTATTGAATGAACCTTATCGTTGTAAGTCATACTCTTATCAAATTTTGAGGCAAAGTGTTAAAGATGGGAGATTAGTAGTATCTTGTAATAATGTCACTTTTTGCTCCTGCTCTCATGAATTTGTGGAACATGTTAATATTTATGTGCTCAAGTATTTTTTTTCTGAAAATTAATGTTGATATTTACATATATATGCATAAATATATATGTGCATATACACTTCCCTACACACACACACACATTTATACATCCATATACATTCCTATACATTATATATCAGCATACACATTTTTGTACTTTTGTATATATTCAAACATGTATCTACATTTTCAAAGTTGTATGTATATACTTTTATGCATGCATATACTACAGTACACCCACACAAACACACACATATACATATATAGGTAATGTATTTTTAAAGGTACACATGAAACTATTATATATATGTGTGTGCGTGTGCATGTGCGTGTGTATGTGAAAATGCATTTAAAATTTTTTGATTTTGAATATTTATTTAAAATTAAATATTATATACTATACACAATTTATAAAATATTGTAATTTCTTTATATTTAAAAAAAAAATTTGTGTGTGTATGGGTGTGTATATGTGTGTGTGTGTGTGTGTGTGTTTGAAAAGCATATTAATGCATAAAATGAAATTATGAATTAAATATATGAGCTTCAATTTTATTTAAATAGTTGTTATTTTAATATTTATATTAAAATAACTATTATTATACTCATATAAATAAATGAAGTTGGCATATTTGTAAATTATTTTGTTTTTACAATTATGTTAAAAATGAAAATGTAGTTAATAAACAAATAATATTGTTTTTATTTTTCTAAATAATTTTTTTAAAAATATTAATGTCAATGATAAATTTGTAACCATTATTTATTGTAATTAATAAATTTTTAGAAACTTTAAAATTCAAACAAATATAATGTAGTCAATAAATACATGCCTTTTATGTTTTGTAAAAAATCAATTATTTCTTTAATTATGTTCAAATAAAATAGATTACCATAAAAATATATGAGTAAATTTTTCTATAAGTAATTATTTTTTTTATTTTATTCAAAATATATAAATGACCATATAAGAATATGAATTTGTTTTTTAAATAATTATTTAAATTTTTTTTCAAATTGAAAACATGACAATGTTTTTTTGTAATTAATAGATACATTTAAAACATTGTTTATTAATAATAAATATAACATATTGAATATTATGAGGTGCATATTTTATTTTGTAAATAATTTTATTTTTAAAGTTTTATCTATGCAAATTTAAACTACATCACATATATAATTTAAAAATTTTTTATAATATTTATTACACAACTATATTGTTATTTGTTTTGAAATTTACAACATGAATTTTAACGAATGAATATTTTATTAGAAATCAATTTAATTTAAATGATATTAAGTGAAACAAAAATACAAACCCTAAACATATTAAATCATAATGATTTATACAAACATATAAAAATACAATAAGAATACATTTAAGGTTGAAAAAATTAAATTTAAGTTCCTGAAATATATGGGAAAATGATAAAGATTTATACAATATACAAAAAAATATGTATGAATGCGATGAATGATAAGAATGAATATTAAGTTTTTGAATCATGTAGTTATACATGTTTTAGATGTAGCTCTATATGGTTTTTCATGTAATTATATATATTTAGACATATGTCTATGTATAGGTATTGATGTATATAAATAAATTTATATATAGTAATATGCTGATATACCTATTATTAAATACATTTATATATAGTTATATATATATATATATATGTATATGTATATGTATGTATGTATGTATATTAAATATATGTTGTTATATTTATATATAGTTATGTTTATGCATACTATTTTTATAGTTATAAATATAATAAAAATACACTTATATATTTATGTGTTATTACTCTTGGGTTCATCATATTTACATAATTTATTATTTAAATATTAAATATGTTGTTAAATACACACTACTCACCACCAACACCAACACCCATTTTGCGATTAACATCGAAAATCACAAGACTATCGAGTGGAAAAAACATTGAAATCAAGTCGGCATACCTAATGTGCAACATCAACATCCACACAATGAGAATGCATTATATAACACATGCATGAAGTATGTATATGAATCAGTTTATAAATGCAATCCAAGCTTACCATGGTGATTAATGAAGAAGAATTTTGAAATAAAAATAAAAGGTTCAAAATACTCACTATTGCATTAAGATAATCTATGAAGAATTAGGATAGAAAACATACATCAAATCAATAAAAATCCTCGCTTACTCTTCGATTAGGTTTTGATGCATCGGTGTCGAGAGATAGATGTGGACTACGAAGAACTTAGGCATTTGTTAGAGTTGTCTTTTGAGTCTCGACAACAAGTGACTAAAATTACCAAAATATATTAAATTTTTCATTATATAAACATTAAATAAACAATAAATATATAAAATACATAAAGGCTCATTTTTTTATTTATTTTCAAAATATTTTTGAAAATATTCATGTGTGTGTAGCAAGGTACATTCTAATACAATATTTTACATAATTAAAATAACAAAAATTGTATTATATCTTATTCTTCAATGTATCTACTGACAGTGTATAAAGTATAATATATCTATGCATTGACGTTGCTTTCTCTCCCTCTGCTCCTCCGATCATCATTTTTCTACTACGACAAAGCTGTCCGAGTCACGGCACTTCATGTCTAGTGAAAAATCCCTTCACTTATACAGGCTTTGTATGGGGAACAATGCGATGCCATATATGTAAGAAATTTTAACCACTCAATCAAATCAAAAAAAAAAGTTATGTTTTAATAAATATATAATACTATAGTATATATGTACATATATACTAGCATTTTACTAACACATATATTATTGAAATATATGTAAATAAGAACTACAGTATTATGTGTACATATATACTGAGTACAAATATACTGAGTATATATGTACAAATATACTCGATATATATGTACATATATACTATAGTATAAAAGTACGTATATACTAAGTATATAAGTACATATATACTATAGTATATATGTACGTATCTACTAAGTATATACGTACAAATATACTCAGTATATATGAACATATATACTTGGTATATATATAGTTATATACTCAGTATATACGTAGATATATACTTGGTATATACGTACAATTATACCAAGTATATATGTACGTATATACTACAGAATTATATGTACGTATATATACTCACATAGCCTTGGATGACACACACACTTTTACTTTAATGCAAATACACATACCATCAAAGACAATAGCAGAAAATAATCTAGGATTTAAAAAACACGCATATAGGTCTCTCAGGCATGGTCAGCATTTCTAGTTCTTTTTTCTCCGATACTCCATGCAGATAGAGAACATTGTTACACATGCACATGGAGGATAACATATTACATTTACAAACCAATAACTGATAACAAGTAGTCTCAGATCTGAACTGTGACGATGCATATCTGCACAAAATAATAGTGTTTAAAAAAACTTGCGTTTTAGTGGAATTAATTTTTTGGTTGATTCAGAGCTTCAGAAGCTAAGGTGTTGTTCTCAGCACCATGAAGGACTAGCCAAGGCTTTTACATACCTATAATAGGCTAAAACTCTACCCAAAAAATTTGGGGACACAAACATATTCACTGATATATAAAAATAGTTATTATAGACATGAACAAATAAAAATTAAAGTTCATAGTCATACAGCTTCAACAAAAATCTAAAAGATCTCCAGCAATGATGTTTAGAAAGAAAGAGAGTGTAAAAATAAAATGTTTTAGGAATAATGAATATAATAGAAGCTAAGCCTCCTTTTGATCAAAATGAAATCGGTAAATATGAGACCCATGCATTGGAAGGTCTGTGGCAATGTCTGAATGCTTTGAATCAGAATTTTTTTGTGAATCTCACATAATGTGTACTGCAAAGATTCATTATTAGGTTAATCAGCAAAGCAAAGAACAAAACCAGGATAAAAAAAATTGAAACCTAGAAAAAAATATCATAATTATTTGCTGCACATAAACAAAAATCAATAACAGGTCAAAAATAATTTTCATACGAAATCATCCTCATAATTAGTAGGGAATGCTACCCTCTCTTGTGAGGTTTCGCAGCTGGATCTCAGAATGCTATCTGTTGCATCAATGCCACTAACTATTACTCCATATAGGACATATATTGTTGCATTACATTCTTAATTTCTTTCATCTCATCATTCATTACTTTAACTTCTTGCATTTCATCCATCAAATTAGTATACTGCACATCCTTCTATTCTTTAATTTCATATATTTTTTTTTCAAATGAGATATCTATTCATCCTTCTTTTTTATTTCGGTCTCCATAACTACAATATGTTCATTTGTTTCCATTGCTTATTATTCGACTGCCTCATCCACCATTGCTGAGACAGATAAATTAGAAGCACGACTACTACAACATAAAATGCCACTCCCTTCGAGCCGATGCCGTACACTCACTACTTCTTACGATCTCTTATGGTCTAGAAATAAATAGGATCATAGTCAATTAGTTGAAGATCCATTAAACACTCAACTTGTTGATGAGCAGCTATCACATGTTCCTCCATTAGTTCCTGAGATAAAATAAAGAAAAATTCTATTCTAGATATACATAAAATTAAATAAATATTTTGCATTACAAACAATCTTCAAAATGTACTATAGTATTATGAAATTTTATTAGTAAAACAAATTCTTATAGTAATCATCTGAGACTTATTGTCAACAAACTGACTATCTACTTTCTTCACATGCATCTTCTTGAAAATCTAATAAAATTTGGGATCTCCAACCTAAAATATGTTTTTATTAAGTCATAAAAAAATAATTGATCAAAAAAATTAACAAAATAAATAAAACCATGCAGAGATTTGATTTATTGGACAATTAGGACAACAACTAAATATATAAATGTTTAAATTTTTAAAATTGTACCAAATCTTAAACGTGATCAATGCTCGAATTTGACCCTCTTGTTTGTCGAGTGATTCTTGTACCTAGTCTAGCTACCTTTCTTCGTCAATTTTTGCTAGCAATATCTGATTTTTTCTTCACATGTGGCTCATCCCAATACTTAAGCCACTCGGGCTAGTCATCCTCGGATATAAAATCATTCCTTTCTTTTATATTCTTTAATTAATGGACAAAATCAGAATACCATTGAGCAGCTTTGTTCTCCCATAATTAACTTTATCTTTCCATCAAATTTGAGTGCCAATGTGCACTGATTCTATATATAGAAAAATCTCAAAAGAATTTATATTAACAACAAAAACATAATTATTTACTGCTTGAATAATAACCAACATAATAACATAGTTAAGTAATTTTCAATGCATTTGTTATGTTATTTTTACCTGAAAGTCTTTAAAATAAGACTCTTTTGTCAATTCGGAAACTTTCTTCCAGGAGAATGCTTTAGAATCAGCTTTTTTCTTGAAAGACTTTGTAATTATAGTCGAACACTTGTGAGATGAAATAAAACTATACAATCAAATAAAAAACATTGAAAACAAGAAAATCATAACAATATAAAAAAACCACTAATAGTAACATCAAAATTTTTTTTAAAGTTATATTTACATATTTCTTTTACCAATAATCCACAATCTCAATTACTAACTTTACACTGATAGTAGAAGAAGACACGACATTTGATGATGTCGTTGGTTTTGTAAATAGGAGAACTATCGGTGTAAAATGTGGTGTAGAAGATAGAGATGGATCAAAAGTGTGTGCAGGAAGCACAATAGGTGGTGGGCTTATATATGATAAAGGTGATAATAGAGATCTCAATGATGGTGATGGTGATATAAATAGAGATGTTGATTATGATGTTGAAGTATGGATATGGTGGGTGTGAGATGATACTAATTTTGCAACATGATCTAACATACTAGATGAATTTGGTTCATTTCTACGTCCATGTCTACCTCCACCATGACCGAGTCCTTTAGGCACCATCTACTATGCAAAATAAGACAGAACAAATAATATAGAGATGATGAACAAGCATGCATTTTAGAATTAAACACACCAATAGATTTCAACAAAATATAGTAGTCTTTGATAGTTTAATATTATAATAAAATTATAACAGTTTAATGATCGGCATTACTATAATCCTCCAATAGATCTTCTGATATTTCATCTGATTCCGATAGAAGTTCGAACTCATCTTCAGATAGAAATTAATCATCTTCAATTTTTATTAGGTCATCATTTGTGTCACATAAATTTTCTGGTTCTTCATCTACATGCACAGGCTCAATATTATTTATGTCATCTTCCTTGAATGTTGGTGCAATATGTAAGTCTGCACTTCTTTGTTGAGATGTTGGTACTTCAAAATTTGATTGAGCTTTGATTTTGCAAATCACCCACCAATTACTCTTATCACGAGATAAACTCGGATATCTACAATAAAATATTTGATCAGCTTGAACTGCCATAATAAATGGCTCATATCAATTATATCTATGTTTATGGTTAACATCAACTAGCTTATAATCCGGATGAATCTTAGTGCCCAAATTTCCTGTAGGATCAAACCACTCACACTTTAATAATTCAATCGTATTATTTTCGAGTCAAGGATACTCCAACTCAATAACTTTTTTGAGTTGATCATAATAATCAATCTCATCTGCACTATAACATGAGCCTTTAATGCATACACCACTAATCATTGTTGTTTTAGAAGAACCATGCCCGATTTTGATAAATTCATATCCATTGATAAAATACCTAGGATAGGTTGTCACTACGAGGCAAGTTATAAAGTGTCGTGATCACTGGTCATGTTGAATACTGTTGTCCAGATTGCCCAAATGGCTGAAATTTATCAGTGTAGAGATCCAATCTCATATTTCGACTTTCAGCTGGAAAATCTTGATGTATATGATTAAAATGTTTCCAAGCAAGTGAATCTGATGGATGATGCATTATCCCTTCTTCCACCTCATGCTCAGAATGTCACCTCATATCATTTGTTATAGCATTTGATGATATAATCTGTGTAATCGAGGAATTAATAAAAAATAATACATTTTAAATGCAACTTTCAATTTTTGTCGCGTATGTACAACACGAGATACCTTCTTAAATTGAAGATGATCACAAACCTTACAGCTAATTAAATCACTATCACCACCCCAATATATACATACATCAATTGAAACAATAATCAATTTTTTCCACTAGCAAACCCATTCCTCGTAGTAACTTCTTAGTGTTGTAAAAGTTGTTAATAATCAAATTATTATCTGGAATAATCTTCTTCATCAGTTCTATCACATTATCAAATTATTTCTCACGCATATGATTTTTTTGATTTAATGCTCATAAGTTGAGCCACACGTGACAACTGCGAGTGTGTTTTACAACCAAGCCACAACTTTTTATCTATAGCATTAAGCATTTCATAAAATTTCTGAGATTTAGGATTAGGTGGTTCATCCACGTAATCCATATTGAAGTCAGCATTGGTAGCTTTCGTGATCATTATATGGTATGTGTTTGATGATTCTTCACCACAAGCATACGATTCAGTAACCTCATTTTGGTCAATGTTCAGAGCCATTGTACTTTCTCCATGATAAATCAAAACAAAATAATTTGGTACAAAGCCATATTTAGCCAAATGTTATCTTAAATTGTTTGCATCACTAAAAGGGATATTCTGACACTTGCGAAGATTACATAGACACTTAATTTTTTCTCCATCCACTCAAAAAATCTTTATTCAAAATTCTATTCATAAACCTACTTTACATCCACTGATGATCTAAACTCATTTTGCCCTGTTTTATTTACAAAAAATAATGCTCAATCATTATTTTAAATTAAACATTCTATTACTTCAAAATATACTAATAATTAAATAAAATTACTTATAGATGAATATTTAAAAATTAAATATTGTGAATATAAAGACAATATGTTTGTAGAATCTACATGAATAGATAAAGCAATTTTTAGCATGATAAAGATTAATAGAGATCATGGCAATACTAGATAAAGGGAGAAAAATACGATAATGCGCAAGGAAGGAAAGCAAAAAAGAAAGACATTTAAAGTTTGAAGGAGGAGAGGGGGAGAGAAAGAGAGAGAAGGTGGAATGGGAGAGAGGGATAGAGAAATGGAGAGATTGGGAGAGAGAGAGAGAGAGAGAGAGAGAGAAAGGGGAGAGGGAGAGCAACAGAGAGAAAGGGGGAGAAAGAGGGAGTGAGAAATGGCGAAAGGGAGAGAAGGAGAGAGAGAGGGAGAGATAGAGAGGGAGAGAAAGGGAGGGAGAGAGAGAGAGAGAGAGAGAGAACGAGCAAGAAAGGAGAGCGAGCAAGAAAATAACAAGAGAGAATGTGACACAGAAAGAAAAAGAGGAAGAGAATGACATAGAAAGAATTGGAGAAGGAGAGAGAGACACAGAAAATGTAGTGTTAGAGTGAAAAAATACATAAAAGAAAAAAAAATTCTTCTATACAAACCTATCAAATATTACATCTTTTGTCATACATAAGTTATGAGCCTGAGGCCCAAGGGATGAGATTATGTAAGAGTACGACCCTTTTTTGTATTATACCATATTTGAGCCTGACCAACAGACACTCTAATGCTATGTGCTTACAAATTGTTGATATTATATCTTTTGCCATTTAATTTCAAGTTAATGCAACAAATTAGTACTATCCCATATATAATTATATGTTAGTATAGATATAGTAAATGTAGTTATAAATAGTTACATATAGTTAAACATATAGTTATATATAGTTATATATAGTTATATGCATACAAGTAGTTATAAGTAGATATACATAAATGTATACAAAGTTTCAAACATTATATATATATATATATATATGTATGTATGTATACATATTTAAAAATAATGTATACAAAGTAGTTATAAAAAATAATATAGATTTACATTTATGTATTCATAATTAAAGATAAAGTTATATTTATATATATATAGTTATTTATAGTTATACAAATATTTATAAATAGTTATACACATAATGTTAAACATTATGTTGTATGTTTTTATACATATAATTATAAATATAATTACATGTGGTTATACATATAGTTACAGGCATAGTTAAATTTATATTTATAAATGTATGTATATATATTTTTTCATATAATTTCATATATTTATACATATAGTTATGTATGTATATACATTTTTTATACTAATATATAAACATGTATATTAAATATATTTTTTTAATTATATATTTAAATATAGTTATGTATATAGTTTTTCTAGTTATAGATATAGTAAGATAAAATTATTTATAGTTATATTTTATTATAAATATAATATTTATAGTTGTAAAAAATTATATATCGTTAAACATTTAGTTATATATATATATATATATATATATATTCATACGAGTAGTTATATATTGTTATACATAAATATATACTATGTTATAAACAAATATATAGATTTACATATATGTATAAATAGTTAAAAAATATAGTAATATTTAATTATATAAAGTTTTATTTAGTTTTACAAATATTTATATAGAGTTATATCCATAAAATTAAACATTATGTTGTATGTTGTTATACATGTAATTATAAATATAGTTACATGTAGTTATACATATAGTTACCATATAGTTATACTTATATTTATACATGTAGGTATATATATTTATTCATATAATTTTATATATTTATACATATAGTTATGTATAGGTATAGATATAGTAAAATACATTTTTATATACTAATATATACAAATGTATTTTAAATATAAGTTGCAAATTATATATTTAAATATCGTTATGTATAAAGTTATACATATAATAAGATATAATTAAATCTAGTTATATGTTATTATACATATAGTATATATAGCTATAAATATTTTTATATAGTTAAACATATAGTTATATATAGATATATTCATACAAATAGTTATACATAAATATATAAAGTTATAAATAAATATATGATTTACATATATGTATTCATAGTTACAAAAATAGTTATATTTAATTATAAAGTGTTACATAGTAATACATATATTTATATATAGTTATATGCATGTAGGTAAACATAATGTTGTATGTTAATATACATATAATTATAAATATAATTAATTATGGTTATACATATAGTTACACATATAGTTATACTTATATTTATACATGTAGGTATATATCTTTTTTATATAATTTTATATATGTATACATATAGTTATCTATAGGTATATATATGGTAAAATACATTTTAAAATATAGTAAATGCGGTCTTGCATATGGTAAAATACCTATTTTTATATATGGTAAAATACATATTATATATGTTATTATATAAAAATGTATATTAAATATATGTTGTTAATTACATTTTTAAATATAGTTATGTATAATATTTTATAGTTATACATATAGTCAAAGACAATTATTTATAGTTATATGTTCTTATACCTTTGGGATCCAATGGCAAAACAATAAAAAACAAGTTTGACTTACAATAGATCAGAACAAAGTAAATGCGGTCTTATATTTCCGGAATGTAATATATAAATATAAATACAATCTGAATCGCCCTAGAAATAGATTATGTCATCCACATAATAGAACAAAACTCAAGAAAAATAGGTAAAGATTTAGTCCACATCTAGATATGTCAACAAAGTTTTCTCATCCTGCTAAAATTGTTTATGTCTTGCTGGCAATATAATTGGAAAGCTAATCAAGATCCTTGTAGAGGCCCTTGCAAGAGGTAGCATAGGTTCTCTGAATGTGCCAATGGCATTGGCAAAGAGAGCGAAGTCATAGCTTGTCAGTAATTTCAGCTACATTCATCATTTTGGGAGGATCTTGCTTATTGGCGAACACGAGCAAAACTGCATCTCGAAGCTTTTCCTCCTTTAGCATCCTATTCAACTCATCTCTGGCTTCAACAACTCGATCTCTGTCATTGCTGTACACCACAATAGTAGGAATTGTGGTGACAATTTCCCCAAGTTTCAACTTATATAGAATGGTTTTTTAAACCCCCAACATCAAGACCTAGCACCAAAATCATCATATCCTTGTTGGAAAACAACCTGCTGGACAGCTTTGTGAACGTAAACCCCATTTCTTCCACTAATTCTCAATCTCTTTGTCATATGGCAGTAGAGAGATCTAATGAGAAAAAGAAACAGAATCAATAGACCTTAAGAGATAGTCACCAGAGAGGGAGGTCAACCTTTATATGTTTTTATACCTATAGTATATATAATTAAAAAAAGTTATATATAGTTAAACATATAATTATATATAGATATATTCATACAAGTAGTTATAAGTAGTTATATATAAATATATACAAAGTTATAAATAAATATATAGATTTAAATAAATGAATACATATATGTATACATAGATACAAATATAGTTATATTTAATTATCAAAGAGTATTACATAGTTATACAAATATTCATATATTTTTATACACATGTAGTTATAAATTTTCATGTAGTTAAAGATATAGTTATATATACTTATACATATAGTAAAATACAAATATATATAGTTATATATTATTATACATATGATATATTTTGTTAAAAATATAGTTATATAGAATTACTCATATAGTTATAAAATATTATATAGTTAAAAAATAGTTATATATAGTTATTAATATAGTTATAAAAATAGTTTACATATTACAAATATAGTTAAATATAATTATGAAGAGTTTTATATTGTTATACAAATATTTATAAATAGTTATCATATATTATGATAACAACACACTCTCAACTTCCCAATTAAATTACACCACTATAGAGAAAGAACTTGTATCAACAATCTTTTCTTTTGGTAAGTTAATATCATATTTAGTGGGAACTAAAGTCATAGTATATACTAATTATTCTATAATCAAATATCTCATAGAAAAGAAAGATGTCAAGCCTAGATTGATTTGATGGATTTTATTATTACAATAGTTTAACTAGAGATATTAGATATGAAATATATATATAATCAAAATTGAAAATAGCTTATCATGACTAGAAAATAAGATGGCAGAGTATTTGAAAAAGATATTAGATCGATTTTTTTAGTTGAACTAATTATAGCATTGAATGGTAATGTAATTCTATTGTATGTAGTATTGAATGAACCTTATCATTGCATATAGTTCTCTGATCAAAATTTGAGGCAAAGTGTTATAGATGGGAGATTAATAGTATCTTGCAATAATGTGACTTTTAACTTCTACTCTCATGAATTTGTGGAACATGTTAATATTTATGTGCTCAATTAATTTTTTTCTGAAAATTAATGTTGATATTTACATATATATATATATATATATATATATATATATATATATATATGCATTAATATATATTTTCATATACACTACCCTACACACACACACACACATTTATACATCCATATACTTTACTATACATCATATAAAGCATACACATTTTTGTACTTTTTTTATATATTCACACATGTATCTACATTTTCAAAGTAGTGTGTATACACTTGTATACATGCATATACTACTGTACACCTACACAAGCACACATATATACTTATATACGTAATGTATTTTTAAAGTTACACATGAAACTATTTTATATATATATATATATGTGTGTGTGTGTGTGTGTGTGTGTGTGTGTGTGTGTGTGTGTGTGTGTGTGTGTGTGTAAATATTTTTAAAATAAAATATTATATATTGTACACAATTTATATAATATGGTAAATTCTTTATATCTAAAACAAATATGTGTGTGTGTGTGTGTGTGTGCATGTGTGTGTGTGTGTGAGCATGTCTGTGTGTGCATGTGTGTGTGTGTGTGAGCATGTCTGTGTGTGCATGAAGCATATTAATGCGTAAATTGAAATTATGAATTAAATATATGAGCTTCTATTTTATTCAAATAGTTGTTTTTTTAATATTTATATTAAAATAACTTTCATTTTACTCATATAAATAAATGAAGTTGGCATTATTTGTAAATTATTTTGTTTTTATAATTATGCTAAAGAAGAAAATATAGTTCATAAATAGATAATATTGTTTTTATTTTTCTATAATTTTTTTTATTAAAATATTAATGTCTGATAAATTTCTACCTATTATTTATTGTTATTAATAAACTTTTAGAAACTTTAAAATTCAAACAAATATAATGTAGTGCATATAAATGCATGTCTTTAATGTTTTGTAAAAAATTAATTATTTTTTTAATTATGTTCAAACAAAATAGATTACCATATAAATACATGAGTAAATTTTTCTACAAGTAATTATTTTTTTTTATTATATTCAAAATATATAAATGACCATATAAATATATGAATTTGTTTTTTTAAATAATTTTTTTAATTTTGTTTTTCAAATTTAATACATTACAATGTTTTTTTTTGTAATTAATAGATACATTTCAAAAATTGTTTATTTATAATAAATATAATATATTGCATATTATGAGGTGCAAAGTTTATTTTGTAAATAAATTTTATTTTTAAAGTTTTATCTTTGTAAATTGAAACTACTTCACATATATATTTTAGAACTTTTTTATAATATTTATTACACAAACATATTGTTATTTTTTTTGAAATTTACTACATGAATTTTAACAAATGAACATTTTATTAGAAATCAATTTTAGTTAAATGATATAAAGTGAAACAAAAATACAAACCCTAAACATATTAAATCATAATGATTTATACAAACATATAAAAATACAATAAAAATACATTTAAGGATGAAATAATTAATTTTAAGTTCATAAAATATATGGAAAAAAATGATAAAGATTTATACAATATCCAGATAAAACATGTATGAATGAGATGAATGATATGAATGGATTTTAAGTTTCAGAAGCATGTAGTTATACATGTTGTAGATATTGTTATATAAAGTTTTTCATGTAATTATATATATTTAGACATATGGCTATGTATATATATTGATGTAGATAAATACATATATATATATATATATATATAGTAAAATGTTGATATACATATTGTTAAATACATTTATATATAGATATAGATATATATATATATATATAAGTATATTAAATATATGTTGTTATATTTATATATAGTTATGTTTATGAATACTATTTTTATAGTAATAGATATAGTAAAATACACTTATATAATTATGTTTTATTACTCTTGGGATCATCATATTTACATAATTTATAATTTTAATATTAAATATGTTGTTATATGTACACTGCTCACCACAAACACAACAACCAATTTGTGATTAACTAAGAAAAACACAAGAGTGTCGACTGGAAAAAAAATGGAAATAAAGTTGGCATATCTACTATGCACCATCAACATCCATATAATGAGAACACATTATATCACAAATAAATGAAAAATATATACGAATAAATTTATATAATCAATTCAAGCATACCATGGTGATTAATGAAGAATTTTGGAATAAAAAATAACATAATCAAAACTCGCACTCTTGCATTAAGATAATCGATGAAGAATTAGTGTAGAAAACATACCTCAAATCAATAAAAAATTCTCGCTTACCCTTAGATTAGGTTTTAATGCATCTATATCGAGAGATAGAGGCAGACTACAGAGGACTTAGTTGCTTGTTAGAGTTGACTCTCGAGTCTCGACAATAAGTGATTATAAATATTACCAAATTATTTAAATTTTTAATTATAAAAATATTAAATAAACAATATATAGATATAAAATAAAAAAAGACTCATTTATTTTATTTACTATCAAATTTTTTTGAATAAAATTAATGTGCATGTAGCAAGGTACACATGAAAAACAAACACCTAACATTTTTTTTATTATTAAATTAATTAACCAATAAATATATAAATAATTTAAAAAAATATATGTTTAGCCTTATAACAAAAAATTATATATCAAATACTTACAAAATTTACAAACTTTATATAATAAGACATACATTAAAAGATGATTTTTGTTCTGGCCACTCTTCTAAGAGTTATAAAAATACTCTTAATGTTAAAAAATATATAAATATATATATTTTATGGTTATAAATTTTTTAGAATTCATATTAATTTTTATGAAGATAATATGAAATAATTTTAAAGGCATAAAATTTCATATTATTTGATATCATTTATAATTTTTAAAATTCAAAAAATTACTTAAAGTGAAAAGATAATTAAAAAAATTATATTTTTTATTTTAATAAAGATTGAATGTTAAAAGCTATTAGTAAAAATATTACTCAATTATTTTATTTTTATATATTTTTAGTAGTGGCATACATCTATGTATTTATTTTTAAATATTAATTTATTTTCTTTTAAATTTAATGAAAAAATTTAAATTTTTATTATATTTCAATATTTTCAAATTTTGTATTAATTATTTTTTTAAAAGTTTCCTATAATCATAAAAATTTGTTTATACTTATAATAATATAAATATTTACTAGTTTATTCATCAATTCACATATTTTTGAAAATATTTTCCATTTAATAATGCAATTAATTATTTTACATTTATATTAGTAGAAATTTTAATGTATATTAATTTATTTTTTTAAAATATCTAAAAAATTTATTATACTTATAGAATTAATTATATAATATTACTTTAATACAATTTTTTTATGTTTCTTAATTAAAAATATTAGAAAATTTTTTGGCATATTTTTTTTTAAAAATTTATACATCATAAAAATAGTTATTTTAGGCCGTATTAATATACTTTTTTTAGTATTTTTTGGATTTTTTAAATTATTTATTTATACTATCTTTTTTTTATAATTTTATGAGGAGAATGTATCTTTCATGGATCGCTCTTCTATAAAAATTTAGCATATATTTAATAAACAAAATTAAATAAAATATTAAAACTAATAATAAATTTAAAAAAAAATTAAATAATTAAAGATTGGCTAGGGAAATTCCGTCATTAACCACATTGCTATATTCTGGATTTAAATTAGGTAGGGAACTTCCATCGCTAAATCCGTCGCTATATTCCACATTTAATTATCTAGGGAAGTTATGTCTCGAAATCCATCGCTATATTCAGGATGTAATTAGCTAAAAAAATCTATCGCTAAATCTGTCACTATAGTTTGGATGTAATTAGCTAGAAAAATTCTATTGCTAAAATCCGTCGCTATATTTTAGATGTAATTAGCTATGGAAATTCCATCCATAAATTTATCTCTATATTCTAGATGTAATTTGCTAGAGAAATTTCGTCGCTAAATTCATCGCTATGTTTCAGATATAATTAGCTAGAGAAATTTCATCGCTAAATCTGTCGCTATGTTCTAGATGTAATTTGCTAGATAAAATCTATCGCTATATTCCAGATTTTATTAGCTCGGGAAATTCCGTCATTAAATCCGTAACTAAATTTCATACTTTTCTTGAGCATAATTTGCGAAAATACTCCATCTCTAATCTGTCGCAAATCTGGTGCACATTTTTTTAATGAAAAAATCATAAATTCCTTGTTATTCCCTAGCTAATCCCTCATAATTTAGATAGAGATTGATCACTTGCTAAAATTTCCTAACTAAATGAATATTTTCTTGTAGTGTTGACTTGTAGGATCAAAATGTGGTTTAGGCCTACTGCTAATGTTAATTAAAAATATAGGATTTCACATTAACAAAAATAATAAAGGTTATGATTTTTCACTATCTGTAGAAATTTTAAATGATTAGATTATTTTAAATCATACATAACAATTAGTTATTATTTAAATTTGAATTTAATTTAGAGAAAATTTAAAGTCGTGATTTAATAAATAAATAATTTATGAACTTGATTTTTAATGAATATATTCATTTTATAGGGGTTTTTAAGGATTTGAATTTAAGTTGTTATTATTTTAAAAAATTTTAAATATATAATTAAATTCATTTATGACTAAAATCCTAGCAGACTTGTGTATGTATATATATATATATATATGAGACATATTTGATGCTAGCAATCATCTTTTATGAAATAGAGAGAAACCATTTCATTTTGAGAAGACGAATCTAAACAAGTATTCAATAAAATCATTCATTATTTCTTTGTGTATGAATACTTATAGAGGGTTGTCATTTTTTAGAAAGGAAGTGCCTGTGAAGATCTGAATAAATCATGATGCACACTTTGAAGGCTTGACAAATCGATCAACAAAAGGTAAGTTTCATTTACCTTTCATTAGTGTTTTTATGAATCACATGCGATCCTTGGTGGGTTAAGGAATACAAATTATAAATTTTACAATGTTTATATTTGAAATAGTTTAGATATTATGTCCGAAACCCCAATAGTGGTATCAGAGGAATTGAGTTTTCATAAAAACTGATAATGCCATATTTGATCGTATGTATGTGATGTATATGATTCTGCCATAATTTGCATTTTTGAATATATGTGATATTATGGTTTGTGTGATCAACATAGGTAATAGGTTTTGTTAGGGTATTAATTGATTGAATCCCAAACATAAAAGGATTCATTAGTATGATTGAAAATCTGAATGGAATATTGACATTAAAGTGTTTAATAGCATGATATATGATTCTAGCTTTGTCTTAATCAGATTAATACATCGACAAAATTCATAAATCAATTTTGATTTATCAGTGATTGTTTATAGTGGCGCTAAAATAAGCCCTATGTGTAATGAGATTACATAATATGATATTATAATCTGATTTTAATAACTTTCGGCTTATTTTAAATTTATTGATAAGACTAATAAAAAATTTATTGATGAGATTAATAAAATTTTATTGATAAAATCAATGAAAAATTATTCATAAAATTAATAAAAATTTATTGATAAGATCAATGAAAATTTATTAATGAGATTAATGAAAATTTATTGATAATATCAATGAAAATTTACTGATGAGATCAATAAAAATTTAATAATGAGATCAATGAAAATTAATTAATGAAATCAATAAAAAATTATTGATGAGATCAATAGAAATTTAAATTTTTTTTCCTAGGGTACTGTCCCCGACCCCACGAGGGTGGCCCCCATGACTCAATTCGCTAACTAGCTAATGGAACCACCACGAGGGTGGCCCCCATGACCCCATGACCCCATAGAAATTTAAATTTTTTTAAGCTATATGATAACATTAAATATTTTGCATGTTATGTTGCTTCAATTGGTGCAAAATATGGCTTTTTTAACCAATGTGTTTGCTAGAGTATTATTTATTTTCTCAAGGGTTGTCATTATTAAATATGGCTTGCATGCCATTTTTGTTTTATTGTAATTTTTTAATTATTGTAATAAAACAAGAGAGAAAATGCAAGCCATTGGAAGTCAAGCAATCAAACCATGATGATGTAGGAACTAGGTGTCTATGCGCAAGTTGGTGGTCAAATCAACATCATGGAGCTGCTTATTACTACATAGGAATAATGACTATTGATCTTCAGATTAGCTTTTGAAGATCAATCTAGATTAAGGCCATTCTGTGACATGTTATTAAATGCATGTATGAGATGCTATGTATGATATTAACTTGAGTAGGTGATACTAGATAGATAGAATAACAGATATGTAGATAGGTAGATAGATAGAAATATAGATAGATAGATTGATTGATTGATTGACACATAGAAAGATAGATATGCATATAGGTAGATATATATATATATACATATACATAGAAAAATAGATATATAGATAGACAGATAGATAAGCAGATAGATAGAAATATTGGTAGATATATAGATTAATAGATAGATATAAAGATAGATTGATAGATAAGAAATAAATGGATAATCAAATATAAAGATATAGAGAAAAAAAGAAAGAGAGATAAATAGATATAAAGATAGAAAGATAGATAGACAGATAGACACATAAATAGATAGACACAAAGACACATAAATAGAGGGATAGAAAGATAGATAGACACATAGACACATAAATAGATATATAGATAAATAGATAGATAGATAGACAAAAATTTTAGTAGAGTAATAGATAGTTAGAAAGTTTGGTAATTAGATAGATAGACAGACAGACAAACAGATAGATAGATATATAGATAGATAGATAGTTAGACAATTAGATGGATAGACAAATAGATCGATAGACATATAGGTAGATTCACATAATGATAGATTAATAGATTGAAAGATAGAGAGAGAAAAATAGGTAGATACACATATACATAGATAGATAAATAGATAGATAGACAGACAGATTGATTGATAAATAAATTGACAGGTAGTCATATAAACATTTAGACAGACAGATAAATAGGTAGGTAGATACATAGAATGATAATTAGATAGATAGAGATATAGATAGAAAGACACATGGACATATAGATTGAAAAATAGATAGATAGATGGATATATATATATATATATTGATAAATAGACTGATAGACAAAAAGATAGTTAGACAATTAGAAAGTTAGATAGATATAATGGTAGATAGATAGATAGATAGATAGGCACATAGAAATATAAAAATATAAAAAGATAGATAGAAAGATAGATAGATAGTTATATAGATACACATATTGACAAATAGAAAGATAGACAGATAAACTAATAGATAGATTTTTTTTAAAGTCTTTTAACATTTATTAAAGAAAACATATCCCTCACTTGTAGGCGGAGGAAGACATTTACAACATCAAAAAACTTAAAAGACATACTATTTACAGACCAATACCCTAGCCAATAATTCAGAGACACTATCTTTTCCTTAGGATTAGTTGAAGCAGTAATCGCACTCTGTATGATTCTTCCTTATTATATGACATTGAACTGCATGGAGTCTTTCCACTCCAGTGGTTATATTTGTCTCAGTAGCGGGAGTTCTCCTGACAGCAACAGGGGGCAGCAACAGACAGCAACTAATCCTAACAGCAACAGATAGCAACAGACAGCAACAGATAGCAACAGCAGGAGTTATCCTGACAGCAACAGGCTTTGGCAGCAACAGGGGGCACTCTACATGTGCTTTGGCAGCAACAGACAGCAACTAATCTTTGTGAAGGCTCTTTATTTGATATTGTCACTGCATATTTATGGAAGCAGTTTTAGCAGCCTCCCTATAGACTCTTTCGCTAGTTTTAGACAACTGATAGATAGATAGATATACAATTTGATAGATAAATAGATAGACATAGAGATAGATAGATAGATAGATATACACATAGACCCATAGAATAATAGACTAATTGACTAAAAGATAGATAGACACATATACTGATAGACTAAAATACATATAGAGAGATAGACAGATGGATAGATATATAGATAGATAGATAAAAAGATAGATAGATCGCCAGATAGTCAAATTGATATATATATATATATAGACTGATAGAAAGAAATATAGATAGATAGACTAATAAATAGATAGACAGATTGACATATACACATATAGATAGATAAAATGATTGAAAGATGCATAGATAGACAGATATGATAGATAGATAGATAGATAGATAAATATATAATAAAATAGATATATAAATAGATAGATAAATAGTCAGGTAGATAAATAGATAGAAAGATAGATTGATATACATATAAATAAATTGATAGACATTTATATAGATAAATAGATAAATAAATAAATAGATTGAATGATAGACAAATAGATAGATAGATACATAGATAAAGAGAATTAAGTTAGATAGATATATAGATAGAGAGAAAGATTGATTGATATATAGTTAGAGATATAGAATGACTAATAGACAAATAGATAAATTGATAAATAGAGAGATACATAGATAGACATATATATTGATAATTAGATAGATAGTTAGAAATATAGATAAAAAGATAAATAGATATACTTATAGAAAGAATGATAGATCGATAGATCCTAGAAAGATTGATAGACCTTTTGATAGATAGACATATAGAATGATAGATAGATAGAAAGATACACAAATAATCAAATAGATAGATAGATAGATAGATAAAAAGATAGACACACACACACACAGATAGAAAGATAAATAGATTGAAACATTGATAGATATATAGATAGACATATATAAAGATAAACAAATAGACAAATAGACAAATAGATAGATAGGATGGAGAGTTAGATTTAGAGATAGATAAATTGATAGATTGATAAATAATAGATAGATAGAGATAGATAGATAGACAAATAGAGAAAAAGACAAATAGAGATATAGAGAGAGATAGATACATAAATAGACACATAGATTGATACATAGATAGACAAATTGATTAATAGACAGATGCATAGATAGATAGATAGAGAGACACATGAGAGATGGACAAATAGATAGATAGAGATATTGAAAGATAGAGTAATATAGAATTACTCAGATAAATAGAGAAATAGATAGACATATAGACATATATAGTAATATATATTCTTAGATAAATAGATCTACAAATAGAAAGATAAATACATATATGCATAGATAGATATACAAATAGATAAATATAGAAAGCCAGATAGACAAATAAATAGATATACAAAGAGATAGAAAAATAAAGAGATATATAGATAGATAGCTATGTATATCGATAGAAAGATAGACAAATAGAGAAATAGACTTATAGATAGATAGATAGAAAGGCATATTCCACTACAAGAAAAAACATTTTTCTATGTAAAGTACTCGTCGCTAACAATTAACAATGGAAATATTCCCTAGCAAAAAATTATAGCGACGAGATTTTCCTAGCTAAATTAATAGATATTTTTGATACATATAATTAAACACAGACACATCCATATAGAAAGATACATAGATAGATATTCACATATAGATAGGGATCAAAATTTTGATTCCCTTGCTAATTTTAGTGATGAAAAAATTTAGAAATGGAACCTTCTCAATCTATGTGTCTAACTATTTGTGTGTGTATTTGAATATCTATATTTCTATCACTCTATCTTTCTATTTGTCTATCTATTTATCTATCTATTTATCTATCTATTTATCTATCTATTTATCTATTTTTAAATCTACATATCTATCTACCTATCTAACTATCTATCTATATGTCTATATATATATATATATATATATCTATAAGTCTATCTATCTGTTTATCAATTATTCTATATTTATATCTATATATCAATCTAACTATCTATATGTTTGTCTGTCTGTCAATCTATTTCTCTATCTATCGGTCTATCAATCTTTCTATCTATCTGACCATCAATCTTTCTATCTATCTGTCTATCAATATTTCTATCTATCTATCAATATATCTTTCTATCTATCTCATAGTCTATCTATCTGACTATCCATATGTCTAACTATCTGTCTATCTATCTATCTCATTATCAAACTATCTAATAATCTATTTATTTATTTATATATCTATATGTCTATTGAATTATCTATCTATCTATATATCTATTTGTATATCTATATGTCTACTATCAATCAATCTATCTATATGTCTTTCAATCTACCTATAAATCCACCTATCTATGTGACTATCAATTTATCTATCAATTTTTATATCAATCAATCTATCAATTTGTTTATATATAACTTTATTAATCTATCTTTCAATCTATTAGTATATATTTCTATCTATCTTTCTGCCTATCTATCTATTTATCTTTCTATTTGACTATCTATCTATCCATAAAACAATCTTTCTATCCATTTATCTATATAACTAACTAACTAACTATCTGTCTGTCTATCTATCTATCATTCTATTTATCTATCTATCAATTTGTCTATCTATTTGTCAATCTATAGAATTATATTTCAAACTATATATTTATATATACATCTAACTATTTATCTATCAACTTATTTGTCAATATGTTTATCTATGTGTCTATCTATTTATCTATTTGTCTATCTATATATCTATCTATCTAATTATCGATCAAGCTATCTATATTTCTTTCTATACGTTGCTCTATCAAACTATCTATCTATCTATATGTCTATTAGTCTATCTATTTGTCCATTTATCTGGTTATCTATTTGTCTATCCATTTGTCTATTTATCTACGTAACTTTGTATCTATCTATCTATCTATCTATCTATATGTTTATCTATAAGTATATCTATCTATATATCTATCTATCCATGAATCTATTTCTTTATCTATAATCTATTTATCTTTCAATATATCTGTCAATCAATTTATATATATATATATATATATATATATCTATGTATCTATATATCTATTAATATATCTATCTGTCTATCTATCTAACTAACTATTTATCTATCTATCTATTGATATATATATATATATATATATATATATATATTTATTTATTTATTTATTTATATATATTTGTCTATTTATCTATTTATCATTTTGTTTATCTATCTGTCTATCTAGTTAATTGTCTATCTAGTTAATTGTCTATCTAGTTAATTGTCTATCTGTCTATGCTATCTATCTTTCTATTAATCTATCTATCTATCTGTCTATTTGTATATCTATATCTCTATCTATCTATCTATCTTAATTCTATATATATATATATATATATGTATGTATGTATATATTTGTATATTTATGTCTATCTATTTATGTATCTATCGGTATATCGATCTTTCTATCACATTGTCATATTTAATTTGTCTTTTGATCAATCTATCTATTTGTCTATCTATTTGTTAATTAATCCATAAATCTATCTATATATCAATTTGTCTATCTATTTCTCTATCATTGTGTGTATCCATTTATCTATCTATCTTTATATGTATCTATTAGTCTCTTAATCTATTTATCTATTTATCAATCGTCTATCTGTATAACTATTTTTCTATCTTTCTGTCTATCTATCTATCTATCTATTTATCTATCTATATATAAGTCTATTTATCTATCGGTCTATCTATTTGTCTATCTATCTATTTATCTATCTATCATTTTGTATATAAATCTATATATCTATTTGTTAATCTATATATCTACCTTTTTTTGTTTATATCTATCTTTCTATATATCTATCTGTGAATTTTTCTATCGAACTATCTGTCATCTATTAATCAATCTATCTATCTATCAATCAATCTGTATGTCTGTCAAATAATCTATATATCTATCTATCTGTCTATCTATCTATCTATCTGATAATCTATCTATCTATCTTTCTATTTGTCTATCTATTTGTATATCTATATGTTTATCTCTCTATGTATCTATATTTTTATATATCTATATGTCTATCAATCAATCAATCAATCTGTCTACCAATCTTCATATCAATAAATCTATCCAGTTATCTATTAATTTTTGTATCAATCTATGTATCAATCTATTTATTAAACTATCTATTAATCTACCTATCTATCTATCTGTCTACCTACCTATCTTTCATTCAAGTAATCTATCTATCTATTTGCATATCTATTTATCTATATATCTGTCTACTAAACTATTTAAATATCTATCTATATATCTGTCTATCTGTCTATATATTTATCTATCTATATGTATGTATGTCTATCAATCTATCTATTTATCCGTCTGTCTTTATGTCTATCTATCTATCTATCATTATATCTATCTATTTGTCTATTTATTTTTCTATCTATCTATCTATCTATCTATTTTTTAATCTATCTATTTATCTATTTATCTATTTATCTATCTATCTATTTATCTATCTCTCTATCTAAATATCTGTCAATCTACATTTCTATCTATTTGTCTATCAATCAATTAATCTATCTATCTATCTATAGGTTTAACTTTCTTATTATGTATCTATATGTATATCTCTCAATAAAACTATATATCTATCGACTAGTCTATCAATATGTCTATCTATCTATTTATCTATTTATCTATCTATTTTTATATATATCTTTCGATCAATTTCTTAATTTTTATCTATTTATCTATCTATCTATTTGTCTATCTATTTGTCAATCAATCAATCAATATATCTATCTGCATGTCTGTCTGTCTGTCTGTCTTTCTATCTATCATTCTTTCATCTTTTTGTCTATCTATCTTGCTATCTATCTATTGGTCTATTAATTTGTCTATCAATCTATCAATCTATTTATCTATTGGTCTATCAATCTATCTATCTATTGGTCTATTAATTTGTCTATCTTTCTATAGGCACCACCAGAGGAGATATAGAATATAATGAGAAACTCATGCCAAACAAACTAAAGGGAATAACATGTTTAGATAAAATGGGTTTTCCTTATATTAGAACAAATAAACAGATCACGAAGGTATAACAAAGCCTCAACTTTCTGATGGATTGTGCGGGAATAATGAGTACTTTAAAATATGTATCTTGACTTTCCTTGCATGTTAGCTAAAATGTAAGGGTGCTAAGATAATATGATAATATGTATTCTGACCTTAACGCTGCTATATAAACGCTGTTATATAACAAAGCCACAGTGAATCCTAAATAAGGATAATTCTGTTGTTCCTTGTTTTTCTACTGTTCTTGCTACTGTAATAGGACGAGGTAATAGGCCAAGGTAATAGTGTAAGGTATTGTTGCTTGTGTTGCTGTTCCTTTTTGTGTTGCTTGTGGCTTGGTTGCTGCTGTTCCTTGTCGCTTCCTTTTGTTTGGTTGCTTCATTGTTTTTTTTGTGTAATTTCAGATTATATATATAGTGCTCTCGAAAAGAACACATAATTATAAGTTGATTTGTAAATAGTTTGCTTGCTACTTCCCGAGTTGGATGTTTCTAGTGGCAGATAAACAAAGATCCAGAAAATCCAGCAGTTGCTGGAATTGTTAAAAGAAAACTTTTGTTTGGTGTACTGTCTGTATTAATAACAGGTTAAGAGGATATGTGTGAATGTTGCGGAAAAAACAGCTATAAGCTGTCTCTCTAAGCAGTGCTAGAGCATAATCATGCATATCTAGAAAGTGGAAAAAGTCCAGAAAAATTTAAATTCAGAGAAACTGAAATGCAGTAAAGAGACTGCATGCACCATGCGAAGTTGCCCAATTCACCAGATTAGGTAAGAGCAGGTATTTTTTGGAATCATTATTTGACTAATGCTTGGGGTTGATTCTATTTTGCAGAAACAAGGGGTTAGGGAGGGTAATTAGATGTATAACAGGCTGTCATAGTCGCAAGTCGTGCTTGCATATATGTCTGGAAAAGTGGATTTGATTCGTATCAAGTCAGAGTCTGCTGGGTGTTTGTCTGTGCTTGTTTCTTTGTTTGATCTATCAGATGGGTGTATAAGGGGATGTGCAAGAGAGGTAGATGCTGGAGGAGAGTCAGAGATTGCTGGTGTACTTGTCTACAAAGCGAGTCTCGGACAAAAGTAGCATGGACAAGTCAACGAAGGTAAAAAAACTTTCTACAAAGCATAAGGAGATCACCAGAAGCTAAGGAAAGGAGTTAGCTGAGGAGATTAAGATAAGCTCTAAAATTTAGATGGAAAAATCTTCCATTTTAGCAAAATAGCCAGCGGCTTAGCAAAAAACCAACTCAATTTCCAGTCTATGAATGTCTACCATGGGCTTTTAGTAAAATGTTAGAATGTTATTGCTCGTTTATTTATTTATTTGTAAGTGGGTGTAAAAAGGAAAAGGGGTAGATCTTAGCTTGTAAAAATGGTATTCCTCCGCCAAAAGAGAGGGTTATAATAATAAAACAAACCTTTATAAAAAAAAATATATTTATCGATCTGTCGAACATTTTCTTTATCTATCTATCTTTCCTTCTATCAACTATCTATCTATCTATTAGTCTATATTTCTGTCTATCTATCTGTCTATCTATCTGTCTATCTATCTATCTATCTATCTATATATCTATCTATCTTTGTTTATCTATCTATTTATATATCTATCTTTTCGTATATAAATTTGTATATCTATTTGTCTATCTATATATCTAACTATCTTTCTATCTATGTTTCTAGCTATCTATTTGTCTATCTATCTGTGTATCTATCTGTCAAACTTTCTATCTATCTATTTATCTATCTTTCTATCTATCTATTTATTTGTCTATCTATCTATCTATTTATTTTTATATCTATCTTTCTTTCTTTCTTTTTATCTTTCTATCTATCTGTCTGTCTATCTAATAATTTTTTTATCTATTTATCTTTCTGTCTATCTATCTATCTATCTGTTTGTCTATTAATTTATCTATCTATCTGTCTGTCGTCTAATCAATCTATCTATTTTTATATCTATCTATCTATCTTTTTTTTGTCTATCTATATGTATATCAATCAATAATTCTATCTGTCTTTCAATCTGTATATCAATCTATCTATCTAGATGTCTATGAATTTGTCTATCAGTCTATCTAGCAATCAATCAATCTATCTGTCTATTAATCTATCTATCTATCTATTTGTATATCTATTTGTATATCTATTTGTATATCTATTTTTCAATTAATCAATCAATATATCTATCTATGTGTCTGTCTGTCTATCTTTATATCTATCATTCTTTGCATCCGTTTGTCTATCTATCTTTCTATCTATCTATTGGTCTATTAATTTGTCTATCTATCTGTTTATCTATTTGTCAAGCATTTTATTTATCTTTCTATCGATCTATCTATCTATCAACTATCTATCTACTTGTCTATCTATTAGTTTATATTTTTGTCTATCTATCCGTCTTTCTTTCTATCTATCTATCTATCTATATATCTATTTATCTATCTGTCTTTTTATCTATTTATATATCTATCTTTTAATATATAAATTTGTATATCTATTTGTCTATTTATATATATATATCTATCTATCTATCTATTTTTCTAGCTATCTATTTGTCTATCTATCTGTGTATCTAATTGTCAAACATTTTATCCATCTATTTATCTAGCTATCTATTTATTTATGTGTTTATCTATCTGTCTATCTATTTTATTATCTATCTATCTTTCTTTCTATCTATCTGTCTGTCTAATAATTTTTTTATCTATCTATCTTTCTGTCTATATATCTATCTATCTATCTGCATGTCTGTCTGTCTAATCTATCTCTCTATTTGTATATCTATCTATCAATTTTTTTGTCTATCTATATGTATATCAATCAATCATTCTATCTGTCTTTAAATCTGCATATCAATCAATCTATCTAGATTTCTATCAATTTGTCTATTAGTCTATCAATCTATCTATCAATATGTCTATTAATCTATCTATCTCTCTATCTATCTATCTATTAGTATATCTATTTGTCTATCTATCTACCAAACTTTTTATCTGTCTATCTATATATCTATTTGACTATCGGTATATATGTTTATTTGTATGTATGTTTGTCTATCAATCTACTTGTGTATCTATCTATCTCTATATCTATCTATCTATCTATCTATCTTCATTATATCTATTTATCTGTCTATCTATTTGTCTACCATTTGTCTGTCTATCTATTAATCTATATGTCTATCTATTTATTTGTCTGTTTTTATGACTATCCGTCATTCTACCTTTTTATAAATTTGCCTATCAATCGTTCTATCTATCTATCTATAGGTTTATCTTTTTTATTATCTTTCTATATGTCTATCTATCTATCTATCTAACTATCTATCAATCAACTAATCTATTAATATGTCTATCTATCTGTCTATCTATCTTTTTATCTATCTATCTATCTACCTGTCTGTCTGCTTGTCTATCTATTTATCTATCTGATAATCTATCTTTCTATCTCTCTATTTATTTGGCTATCTATTTGTATATCTATATGTTTATCTATCTATTTATCTATATATTTATCTATTTATATGTCAATCAATCAATCTATCTATCTGTCTTCCAATCTTCATATCAATAAATCTATCCTGTTATCTATCAATTTTTGTATCAATCTATGTATCAATCAATTTATTAAACTATCTATTAATCTATCTATCTATCTACCTATCTTTTAATCAATCTATCAATTTATCTATCTATTTGCATATATATTTATCTATATATCTATCTACTAAACTATTTACATATCTATCTATATATATCTTTATCTATTTGTATATTTATCTATCTATATGTATGTCTGTCTATCAATCTATATATCTTTCTGTCTGTCTCTATGTCTATCTATCTATCTATCATTATATATATCTATTTGTCTATTTATTTGTCTTTCTATCTATCTATCTATTTTTTAATCTATCTAGTTATATATTTATCTATCTATCTATCTATCAATCTACATTTCTATCTATTTTTCTATCAATCAATTAATATATCAATCTATCTATCTATAGGTTTAACTTTCTTATTATATATCTATTAATCGATCAAACTATCTATCTATCGACTAGTCTATCAATATGTATATATATATATATATATATATATATATATATCTCTCTCTCTCTCTGTCTGTCTATTTATCTATCTATTTGTATATCTATCTTTCTATCAATCTATTAATTTTATCTATCTATCTATTTGTCTATCTATTTGTCAATCAATCAATATATCTATCTATCTGTCTGTCTGTCTGTCTATCTTTCTATCTATCATTCTTTGAATCTTTTTTTCTATCTACGTTTCTATCTATCTATTGGTCTATTAATTTGTTTATCTATCTATTTATCTATCTTTCGAACATTTTCTTTATCTTTCAATCAATCAATCTATCCATCTATCAACTATCTATCTATCTGTCTATTAGACTATATATCTATCTATCTATCTGCTCTCTTTCTGTCTCTCTATCTATCTATCTATATATCTATTTATCTATCTGTCTATCTATCTATTTATATATCCATCTTTTCATATATAAATTTGTATATCTATTTGTCTATCTATCTATCTATCTATTTTTCTAGCTATCTATTTGTTTATCTATCTGTGTATCTATGTGTCAAACAACCTATCTATCTTTTATCTATCTATCTATCTATCTATCTATTTATTTATCTATCTATCTATCTATCTTCTTTTCTATCTATCTAACTATCTTTTTATCTATTTGTCTGCCTATGTAATAATTTTTGTATCTATCTTTCTATCTATCTATCTATCTGTCTGTCTGTTTAATCTGTCTATCTATTTGTATATCTATTTATCTATCTATCTTTTTGTCTATTTATATCTATATCAATCAATCATTCTATCTGTCTTTCAATCTGCATATCAATCAATCTATCTAGATGTCTATCAATTTGTTTATCAATCTATTTATCAATCAATCAATCTATCTGTCTATTAATTTATCTGTCTATCTATCTATCTATTTGTATATCTATTTGTCTATCTATCTACCAAACTCTTTATCTATCTATCTATATATCTATTTGACTATTCGTATATATGTTTATTTGTTTGTATGTTTGTCTATCAATCTATTAGTGTATCTGTCAATCTCTATATCTATCTATCTATCTTCATTATATCTATTTATCTGTCTATCTATTTTTCTACCAATTGTTTATCTATCTATTAATCTATATGTCTATCTATCTATTTATCTGTCTGTCTATCTATTTGTCATTCTACCTTTCTATATATTTGCCTATCAATCTTTCTATCGATCTATCTATCTATAGGTTTATCTTTCTTATTATCTATCTATATGTCTATCTATCTAACTAACTATCTATCAACTAATCTATTAATATGTCTATCTATCTTTTTATCTATTTATCTATCTATCTTTATATATGTCTATCTGTCTATCTATTTTTCTATCTACTTGACTATCTATCTATATATTTATCTATCTATCTATATGTTTGCCTATCAATCTGTCTATCTACTTGTCTATCTATCTGTCTATCTTTTTGTCTCACTAGAAGAAAATGCTCAAATAGCTTGTGAAATTTCACTAGCTTTATGGGCTTTTCCATCGCTAAACTATAATAACGATGGATTAATGACGAATTAATGACGTAAATTATTTCAAGCTAAAGTGTACGTCATAAAATATTTATGAGAAAAAATATTTTCTATCAAATTTTTTAATGACGAAAATTCCCTAGCTTATTATTTTTTTCCCTTCCTAATTTTAATCATAATTAAGAATAGTAATTAATATTTTTCCACGGAATATGTACAACAAAATCTCTAGCTAAATTAGCATGGGAAAAATCCCGATCTATTTTCATTCCAAAGCTATTTTCACAATTTTATTTTTTTATAAAAAATTTTATTACATATTTTAAAATGGTATATTAAATTGAATAAAAAATATATATTATAAACCATTTTTATAATTAATAAAACCCAAAAATACTTCAAAAATTATTATGAATCAATAATTTATAGTGAAAACAAAAATATAACAATGGTATATAATCTTTTAAAACAAAATCATTATCCTTATCATTAGCCGATGCATTTGTGTTAGGCTCTCATGTGTGGGTTCTCTACTGGGACTCTATGTGCTTTCTGTCTCATCAAGGTTGCTAACTGTAACTCAATATAGGACATCTACTATTGTATTGCATCTGGTACTGCTTAGAAAAATTTTTTTCAACTTCCTCGACAATATTATCATCAACATTGAAATCACGAATCAAAGCCACAATATAATAAACTGATGAAAGACACACTCTAAACACAAAACAAAAGCAAACATATGTGAAGGAAAATATTACTTAATTTTTAGATGGGCTGGTTGACCAGATCCATCAGCTAAATCATCTACTACTATAGGTGTCAAATGGATCGGGACAGCTCGGGCCTAGCATGGTTCAGTTGTGCCTAGGTCGACATGACACGCTATAATATCATGCCAAGGCCCGTGTTGGGCACAACCTAGGCCTAATCGTGTCGTGTCGGGCCGAGGGATTCAGCCCGTGTGTTGTGCCAGGCATGGCACCGATTACCATGCACTGAGAATGGTCATTATGGGAGGGATGATGAGCCGAAACCCGACGGGTGAGGCTTGGCGAGGCCCAACGGGGGAGGGCGTCGTGTGCCAAAACCCTAATTTTTTAAAAAAAAATTTTCACCCATACCTGAACTAGCCGACCCAAACTAAGTCGAACCAACCCAAACCAGGGTAGATTTTGGGCCATGGGCCCGTCTTATGCCTAGCATAGCATGCCAGCCTGATTGGGCCTAAAAACCCTAGATTGGGCCAACACGGCCCGACCTATTTTAACACCTCTTTCCACCACAAATTTATCTTTCAATTTCAAGCACTTTATCATTACCTTTTCATTCTTTTTAGGGGCTGCATATACAAAACATTAATTATCATCGAGCATGTTCTAGTCCTTAATCGATGCTTCGTCTACAAATGCAAATAGAGGTTCGCATTTTTTACTGAGAAGATGAAGTAAAATTATGAAATAAAATATAAGAGAGAAAACTAATCAACAAAATTACAAACCAAAAAACTAATTAAATAATAATGTACTAGAATAATTAATTGGAAACAAATACAAAAATAAGAACCAGCATTCAATGAGAAATTGATTCATTCAGTATTTTCCTGAGATGGGTTCCCAGGTCCGAGTCCAACACCATGTTCTTTTCTTTAGTATAAAGGATCAAGACACTCGTTGGAGCCTCCAAGCGTCTGACTCTGACCCGATTAGCTAACTCAATTTATAATTCCGAGATACCACACATGTGTGTCCCATGTTTCCCTAACAAAGATGAATATTTCTTCACCATATCGAACAACTCAAACCTAGCAAAATGAGATGATGCCATCAATTGAATAGATACATAAAATGACACATAACCAATTATCAACTTATTTTTTTTAAACAAGAATACTAACACATGGAAATAATAGACACCCAATGTAAGGTGAAACACAGAGGGGAGCAGCAAAATCAAATGAGAATCAGCTGGGTGAACAAATGGAGCAAAATGGAAGAAAAAGGAGGGAGCTTTGCTTGTCCATCATGCACCCTTGTTGTTGTAGTTGAGCAACCAACACCAGCATCCACTACAAAAAAACCTAAATAACTAGGAAAAACAACCATAAGAAAAGCAAAACAAAGAGAGATGACACAGCGATTGCACCTCCTGTGAATAACCATGCATGTGTCATTCCGAACGAGCACTTTTTGAAGGCAGCACTATGACACCCCATCCAATGGGGTCCCATTCCATTCCATCATATAATATAATGTGTAATAAAATAAAATTTTCTCAATGTACCTTACATTTTTTTTTCATTTTATTTGCTTGGCAGAATTAAAATACATACTCTATTATTCAAGCCACAACTAGCTTCTCTTCACATGTGTGGTCTCACATATGGATCTATCATCTATCTTGGACCTGTACCTGAAAGAGGTCCCACAACAGAGTGAGCAAAGATCAATAGAAGTAAACTCCTACAAGGCTACTACCTTTCCGATTGCATGTAAAACATCATGGATATATTTCAATACTCACTCAAGTATAATGTTTATATGAATGCAATTATGGATTAAATGTTTATATGCCCATATTCTTGAGTCTCATCGACTCCCTCGCACATGCTGAAGCCAAGTGTGACATATTATATATATATAGGTATATATATATATAAGTATATATATCTATAAAAATATTTATTTTTTGGAATTATTCTAAAAAATATGGACTTCCTCAGAAAAACATATTGAATATTTCTCTTAAACAAAATATAATTTTCTTATATTTACTCCAAAAAATATGGACTTCCTCTGAAAAATATATTGGACATTTTCTGACAAAATATTTTTTTACTTGGATATTTTCAAAAAACCACCATGTAACTCAGTTTAGACGTTGTCTCAATTCGAGTTTGCAAATTTATATTAGTCATGCTCCAAAAAAATACCACGTAACTTAGTATCGGCATTATCCCAATTTGAATTTGCCTAATGCAATCTATATACCTTTATATATATATATAATGCACCCACTCATTTATATGGAATGTTTCTATGCATATGAAATATAATTATGTCATTTACGATTAAATCATATTTCAAACACAACCACAACAATCCAAACCCAATTCACCTACACTAAATTTTACTAAACGAAATATAGAAACGTTTCATCAATTTACCATTTTCAATGATATTTTTAATAATCCAATTGAAATATAAAACATGATCATTTATGGCCTTTAAATAGAAAGAAATTCTGATAGGAGAAAACTACTACTTTCTATAAAATTTCATGGAAACTTTATAAATTTGATATCAAACTGAAGATCTTGTCGCGTAGAGTAATTTTAGTTCTTGGACTATTCTATTCCAAGTCCATAATAATCTATTACGATCAAAATAAAATCAATGGATTATTTATATATTTTTTCCTTTGCACAGTGATATCTCTCTATCTCTCTCTCTCCAGAAGTATATTTCTATTTTTCTTTCCTCGTCAAGCATCATCCCGTTTTCTAGATTCCTGACATTTATTTTATTTTATTTTATTTTATTAAAAAAATTATTATTATTATAATTTTTTTACACATGATCACACAAGGTGCAACCACGTGATGATATCATGGTGCAGTCTTCTATTTCTATTTTATTTTTATTTTTTAATTTATTTATTTATTCCAATAAATTTTTAAATATATAAAAAAAATTAAATTCTAATTTCCTCAAAATTTGATGAAATTTGTTACCGTAGCTATATTTTCTAAACTGATTTCAATAATGAAATCCATTTTATCATTAGTGTTCTAAAATTTTCAGCTTATTTTTTATTACAAACTTACTATTTTGCTCATTTTTTTCTAGAAACATAATCATATTATTTATTTTTTCATTTTTTTGGGATTTCACAAGCACCGTGGTCATTACACGTATTAGATTCTAGCCTCGTCGCTTCTTACTAATCTACAACTCGTATTTCAAGCACTTCCTGCTCCATCATAAACATGTAGTTAGCAATTAATCTCACTCACTCTCTCTCTCTCTCTCCATTATAAACAATCGAGATTAGCATCAATCAAGAGTTTTTATAGAGCAACAACAATCCAACAACACATCTTCCTCCACAAGTTCATGTGATAAAATGGAAAATAAAAAACTATGCTAGATATAAATAAATTAAATATAATATTTTTCATCACACACTTAACTTTTAACATTTACTGTAGCAGTCAAATAGTGATGGAACCACAGAAGAAGTGGCCACTTTCATAACAACTATATAGTCTTTACCTGCTTGATTCTACTGGGAAAATCACTATTTTTGATACATATAAAAAAAGAACACAATGAACACAACCCACATGTTGCACACACTGCACCATGGCTGCATCAAACATACACATAGTGCACATCCAATACATGAAGAACACATGCACGTTAACTGCACCACACACACACTGTGCACTTCCAGGTAGTTATGCACCATAGCTGTGCATCCACGGCACCACATCTCATGGCATCATTGCTAGCTGGACCATACACCCACTAACACTAAGCCACATGCTGGAAAATAGTTAGAAGATTCTTAACCATATTTTTTTTCTTTCCTCCATTTGCAAAGTGCATATATTTTTTTGCCATTTATTCAAGAAGGATAATAGTAGTATCAAAGGTTTTGATTGTGATGGAGTTGAATCTACCTTTTTGTCTCCCATGATTGTTCAATTTTCCATGGTCATATAATGACCATGGAAGTGAGACTGATTATCAAAAAAATAAAGCATTAGTAAAATACAAGTAATGGGAACAAAAATAATTTTTAAAAGCAAGAATTGTTTAATATATGAACATTCTATAATTTTTTACTCATCACATTTGCAATGGGATAAGAATAAATCAACATTCTATGATTATTATTGCTTTTAAGATGTAACATTAAAAAAAGAAGGGGCCATCCTCAGTACTAGCTACTACTTAAAAAAATAGGCTTTTATTAGTTAAATGAAATCACGTATATATAGCTTACCAGCAATAAATGCAGCAGCACATTTGCAATGTCTCTTATATCTTTATCAAGAAGAGTATTTCTTGTTTTTAAATCCTTGTGAATAATTGCACGAACATTGACCATATGAAGAAACTCAATCCTTGAAAAGGCAAATAATATAATTTATCTAACAGCATATGTTTGTAAAATAAATCAAACACTGATAAGAACTTTAAAAAACATCTTTTTTGTAGCATCTTCTGCAATCTCGAGCTACTTGATCCAATTAATACTTTCTCCATTTGTGAACTGACCTATCAATGTTACATGCATTAATGACTACCTAAGTTGATATCATTGTACTTTACATAAGATTTTAGTTACCATAAATATGCTCCATCAATGTTCCATTGTGCACGAACTCATAAACAAGCATATTGCCTCTCTCTCGACAATATCCAATGAATTGCACTAAGTTTCTGTGATGTATTCTTGAAAGTAAAGTCATCTATAAGTGATATTTAAATGGTCCAAACAACAATTAGCAGCTACAATTTTTTATTAAGAAGAAAGAAGACATTTTTGCATTGTGCGTTAATCTAGTAGTTGTCACGGATAAAAAAATAAAATGCTTGATTTCGTTTTTTTTGTTGAGATATATCTCTAGTTTGTATATAGTTCAGTCAATGAGTTGCTCATAGTGTTCAAGGTGCTCCAATCTCATGGGTTATATTTAATCACGAATCATGGTTAATAAAGGCACGTTATTTCATTTTTACTTTCTAACGTGATATCATAGACCATGACCATTAGAACTTAAAAAAAATGAAAAAAGGAATAATTTTTCTTAGAGAAAGAAATAGTTAAATGTTGGTTAAGAAGAGTCATTGTTCAACATGTTGTTTGAACCATAAAAGAGCATAAGGGTGAAAGCTATAAAAAACAAGAGAATTATCAAAGATATAAACTTTTTCCATGGAAGATTTGCTAAGGAAAATGTGATGAAATTTGAGAGCAAGAACAATCATAATTCATATTCTATTTTTATCATTTATTATAAATTAAAGTTGAATGACACATACACATTAAGCCCATGAACACATGAAATTCATCCATTATATGCATGAAAAATGAATAGAAATAGTACATTAGTTTGCATAAAACATTTAAAACATTATCACGATGATTTCTCCATCAGTTGGATTGGGATGAGGATATTAGACTTATTCGTCTCCACGATGCCCCATTCATGACCATCTAATCCAACATAAAATATGCCTTTTTCAAATGGAACATGATGTCGAGCTCACACTGACCATTAAGAAATCACAAATCAAAAAAAACTTAGTTAAATTACTTCACGTGAAGAATTGAAAAATGAGGTAGATAAGTTCATCATCTTGTAGCTCAACCCTACCACATTCTCAAAATGATGATCCATTGTTTCGACCAAAAGATGTATGAATTCTAAAATTCCAAGCTCATTCTTCAACATGTATGATTCTAGTCACTAATATCATTGCTCATTTAATAGCCAGTTAAATGAGCAACAAAGATCTAGGTTGAGTATTTTTAGCCTACTAAATCAATGTGAGCAACCAAACTGTCTGAGATATTAGATTTACCTAACTTAATTTCCAATTAAAATAATAAATATTTTGGCTTAACCCAAAATATTAGCTCTAAAACAAGCATAATAAAGAGTCAAAACTTCTATCATTTGTATACTCTTTTGAATAATACACCAAAAAATATATGATTTTCTTTTAATTAAATTGTTCTAGAATAAATTAGTGTAGTGAATACATAAGCCTTAGTTAAAAGAAACGTTTCCTAATGAAACTAATGGAGAAAAAATTGGTGCAGTGGATACACAAGCAATGATAATCATCTATTATTATTAGAAGCTAAACTTGCATTCAATCTATACACTCTTACTTTTAACAAGAATTGTGTTAATCAGCTATGTGTGAGTGTGTATTTAAAAAAAATCATAAGAATTTACCTTGGACAATTAATTTGGCTAACTCTCACTCAAGTAGTTTTCATACATGATTAACACTAATGTTATTATTTTTGGCTTAAAAATCAGAAGGATTTACCTTAGTCTATATGTGAGTGTGTGTATTTTTTTTGGTGTATTCAATATATACACACTCACACTTAGTAATCTTCAATTTTTCTTCTACCATAATATCCCAAAAATAGTTATGAATTTATTATTATTAGATATGAAAGCATGTCTTTGCAAGTTTCAAGTAAGTTTATTAAAAACAAGTTTAAATATCATTTTAAGTTGCTAGTAATAATATCTTTATGTAACACTCAAAAGAAATTCATTTCTAATTATTTCTAGATGGTATTTTGCCAAAATTTAGCTTAACACAAAATATATTAAGTCTACCATCATTTTAAATTATCATCAAATGACTCTTTATGAAACAATCATAACCAATTGACAATCGATTCATATGGATGCACATACAGAGTTAATAATAATTAAATTTTAATTATTAATGGATTTCACTTTTAGTTAATCATTTTAACTTTTGACTATAATCTAAATAGCTAACTCAAATTTCTAATTTTAATAAATTTTGTCACACTTATACACGATATATTATGGCTATAATCAGCATCATATATTTATAATTGTCATGAAGGCTACCTTTTAAATAGTTTTTAATATTCAACTTAATTAAATCACTTAAAAGTTAGATCACTAATGAAAATAGATATGTTAAGGATCTATTAAAAGACTCAAACTATTAATAGAAAATAGGCCTAGTTAAATAATGAATTTCTAGTTACTTGACTTTTTTAGGATATTATAGCTAAGACTGTCAATAGTTGGGTATATCTAATTTATTTGGTTTTAATTTTGGATTCATTTGTTTTAATTTAAAAATAGTAATATATAATTATTATATGAATTCTATATATTTTAATTTTTAGGTATTATAATTTTTTAGTTTTCTATTCTTTTTACAGTTGAGAAGCATGATAGATCAGAATATCATTATCAAATAATTATTCACAATCAATTTAAAATAAAACTATGTATAGAAACAAAAAAAATTCCTATTTTAATAATTTTATTTGGGGGCTACGTCTATCAACTTGTGCATGAAGAAAAAATAATAATGACAAAAATTTTCACAGACAATCAAAACAAAAGCCATAAACATTGTGTTTTTATTCTTTTATTATAGAAGCAGAAAATAATAAGCATACTCTTTTATATAGGACAAAAATATAATAGAACTTGAATTTAAAAAATTATAGTACCTTAATCTTCAACTAGTCTTTTTATTCTTTTTATCATCCTATTTTACTATTAAAATAGGATGGAT